>LOEQ01000930.1:4951-23614 GCA_001685075.1 Bramus lutescens | reverse complement strand
TGCTGGTATATCCATGCTGTAAATGCCACCTGCCCGTCAGTCACTTCAACAACATCTCAGCTGGCTATCAGACTGATGATCTCAGCATCACTGTGCTTATCCTATTTATTCTTAGCCCCAAACCATAAAGGTCATGCATGATACAAAGGAGGCACAGAGGCATTAGGCACAAAAGCAGGTTAAATATGGGACTGTGCTAACATGACTGCTGAGCCGGTGAAAAAGAATCTCCTAGGCCTCCAGGCACACACCCTCCTCATGGAAAGGGAGGTTACCACAAGTCGAATTAAAAGAATGTATTCTAGAGATACTTTATCGGGTGTTATCTTACCTGCGATAACCAAAATACTGTATTTTTCTGGGTTACTGTCTGATGTGTAACTATTTGGGGGAAAGTCCAAATATGACTGTAACAATGTTAGAAACAAGAGTTATCGGGGCACTGTGGGTTAAGGTCATGCTGATTAGATCTTGCTACTGATAGTTTTTCCTTATAGTCCTACAGGGACACATATTGATGTAAATATCTGTAGTAAATACAGACATTTAGGGTAACTTTATTCATAATTCTCAAACTTGGCTCAGTGGGGAAAAACCCTGCCTGTGCAAACATGCATGAGTTTTGAGTCCCAACTCCTGAAGCCTATCCTCTGACCAGCACACATGCACTATGATGCTGACACACAAAAACAAACACTGTGCATACATACACACATATGATAATAACAATAAATAAAGGAAAAGAAATTTTTAGATAAAATAAACTGTGGCATATCCCAGCAACAGGAATATTATTCACTACTAAAAAAGAAAAGACCTTATCAAGACCTGGAGGAAATTTAATTGCATACTACTCATAAGTAGTTAGTCTGAAAGACTAAATGATTCACACTGGATGATTCCAGTCATGCAACATCCTGGGAAAGTTAGAGTTTGGATATGAGAGTTATTTTAATAGGATCTTGCTCTAATTGTTTTGCCTCTGGAGTACGAAGTAAAAATATAGAAAATCAAAATTTGTGTCTATGGGAAAGTTGAACTGTACAGGTTATATAACATTTTCAAATTTTTATTTGCATTAGACTATAAAAAGTTCAGAGGGTTGGCTCAGTAAGAGTGCTTGCTTGAAAGCCTAAAGACACAAGTTCAAATCCTCAGCACCTATATGGCAATCCAGGCATGCTTGTGCATGCTTACACCCAAGTATTGGAGGGGTAGAGAAAGGTATATCCCAAGAGCTCACTGGCCAAATAGTTTAGCCCAGATAAGCATCTACTGGTTTAGTGAGAGAGCTTGTCTCAAAGCAGTAAAGCAATAGTGATAGAGAAAGTCGCACACTTACATGCAAGCAGCACACATACACACCCGCCCACATTCACCACACACACAGACACACATGCACACATACGAAGTTACATCATTACATTATAATATATATGCTTTTGCGATAGTAGCTGGGTTTCAAAATTTGTACTCCAGTGAATAGTTTGGGGTTTATATATTTTATTTGTTGGACTTCAATAGGTCCACTTCAAACACATGGATTTCCCATTAATTGATTTTCCTTTTTATTTATGACACATTTGTAGGATAAAGACATCGAGGGTTTCTTTTCAATCTACAATGAGATACTGGTTGTTCATACATTTATTTATCTATGTGCATATACATTTCTGTGAATAGTGCAGAAGTGGGAAAACCTAACCTGCTGCTGCTGTTTAAGAATGATATCCTTCCACTCAGGATGGGGCTGAATTAAAGAGTGGGGGCATTAAAAAGGCAACTTTACCTCATCTCAGCAAGAGCCCATCACCAGGGGCTCACCCATTACCATCTGCTGTTGCCTCCACCTTGGATGATCACACTGTCACCCCAATGTTGTCAGGTAGGAGCCAATCCCAGGAAATACCCATCTGTCTTCTCTTGACTCCTACCCACTCGCGATTTTACAGAATTGCCACTAGAGGACTGCTTACCTGTCGTCTCTGATGTGGTTACATCACATTAACCGGCATCTGATAATACTTTAAAACATGGTACCTTGTGGAGCTCAGAATTTTAGTAAAAACCCTCAACTTCAATGCTCTGCAAAGTCACATTGAGATTCCTTTGGGTGGTAATTACATTTACTACAGATGGTCTCATGTAATCTAACTCTTCTATAATGAGTAAAAATAATTTGAAGACTCCTAGGCCTCTCTTTCATTGCAGAATGTGCGGGATTTTCCCACACCCTTGTTCTGGAACATTAAGAAAGAAGACATGAAAACAAAGACAGGAACAGAGGACCCCCTGCTACTGTGTCTATAAACAACTAGTGGTGTTTAAAGGCTAATAAAACTCCAGAGATCGCTCTTATACCCATCATCTTTGGGCCAATTTAAAAATATTTTTGGTGGAGGAATGTCAAGAAAAAGAGAGACAATTTCTTAAGACACATTTCTCTGCTCCCAGCTCCTAAAAAAAGATTATATATGTGGCTGTCATATAAGGGGCAATTGAAATTCCACACCACAAAGGCAATGCAGGGAGGTGGGGTGGGGGGGAGAATCAATCTTTCATATGTTTTTTTCAAAGGCTTGGCAAGAAACCAGGGGTAATATTTTTGCAACTGGGAATGTGTGTTTGCTGAGGAATATTCCCACATTTGAGTCAGCATCAGGGGTCCTCATCTTGTTTTACTTTCAAAGGTAGAGAGGGCATAACATTAACCCCAACTGGGAAAAGGAAAATGCCTCTCTGTAATTCTCCTCCAGGGAACAGGAATAAAGAGATTACATATGCCTGCATAATGGAGGGTCTCCTCGCTCACACAAGACAAAAGACTTCATTATTTTTCACTAGACAGACCCTTGTGCCTCTCACTTCCAGAAGCCAGGCAGGCAGACTTAGGCTTTTTCTTGTTGTTGTTTTTAATATTAACCCACTAGATAGACTTCCTAAAAGAGCCCTTGTTTACGCAGTTTTCCACCAGTGTACACAGAAACTTGCACAGCCTTCTCAGACTTTTCATTAGGAAAAGATGCAGAGAAGATACAGAGACCTTGCCATCTCTACTCTGTGGTAGTGTTTCCTCAAAGTAGAGACTGTGCCTGAAGACTGAAGTGCTTTCCTGATATGATCAGCTCTGTTTTTTTTTCTCTGAACAGCAAGTAAATTGATATTTTCTTCCCAAGACTATTCTTGTATCCTTCAATGAGGCCAACACACACACAAAGATTAGTGAAAATTTATACTGGCAAATTATAGCTTGCCATTTAAGGACATTCATCCCTCACCTAGAAATATGTGCACATTCATTTGTCAGGTTGGGGGATAAATGTCCTGCATTCCTGAGTCCTTCGTTTGCCAACAGATTCCTGTAAGATGAGATACATGGATATCCAGTCCCCAGTGATGGGCCTGCTCTTAGGTTAAGAGATTGAAATAAGTTCAGTTCTTAGTGTCAACTCCTTATCTGCTTTTACGCTCCTCCACAAGTTTGCATAGAAAACACTAATTAAAAAAAAAATTTTTTTCTACTTATGAGAAGAAACGTCTGAGGTATCCTTTTTCTTATGCTGTCTCCACGTCTTATCTACTCTAGGTATGTAGCCTTTTCATCTTGGGTGATGCAGTATTCCACCTTGAAATAAAGTTAAGATTATAACTCCATCAAAAAGTGCCTACCAAGGCATTCTATTTTATTTGTGGCTTTCATTCTTTGCAAGTATAAATCGGTCAGACAAATTAAAATATTTGATTTTGCAGCATTTCAAGGTTCATTAATCAAGTACTGGTAGAGCACTTTCTTTGTTCATGGGCTGAAAAATAATGCCCAACCTTAAATACAACCTTGCTTGCTCTCTTGGAACTTTGAGAGTCTGCTCTACACATAGAGCTGAGTGACCAAAGAGAGCTGAGTGACCAAAGAGAATGCCATGAAAGAATGGAATCCCTCTGGTAAAAGAAGAGATCAGAAAGAATAAGATTAGGAGGAGGTCAACAAGACTTTAGAAGTCACCCTGAGGTTCTGTGTTAATCTTTTTGTGATGAATAACAGGAAGTTAAAGGGTTTAAGGCAATGTAAATAACTGTGTTAGGTACCAGTTTACTAATAACAAATGATTCCAAACTTGGAAATTTTAACACTATATTCTATGTCTTATATTTTTGGTGAAAAATCTGGGCATATCAATCACATAGTTGATTCCCTAGCCTTGGGCCTCTGACAACCCTGAATGTCCTTGAATTGATGAAACATTCTCTTCCTACATATTTTGCATGATTACCAATTGGAGTCAGAGCCTCACAAGATGTGGGATAAATTGAGATTCTTCCAGAACCATTGGGTGATGGTTCATATTGATTGACTGTCAACTTGATGACACTTAGAATCACCTGGAAAACAAACTTTTGGTTCTATCTTTAAGGGCAGGTTTAGAATTTTAGAGAGCATTCACAAACGTGGGAAGATCAATCCTGAATGGGGGTGATACTCACCATGGGCCAGGGACTTAGACTAAATAAAAAGATGGAAGGAGAGTAGACCAACATCCACATCCAATCAACAGAAACACCTTTGCCCCCATTATTACTGCTTTCCAAAATACCAAGACATTTTACATGACCAACAAACGTGGCACAGCTTATGCTTGAATCTGTTTAATGTATAGGAACATGCTAACATGACATGTTTTCATCCTGTTTTTTTTTTCATTCAAGTGGTCTCAGAACCAAAGTACTGTTCTTCAGGTTTTCTTTCCTCCCCTGTGTTCCTACTCCCCCTCTTATTCCAGAATCATTGCCTCCTATCTGAGGGTCTTCCTCCATTCATTAGCCTGGCTTCTGTTCTTATTGTGCAGCAGAAGTAAGAATTTCCACTTACTTTTAGAAGAATGAATGTTATCTACAAAAAATGTTTCATCTATATCCTTACCTGTTTCCTAAGACAATACTGAAAGATAAATAGACTTATATAAGCCACAAAGAACATGCCTTGAAGACACCTTGAAGAGAGTTTCCCTTTTTAGTTTTAATAGAATCCTGCATTATACTTGGGTAGAAGGATATTCCTTAAGAAACTTTTAAACATACTTTCCATAATCTGCCCCAACCAGTGACTTTACTCAAATAAATATTTTACAGTTTACTAAAAGAATATTAGCTCTTGGTTTTCAGCTTAAAAAGACTGGCTTTTACCTAGTGTCTTAATTCAGTTGCTATAGGCATGCCCCAGGAAAGGAAAGTGATGTCAGAGCATTTAGTCAAACAATAGACTCAAGGAAAGAGTGATGATGGGAAGGCATTAATTTTAATTTTGCACAGGTGTGGATGAGGCACAGTTGGGGAAACCAACCATAGAGAAACTTAGCAGCAACAATACACAGACACAGAAGTGAAGAAGTGCTGAAGGTGACCTCTCAACATGGGGAGGGGAGGCTTCTATGAGCCTGGTTTCACTGTGCTCAGATTATGTGGGAGCCTTGAAGTCAGGAAGGTGAGCAGGAAGCTCTGCTCAGGGTGCAGGAAGACTCAGATGGAGACTTACCCCTGAAACCAGAAGCCAGCAGGGCCTGTGTTGGGCTCCAAAGGATCTCTTGACTTCCTGCATTGTAAGTTAACTGCTTGTTAATAAGAAACTCATAGTCACTGGGTATTTAATTCTTGCTTAATAAATACTGCTGTGAACATAGGGGCAAATTTGGGAAAGGAAATGAAAGCAAATATTTGGATACTCTAACCCACTTGGGCAAAGGAGTAGGGCTGGTTTTCTGATTTCAATACAGAACTCAAAACCAACACCCATGTTCAGTGCATGAATCATCCAGAGACCATAATTCCATGTGTAATGAAACTCCCGTCTCCTCTGCTATAATTTTCTGGAATTTTTATATATAAAGAGAAAGAAATTTGTCAAAAGACAAAAAAAGAAGTAGGGGGTCTAATTTTTCCTCACTCCTTCAGCCATATTCTTGGGGGAAGAGAGAAAAGGGAGTCATAGTGAAGGGGCGACCCATGGAGCTTTGGCTACTCTACTCAGTCAGGGAGAGCAGAGAATGCTTCACAGAGGCTACCAGGGCCTGGAGTCAACAGACACAGCAGCAAGTATGTCAACACACTTCCTAGCAGGTATGTCAACCATTTTCAGCCAGGGTTGTTGGACACGGAACCCCATAGTACTTAGTATACTAAGCCTGAGACTATTGTTTTCTTCCGTCTTCATTATAGGAAGGGCCCTCACATTCAAACAGATGCGTTCCAATTAGGTTGGGTGTGTTTTGTATTTAAGGTCCTTGGTTCTCAATGGCTTAAGGGATGAGTATTGTGATAAAAGAGTAAAAGCTACATGACAGTGCCTGAGAGTTAAATCGTGGGGCTGTACAGATTGCTGGAGGTCTAGACACCTAAAGGAGAGTAGCGGTCACTCCAAACAGACGTTCTCAAAATGACTTTATGCTTTTCAGTCTAGACACTTTGCTTGACTTTTGTTCACTGAGCTGAACCTAGAAACACATCTTTTCATGTAGTGTCATTGTAGCTCTAGAAATGAGGACAGTTTTCGTCTACCACTCAACAGATCCTCTTGTGTGGTAAACTGTCAGCTCGGGTGCTTCCTCAGAGTGGCCCCTGTTCCTAAAGTAACAGCAGGAATCTCTGGGTCTTTGCTCTGGTAATACATTTATATTCATTGGATTTGTGAGATCTCTTTTTCAAGGATATATGCTATGATTATCTCCCTGTCTATCAAAAGCATTCTTATTTTATGTGTGTGGTTGTGTATATTGCAGTGAGGTTTGTGAGTATATGGATGAATAAGTGTGTACAGGTGTATGTGCATATGTGTGTACATGCATGTAGGACATTCCATGTCTCTACCTTCTGAGACCCCCCTTAGCTGGCATTTATGTGGGTTCTAGTGGTCTGAATTCCCACCCTTAAGTTTACATAGCAATTGCTTTAGTCCTTGAGCCATCTTTCCAACCTCATCCTTTTCTCCCAAAGGTTCAGAACGCGATGCAAAAGAGGAGGTAGAAGAATGTAAGAGCCAGAAATAGTGGACATCTTCAGCAAAACAGTGATTTCAGAATATAACAGGACCATTGAACATATAAACTCACAGCAGCTGGGGAATACATGTACAAAACCTACTTAATAGCTACCTGACCATAATCCCACACAGATCAGTTAGGGCTTCATGAAGCCCTACCCCTACCTGAGATGCTATTGGCAATTGATGACTCCTGGTAGAAGGTCAGTAAGAAGTAAATAAGTAAGTAAGTTCAGAGATATGAACCAAAAAAAATGAAAACAAAAATACTACACGTTTCTCCAGTAGATGATTCTATACTCATTGCACATTTAGGCAGCACTAAGTGGATTCAAACATTTTTTTGAAGATGTATGGCATAATTCCAGGGGTCCAGCTGGAAAAAAAGAACCTTCCCTGAGGGCTTACAGAGACCTCCATGTTTAAGTTTGAAATAAATATCATGACTGACTCTGCTGCTGACATAATACTTATAGAAAAGCTTGGCATCATTTTGTGCTGGTAATTTGAAGGAAGATGGCAAGGAAGAAGAGCTGCTTTCTGTTTATCTTTTAGCTTCTCTTGACTGCGGAACTTCTACTTCGTGTTTCTGACACAAAGCCTAAAGGTCATTTTCCTCTATGTGTTATTGGCTGTATTTTGCTTTATCATTGGTGTTTACTTAAAATTAATAAGAGCCAGGAGCAGTAATGTATTATTCATCCTGAGTGTACAAACCATGCATTTATCTAGGGTTTCTTTCTTTTGCAAGAGCTTGCACTCGACAGCGCATGCTGAGTGGATCATTTGAGGGGCAGCCAGCAAAGGAGAGGTCAATCCTTAGTGTGCAGCATCACATCCGCCAGGAGCGCAGGTAAATACTCCAGGAAGATGAACTCCAGAGACATCCAGGAAAGGCTTTACAAGTGTATCTCAGTACAAAGCTCAGGCCTCTACCCTGGTTGGCAGGCAGGCATGGTGAGGACCTGGTTCTAGCTGCTGGTGGTAACAATAAAGAAATTCCCTATCTGATTCAAAGATTTAAAAATCTTTACTTCAAAGATTCTTTCCTTGGTGATAGCCAAAGTCTCACTTTCAAGATCAGAAAGAACAGAAATCTGAAAACTTGTTAGATGGGATCAAAGACCAGTGGGTAGACCACAAGCTTATGCTTAACAAAGAAATGAGTCATGTCTGATATATCAGAAAACTTAATCCTTTACTCATGACTAGTGACTACAAGTTAAAAATTGGTCTTGAGATGTTTTGACAAGATGACTGTGGTTGTTCTAGGTCACTAAGACATGGATCCAACAGCCAGAGGATCAGCCGGGGCAAATCTCTTGAAACTTTAACTCAAGACGTGAGTTCTAAGCTATGCCTTGGATGTTGGAAACTTGATTATGAATGTGTATTTAAATGATTGATTAGACATTTCTCATGCCTAAGATTTTATATCATGTTAATATGTTTTCTAACCAGATGGAATCAGGGAATTCAAATAGCAAATTACATGGTTACAAACCAAAAATAGATCATTACCCCCCAAAATACAAGACATTCCATGCAGAACACATGTCTCAGTTAAAAAGAATAACACAAAATGCAGAGAACAACTGGCTGTGAGTTCCTGGCCCCAACTGATGCCTCTTCAGCACAGCTCCTACAGCTAAAGTGCAGAAGGAAGAGCAGAAAGATTGTAAGAGACAGATGACCAGGTTGTGTAACTGCACCAGTGGAATCTCACCAAGGGGCTGGCATAGACAAGAGCTGAACACAATACCAACTGATATGCCAATGTGGATGGGGGAACTCTCACAAGGCCTTACCCATAGATGAAGAAACTACATGCAATTAATGGCTGCTGAGAGAGGGGGAGTCTGTTTTCTGCAGAGATGATCCCCCTAATGACTTACCCAATGCTAAGCGGTCATCCCTAAAAGCATATGCATATACTTAACACTGTCCTATGGGTTGTGTTTATATAATCTAGTTTGTTATTCCATGTCTGTTGTGGAGATTGAAACCATTAATACCAAGAGCTAATAATGAGCAATATTTATTGATTCCTGGTTCTTTTGTTTAAATGGTCTAGTAGAAATAGACAGTCTACATAAAGAGTCCAGTAAGAACATGGGGTTGGAGATGTGTGTCAGCACACACTCCACAAAGGGACTCCTGGAGCCCAGGTTGATCTAAACCTCACTGTGTCTCTGAGGATTACCTTGAACTTCTGATTCTCTGGCACAGTTTTACAACTATGCCCAAATTATGTAATTCTGGGGATGGAACCCAGGGCTTTGTGAATACTAAGAAAAAAAACCCAACAACTGACTACAACCTCAACTTTTTTTCTAAATACAACACAATAGTCCTCTAACTTATTTATTCTGATTTAATTTTTTAATCCTTTGCTATAACCTCAGCAGTATGATAGGGCCTAGCACACCATGCAATTTCAATATGTATATGCTAAGCATTTTGTATTTTAAAGGGAAAATTTGGTTGTCAGGATGCTCATGGCCATTAAAAATATGCATATGGTGTTATACATATGTATATATATATATAAGTATAACTATCATATATGTTATAGTCTCCATATAGTATGCATTTAGAAATAGAAATGTTGCTTTTAATTTTAAAAATGGTCTTTTAAACCTTTAAAAGTCTTCCACAGTAATACACCTTTTACTTCTAGCACTCAAATACAGTGAGATACAGAAATGCGCAAAGAGAAGACAGCGAGATAAAGATGATTCAGGAGAAGAAGGAGCAAGCAGAGATGAAAAGGTACCACGTGGCAGTGTCCCAAGGCTCTCATTTGGGATTGGTTCTTTCCTTTGGCCTTCTTCTGATCCCACAAATGTTCACTTGAAGGAAAGTGCAAGAAGAGGAACTTCGAGAGAACCACCCGTATTTCGACAAACCTCTCTTCATCGTGGGGCGGGAGCACAGATTCAGAAACTTCTGCCGCGTGGTGGTCCGAGCACGCTTCAATGCGTAAGTATGGGCCACTGACTGCGCTTGGACCAGGTATTTGTCCTGAGTCCTGTGAACAGTAGGGAGTTTGTCACGGGAAGCAAAAAAGGACTGAGTAGGCCTAATGGGATCACAAAATAAACAGTGGGCTAATTAATAATCTTGCTCCTCTTTGCCGAGCTCCCGAACAGGTGGAAAACAAAGGTTTCAAGCAGGTAACATTTGTAGGACGCTCCCATTGATAAAATATTTAACAACCCTGTGTATTGGCACATTTTTGACAGTTGTATATATCAGTGTTGTTCATTTTCCCTTAAAAGGATTAAACGAAAGGAAAATCAGTGGCATAATTAAGGATATTTATTGTTCAAGGCTTCTGTCAGACTTGTACCTTCTGTTGAAGATCTTTGTTGTAGAACAAAGAGTTTTATCTAGTGTTTGCATTACCAGTTGTTATGAGAAGAAAACCTTCTAGCCATTGTCTCAACCCCACCAATGTGGAAGAAATGGGTAAGCATCTCTGGTTGTGTAAGTCTGAGGAGACCTAAGCCAACTATCAATAGCCAACCAATGGATAGAAGGAATTTTTGTCTAGTGTTATTTTAAGTACATATCACAGATATTAAGAGTCTGACATGGAACTGGGAAGATAGCTTAGTGGACAAAGTACTTGCAGTGTGAGCCTGAAAACCTGCATTTGATCCCCAGTATCATGTAAGAGGCTAGGTGTGATGGCATGGACACTTGTAACACCACCACTAGGGTTGGAGACAGGCTCAGTGGCTAGAATCAGTGAGCCTCAGGCCCCAGTGAAAGGTTCTATATCAAACTGCAAAGTAGAATACTCCTGAAGAATGACAGCTGAACTCTGGCTTTCACCCCTTAAACACATGTGCTTCCCCCCACCACAACACATATCTACATACATGAGAGACCTGGAGGGAAGTGGAGAACTTCCTAGTCTTTCCCTGAACCCTCAGTAAAGTACTCAGATATTCTTTGTTAATAATTTATATCATATAATATCATTACCTGTTGAATGCCCAACTGTTTCTTCAAAAGAAATCTATATGTTGAAGTCTTAACCGTCATTTCATAATGTGCCAATGTTTGGGGACAGCAACTTTTAAGACATAGCTAAATTAAAATGAAGTCCTCAAGATGGTACCGATCCAGTATCTCACTTCCTTCTAAGAAGAGGGAGTTTAGACATGAACCCACAAAGGGGAAGCCAATGTGAAGACTTGTAACCTGAAATAGCCTCTGCACTGCAGGAAAGAGGCCTGGAGTGAACCCTTAGTCCACAGGACTCAGAAGGACACACACTACTGACATCTCTAATTTGAACCTCCAGTTCTTCATAACCACATCACAGAACAATCTCCCTTGCTTACACCACCTCTCTGTATAATTAAAGCATCTCTGCAAAACTGGCACAAACTGGCCCAGTATCACAGGAGGCTGCGTGTCCCCGTATACACCCTCCTGCATGATTGATATTGGTGGTCAGCAGGGATCCAGCGTCACCATGGGTACAAACCTTGGGCATGTCTAAGATGGTTTCTAGTTTGGTATGATAAGGTAGAGAGATCCAGTCTAACTGTGAGCTGACCTCATTCTGTGGGCTTAAGTCTCAGTCGGAATAAAAGGGGGAAGTAAGCAGAGTGTTTGCATTCATCATTCTCTGCCTCTTGCAAATACAAGGTGAGCAGTTGCCCCAAGCTCTTGCTACCATGACCGTCCCCCGGTGATGGACTATACCTTTGAGCTGTGAACCAGAATGAACCCTTTATGTCTTAAGTTGCTATGGTCAGGCATTTTGTCACAGAATAAGGAAGTAACTAATAGGACCTCTCCACCAACCAAGGAAGACATTTAGGTCTGAGGAGACTGACGGTTTTACTCAAGGACGCCAGCTAGTCTGTGACTCTCTCCTGATCACCATTCAATTGTCCCTCTGCTGTACTAGAAAAACCTTCACTATTTAAAGTATGGAATAATAATTTTAAAGGTTCCCTGAGATTTGGCCAAGTGAAAAAAGAAGGCGGAAGTTGATCAGTGCTCAAGTGAGGTGTTCATCTCAAATTACCCTGTTGGCTGCCTACATGTTAACATCTAATTACTAATTCTCCACTTCATTTAGTAGGGTGTAATTCTACTATTGTCAGCAACACAGTTGAATGGACTGATGGAGACCTTGTTGTAATTGGAAATGCACATAAAAAGACTACTAGGGCCTCACTGACAACTGCTCACAGGGTCCCCAAAACTAAGCTTTAGGAATGCACTTCCAGTGAGATGCCATATTAATTCTTCCACAGGACCACAGCGGAGTGGGGAGTGAAGAACAGTCTCTAACTGATGGAGTGTCTCTCTAAATTATTATGAAGAACATCCTCAAATTAGCATCACATGCATCTTCAATTAGTGTTTCTAAACAAATGCCAAAGTTTAACTTTGTGATAAGTCATGCCAGAAATCCTTGAATGGCGTCTCTAATCCAAAACCAAGATATTGAGAATTTTTTTGATTTTTCTTTTATCCAGTGGTCTCTGCCTTCCACAGTGGTGTGCAGTTAACATAGCTCATAATAGTCATTTTGTGGAAGTTATAAAAAGAAGTTCATATGGAAAGATGCTTGTGCTTACTGACATGTTTGTTGTGTTGAAGAATTTTATATGACGTTCTCTCTTACAGATCGAAAACAGACCCTGTCACGGGAGCTGTGAAAAACACAAAGTACCACCAGCTTTAGTAAGCATGGCAAGCTCTCTCTTCCCTGTGCATTCGAACTTCATATGTGCTATTTTCCGCTTTGTAAAAATACAAAATTTTAGGTTGGGGAGTTGGTCCAATGGGTAATGCAAACATGAAGACCTGAGTTTAAGCCCCCAGCACCCTTATAAAAAAAAACAACCTAGATACAATCTCCTGTGCATATAATCCTAGAATTGGAGGGCAGATAAAGGTTCAGTGAGAAACCCAGGTTCAAGAATATAAGATGAAAAAGAATCCAACATCTACCTCAGGCCTTCACATATGCAAATGAATACATAGCATGCAGCACAAACACACACCAGACACAAACAATATATAGATGACATATACCATTGAAGGCTTGTTTTTAGATACACGGGTCATGATAGAGTCACCAAAGCCATGGTCCCTGGCCCTTGAAAACACAGGCAGAGCATTTGCATTTCTCAATTATGCTTGTTCTTTGGCAGTGATTTGCTGGGACTGGTCACTTACCTGGACTGGGTCATGATCACAGTGACCATCTGCTCTTGTATTTCCATGATGTTTGAATCCCCCTTCCGGAGAGTCATGCATGCACCCACTTTACAGGTACTGCAGCGAAACCTTAGCTCCCAGCTCAGTAGAAAAAATACTGCCCGGTTTTTACTGGTTTTGTCACAAGCAAAATACCATTTTCCCATTCCAGATTGCTGAGTATGTGTTTGTGATATTCATGAGCATTGAGCTTAATCTGAAGATTATGGCAGATGGCTTGTTTTTCACTCCTACCGCTGTCATCAGGGACTTTGGTGGTGTCATGGACATATTTATCTACCTTGTAAGTTTTTGTTCTTTTCTAAATATCAAAATGTAATAGTTTTCTGCATCCCCTAGTACAAGAGTGGGACCTCTGAGGTCTAGTAAAATTCTTTAATAAGTTATAGTGACCGCTTATATGTTATAATGACCTATTGTATGTAAATAAAGGGTGTGAACATGAAATCTAAACAAATAATCTATATAAATGTATCACAATATCTACAGATATAGTTATATATAGCAACTGCAGTTTTATGTGTGGATAAGAATGCATTAATAAAATCTAAAGCATCAAACCAGTTTCATCCCATAATTCTTATGACTCTTTTAATGCAAAAATATTTGTGTCAAATAAATCATGTTATTAATTATTGAACCTCTTGTTATCAAATCCTTTGCAATTCTGACTATCACTGGTAGCCATTCAAGTGTTCTGTTCAATTAAATTGGGAAATTATGGGAATGGACTGGGAAATTTCTTATTTTCAGTGCAAGAAAAAGGAGAATTCCTCTGAGTGGAGGTTGCATGTTGATAATCATCAATGTCCTTGAAGTGTCCTTGGTGAAAAGAATCCCATAATGGTACCTGAGTGGGACAAAGTTAGGAGAGCAGTAAGAGAACACAAGGTGGGATGTGGGGGGAATACACAGACACAGAGTGGGTACCCCCACTACCCCATACACCAGAGGCCTTTCTTTGGAGCCCTCTGCAGGCATAGGATAAGCTCATTGTTTAATATTAGCAGGTGTAGGCACACCTATGAGTGTCTGTCCCACATGAAACTCACGGCGTCCCCACTGAATGGGAGGAAATGTGCACAGCCAGAGAGACAATATAAATTCCAGAGATTACTTTTCCTTCTAGGTGAGCCTGATATTTCTTTGTTGGATGCCCCAAAATGTGCCTGCTGAGTCAGGAGCCCAACTCCTGATGGTTCTTCGGTGCCTAAGACCTCTGCGGATATTCAAACTGGTGCCCCAAATGAGAAAAGTTGTTCGAGAACTTTTCAGTGGCTTCAAGGAAATTTTTCTGGTATGTGAAGCTCCCATCTGCTTCTCTGCTTCTTGTTCACTACAATCTTGTCCTATCATTTCATTGACTCGGGGATAAAGGGAGACATGGATAGCTAGGGCAAGTCCATATAGTTTTGTTCACTGTTAGAGGATTAGAAAGGAGACAAGGAAACTCTTTCAGAAATTCTACCCACTGATGCTGACTTATTTTTATTCTAAGAAACACTTGTAGGCACAATGCGTGGCAAACCACAGCTAGGATCCACTCTTTCATTCTTCTGGGATTTCTTTTCATTAAGGATAACAAAATGCAAGCCCATCTACTTCGTGAATGCAATTGAGAATCGGTGCATTTGGTTTCTGTCTGTCCCATTGAACATGGAAAACAGACTCTGCCCCTGCATTCTAGAAATGTTAACAAAACAACATTTAAAAACACAGCATATAGGCATACCTTCCTTTCAGCAGCCTCAATAAATAGCATTTAACACATGATGAGTAAACATTATATTAGTGTCTTCTAAAAACAAGGCTGGAGATAAAACAAAATAAGAGGTTCATTTCTCAATCTGTTTCCAGAAGAATGATCACAAAATTCTTTTATTATGGATGAGTTCTGCTTGTGTATGAGAAACGGGGAATGATGGACAGATGCTTGTTTTCTAGGAAAAGTAGTGTTAGCTCAGCTGCAGCTTTAGCTGGTATGAAAGTATTTGACAACTATGCTCTGATGGTACAAGAAGTGCATAGTTGCTCATATTTTTAAAGCTGTGTTTGTTTAAAAGACCCAGGGTTTTTTTGTACAAGGCTGTAACACTGTGGCTTTTCTCATGGATTCTTGAGAAGGAAAAGACACTGTCACCTTACCCAGCAGTTCACATACATGAGTCTCTGAATCACTGATGAGGTTTGAAAGGAAATCTCACCGTGTCTTTCTCGTGAGGAGCACTTTGTATGGCTTTGGATGACTTAACACATCTGTTTAGATTTTCCATCCAGTACAGTTCTGCGCGGTTGCCACAGAAGTCAACTTTTACCTACTTTTTTTTCTGTTGAAACAAAAGCAGCAGCCAGCAGAGGGAGCCCAAGACAACTAATAGATTGAGTCACAGTGCATGGAGTGCTCCCCAGCACAAGTGCCCTTGCTCACAAGAAGGCAAAGCCACTGTCTCTTTAACCTATGCTCAACTAATAAGAAAATGACTCTATTTGGGGAAAATGGATGACAACAGAATTATTTTAACATTTCTTTTTGTTCATTTAAATTAAAAAGTATTCATTTAAAAAATTATATAAAATGCCTTGTTTCATTCTCTTGCATGAGAGCCATATTATTTTATTTTAAAATTTTAAAGTCTATTTTTAGTTTCTCTTTTCCTCGTTTTAAGAAAGTAAATGAATGACCCGTGGTGGAGAAGCAGAAGGTATCGTTGAAAACAAATATGAATTTCACACAATATGCTCTAAAAATCCTTTTTTTTAAAAAAAAAAGCATTGTTAAAACCTAATACTTAACTTTCACAAAGAGATTTACGTTTTCATCAATTTCTTTTAGGTCTCAATTCTGTTGTTGACGCTGATGCTTGTTTTTGCAAGCTTTGGGGTCCAGCTCTTTGCTGGAAAGCTAGCCAAGTGCAACGATCCCAACATTATCCGAAGGGTAAGACTTCTCAACTTTCTCGAAATTAAAGCCAACGTAGTTTTGCCATTCTTTTTAATACGTGTATACCAGCAGCTACCAGGAATCCCCTCACAAACTTTAAAAATTATTTTCCCACAAGTTTCTTTTTGTTGTAAGCATGTAGTATGTCTCTTCCTGGTAGAAGGTCTGTGAGATTCTAAATACATCTCAGAGGCTCCTCCTCCTTCCTGTCCCAGCACCAATCACCACTCCACTTCTGAAAAGGAACCGCCCAGGATTTTACAATTAAGAGTCTCTGAAACTTCTCTTTAACTTGATCCTCTTCTCTGCTCATGTAAAACTCACCTACAAATGACATTCACCTCACCCCACGAGAGAGAGATTTTTCCTTTCTGGGCATCCAATCCATGAGAAAAAAATCAGTGTATAGATATTCACTTTCAACTGCATAGAGGTGGCCCTTTTATGACAACCTACATGGTTCCTAACAAAAATTCCATCTTTCATAACCTCACAGCAACATTGTTTCCTCTTTCTTCAGTCAGTGTCAATAACTGGAAATTAGCTGTAATAACCTCCTATCCTGGTAATATTATATAATGGCATCTTTGTATTGCATTTTGGATAAGCTACACAGCTCTACCCTTCACCAGGTCTTATCTGATGTGGCAGATGAGAGCAGAATACCAGATCTGTCAGAAAGAGCTTTGGGCCCATATTGCTATAACCTGTATTCCCACAGAAAGAGCATGGCCTTACCATGCATGAAGGAAGACTGGGAAATGTAGTCTCATGTATTCTAATAGAAAATAAAGGGGCATAGTTTGGGTAATGTTAGCTCACTTCTGTTCTGCCGTCCCATGCCCCATTCTCTTAAGATAATATTACAAGTACATGAATAAAGCAAACAGATGCTGATGATGTACAAACTAACAAAATTATTTTCTCTCTCATCCAAATAAAAGGATGCTTTCATTCCATTAAAATGTATAAATCCAGAAGGACTGGTAGGACTAAATTTGGCATTATACATTTTTAACAAATATGGCCAGTGTGGATTCAGTATGATAAAAACTCTAAGTTCTCTGGTTAATATCAAGCATAACATGACTCTTGTCCAGGCAAAATATTACAAATATACTAATATAAGAGGATTTCAGACATGATAGGGGGAGAGAGACATTCTACAACTTCCATTAACCTGAGAAGACATTACAAGGAATATGGTACAGGCACAAAAGTCATGATGTACCATATCAGCAAATGAAAGAATTAATAAAGAGCTGATGCTCTTATTCATGAGCTTATGTAAGGATCAAGTGTTATTTTAGACTCATGCTGAACAAAATCCAAAAAGATAATAACAACATTTCAAGTTGAAGCTTTGTGGGAATCCTGGGTGACTCACTGTATTAATGATGGCCTCAGAGCACCATGATGTTCTATTATGTACTCATACCCAGCCCAAGCCAGGACCGCTGACTCATGGGAGGAATGGAAAACACTCTGTAGATGAACAACACAGAGTAGATGCTTTTGTCATCTTGTTGGAAACAGTGAGGTCTATAGGAGATTCAAAAGAAAAGCTTAAGGATACAGCCATTGTGCAGGGCAGCAACATTCAGAAGGAGTTGACCTCATGAGAAGTGATCCCTCTTTACATGTTAACTGATTCTAGAGTGAATGACTACAGTGGTTTGAACTGGAATGGACCCCTTAGACTCATGTCTTCGAATGTTTGATCAAGAGAGTGGCACGATTAGGTGGTGTGGCCTTGTTGGAGGAAGTGTGGCACTGGGGGGCAGGCTTTGAAGTTTCAGAAGCTCAACCCAGGCCTATTGTGTCTCACTGTCTTCCTGCTGCCTTCATCTACCATGATTCCTGCTGTGATGACAGTGGGCTAAACCTCTGAACTGCAAGCCAGTCCCAGTTAAATGTTTTCCTTTATAAGAGTTGTCATGGCCATCATATCTTCTTCACAGCAATAGAAACTCTAATTAAGACAGAAGTTGGTACCAGAAATGGGGTATTTCTGTGATAAGTCTGACCATGTTTTCTTTGGGGGAATCTGGGACTTTGGGACTTTGGATTAGAAAAGTGTAGTTGAATACTTTAAGTGGATTTTAATGGGCAATCCTAGTAGGAAAATGAAGACAGTGGTACTGAGAGTGAGTTGAACTATGGGGGCCTGGCTCAAGAGGTTCCAGAGGAAAATTTAGTATGTAGCCTAGAAACTATTTTTCTGATATTTTGGTGAAGAATATAGCTGCTCTCTGCCCTTGTCAAAAAAATATGCCTTTGACTATACTGAAGAGTTTTTTGATTTATTGTTTTATCCAAGATTTCAAAATAGTCTAGTGTAGGGGCTGGAGAAATGGCTCAGAGGTTAAGAGCATTGCCTGCGCTTCCAAAGGTCCTGAGTTCAATTCCCAGCAGCCACATGGTGGCTCACAACCAT
>LOEQ01000929.1:269427-279719 GCA_001685075.1 Bramus lutescens | reverse complement strand
AACTCAGGACCTTTGGAAGAGCAGGCAATGCTCTTAACCGCCGAGCCATCTCTCTAGCCCCCTTGCCAACTTTTCTTAACTAATTATCCCAACCATGTTTTGCCACTGGGCTTTTATCTTTCTTTTCTGTACCTGTGCTGGCTGTGTTGCTGGATGGCTGGCCCCTAGTGTCCTCCTCTCCTTGCTCTCTTGCTCCCCAAACCTTTTCTCCCAAATTTCTCCTTATATTAATCCTCTCTGCCTGCCAGCCCCTCCTGTTTCTCTCTCCTGCCTCACTATTGGCCATTCATCTCTTTATTAGGACCATCAGGTGTTTTAGACAGGCACAGTAGCACAGCTTCACAGCGTTAAACAAATGCAACATAAACAAAAGTCACACATCTGAAAATAATATTCTACAACATTTCAGGCTACCTTCTGTGGCTGTGATCATCTGTGATTGAGGGCCTGTGTGACTATGCTCCCGTGTAACTGTGCACCTGTGTGATTATGGCCCTACGTGATTGAGGTCCTGTATGCTTGAGGTTCTGTGTGACTATGGTCTTCTATAACTGTGATCCCCTGTGACTGAGGTCCCGTATGACTGAGGACCCGTGTGACTATGGTCCTGTGTGACTGTGGTCCCATGTGACTGTGGTCCCGTGTGACTGAGTCCTGTGTGACTAAGTCCTGTGTGTTGAGGTCCTGTGTGACTGAGGTCCTGGCTTCGTACAAAAATAAAGCTAAAAAACATCTTTAATCCTTTGTTCCGTCAAATAACACATCCACCCCTAGAGAAAACCCTCCCCCTCTGTATTCAGCCTAGCCCCACGACCCAGCCCTTCCTCACTCCTCATCCCCCGTACAACATGCAGTAACTCCTAACTGGCTCAGGCTCTCACCCTCAACCCCTGAATCTGACTGCACCAGCAACTAGAGGAACTTGCGGCAGAGACACCTGAGCATTTCCTTGGTTCTTTGGATTTTTAGTGCTGGGACTGGAACCCACGACCTCACACACGATAGGAAAGCCCTCCACCATGGAGATCCACTGCTAGCCCCTATGCACTTGCCTTAGACTTCTTATTAACCTCCTCCAAGAAGACTTCAAGCTTCTACGACTTTCCCTCCACTGGAGCACTGGAATCATACCATCCATGGAAAGAGTCATGATGGCAAGGCTGGGGAACTTAGCAGGACCTCTTCTTTCTGGGTCTGGACCACTCCAGGCTTCTGTAGATCCTCTGGTAGAACCAGAAGCTACGATTGCTTCAACTGGTGAGGCCAGGGGACGACAGAGCCTTGAGCAGAGCCTGGAGTCAAGACTGGGATGCCTAAGATCTGCCCTAGCACTAGCTCTCCCATAGGTAATATAAAGGCCCCTAAAGCTGCAACATGGGACTTTCAGCATGTGTGACCGGAGATCCAGGTGGGCCCACAGTCTCAGGTTGGAGGGACCTTGGGCTTTTGACTGTGGGTGACCATCCAAAGATTGAAAAGATTCCTGGCTGCACTGTGGGAGGTTGAACTGAAGGTGTGGATTTTTCCCTAAAAGTGCTGACGTTTTTGTTTGTCTGCAAATCAGCAAGATCTTGTTTGTCTTTTAAAACGCCTTCCTCAAGTCAGGCAATGGTGGTGCACACCTTTAATCCCAGCACTTGGGAGGCAGAGGCAGGAGAATCTCAGTGAGTTCAAGTCCAGCCTGGTCTGCAAAGTGGGTTCCAGAGCTACACAGAGAAACACTGTCACACTGTCTCAAAAAAAAAAAAAAGCCTTCCTAGGACAGCCTAAAGGAAGGCAGTGTGTTCTAGAAGACAGCAGGGCAGAGGCAAGTGAGTATTTTTATTTTTAGGGGTTAGACTTAGTAAGGTGTGAGCATTAATTCGTCCATCACCCTGGAGGAGGTATGCTACCATGAAAAGATGGAGGGAGGGTGGGGGTCAGCCCATTCTTAGGTATCTGTAAAAGGAGATCCAGCCTGATTAGATTTCATACTTAAGTCCCTGGGGGAAACTGCTTACAGGGACATTGTCTAGGGGCATTGCCAAGAGCAGATTTTACTCCAGTGACTGAAAAATGCTGGGATTTGGTGACAGGTGACCCTCTCTGCTGGTGCTGGGCCTGGATAAAAAATGTACCTCCATCCTATGAGCAGATATTAAAGGCAGCTGCAGCCAGGCGTGGTGGTACACGCACTGGGGAGGCAGAAGCAGGCAGATCTCTTGAGGTCAGTCTACTCTGCACATGAGTTCCAGGCCAGCCATGAGTACACAAGAGGACCGTCTCTCAGCTGCAGATGAGATGGTCAAATGTGTCTGCCTCCCGTCCCTGTTTGCAGTGTTCACACTCAGAGGAGACACCCCTGCCTGTCACTGTCCCCTGCAAAAGCTGCAGGCCTTGCTGAAGTTAGCATTATGGTTGAGACCCCGGATTCCAGTTTGTACTCTCAACTCCACCACCAGATATGGCCACTTTCTACACACTTCCTCTTCTGCAAAATGGGAATACTATGACAGAATTATATGCCATCTTCAGCGATTTGTGATCTGATTAGGGAAAGCTGCAAGGCGTCAGCACCCGCGGTTTATTTCATAAACTAGTTTTTATGATGTTTACTTTTTTAGGTGCTAGCCACTAACGCTTGGATATGCTAGACAAATGCTCCACCGCTGAGCTACAAAGCCCGCCCTCGGATTTTGGAGACCACTTTGTAACCCAGGCTGGTCTCGGTTTAGGAGCCTCCGCCTGCCTTCGCCTGCCCCTTGAGCCGCTCTAGTCTCTTTCAGAGTAGCTCCCTTTGCACACGCCAGGTGGAGCCATCGCACTGACAACAGAGGCGCATCTCTGTAGGAGTGAGATGCTCCTCTCTGACAGGCGAAGTCATCGCTTTGAGGTCTGGCTCAGCCAGATCGCCTAAAACCACCGGGAACTTTGCGAACCTACTATTGAGGCCTGGATACAGAACTTGATGGGCCCCTGCACCCACAGCTCCAGCTTCTCTAATGGTTCCTGTTACAAACGTTTAGATTTTCTGGACCAGGAGACAGCCGGGTAAGAGCTAGGTCATGGGGAAAAGGATAGGGTTGTAATTTTAGAGGTCAGGCTCAGAAAGAGGCGGGCACAGAAACCGACGGCCCTGCGAGTGGAACAAAACACTAAGCGCGTCCCAAACTGTCGGAGAAAGGGCGAGACCCAGTGAAACAGCCAAGTCAGGGACTGGGGTGCCTATTCGGGTCCCTGCTGGCCTCAGCACGCTGGACGCTAGGTGGAGAAGACCAGATCTACACTGTAAAGGTGCCCAGCAAGATTAGAAGGGAAGCGAGTGTGGACAACTACAGCAGGTGACTTAGGCAGGAGGCGGTTCAAAGTGGGAGGAAGTTCGATTTTGTCCTCTTTGGGGGGACTAAGCTTCATGGATGTGTTGGGATCCTGGGAAAGCTTCAAGCAGAGGGAATGGAGAGGCCGAGGAACATCCCCTTTGAGGGTCAGAGGATGTCCCGAGCAGGAAGGAGAAGCGGCTTCCCGTGGCTTTGTGCCCTCCTTATACCAGTGTGGTGTGCAGGAGTCAGGGAGTCAGGGCCTCAAAGATGGGCATCACCTGGGATAAACTCCATTGGCCATGGGCCCACGTTGAGGGCAGAAGCAGAGGAAAATGGCTCACTGAGGGCTGGAGAAGGGGACCAGACCCATGCCGGTGAATCAGCAGGGAGTGAACGAGCCAGACCTGATCTCTCTACTTCTCTCTCCAACAGAAGATTTATGGAACAGCACATCAATCCTGGTGTGAGGAATTTTTACCTTAAAACATCTCTACCCGGGGCTGGAGAGATGGCTTAGCAGTTAAGAGCCCTTGCCTGTTCTACCAGAGGACCCAAGTTCAATTCCTAACACCCACATGGCCGCTCCCAACCGGCTCTAACTCCAGGTCCAGGGGAAACTGGTGCCATCTTCTGGCTTCCGTGGACACAGCTTGCACATGATACACAGACATGGTGCACATAAAGGCAAAACACCATCAAATAAAAATACACATAACGGGAAAATAAAGACACTTTACCCAAGTTTTACAAGAGAAGAGGCCGGTTGCTTAACTGACCTTTACTAACCCGGAATAGCAACCACAAACAGCTGGGGTTGCTCTTACCACATGTTGCTTTCAACATTTAACACAGGTGATAAGTGACTTTCAACTTAGCTGTTTTCAGCCCACACACATCCCACATGCACACATACACACACACATGCACACACACCCCACATATGCACACACATCTAACACAAACATTATTCTGGATTAGGGACATGAAAGGGTCAT
Organism: Bramus lutescens; assembly: GCA_001685075.1. Lineage (NCBI taxonomy): Eukaryota > Metazoa > Chordata > Mammalia > Rodentia > Cricetidae > Bramus > Bramus lutescens. The sequence continues at coordinate 275,425 of LOEQ01000929.1, read as the reverse complement.
GATGAAGAAATAGGACAGCTGTTTAAAATTGTGACTATAATCCCTCTTAGCTTGTAAAATGTTGACTACGTGGGGAACCCAAAGCATAATAAGATTGATTACTTTGTTTTCTTAAAGGCAAGTTAAATTTAAACGAGCTGCTGAGAACATAGTGTGTAAACAGATTGAATACATAGTTTTAAATGATCTCAAAGCATATAATTAACTTGGTTAACAAGCTTGGGTAAAAGTTCAATGTTAAAGGCAAGTTCCAAAGGCATTTACCAGAAGTCATTTCTACATGGTTCCTGATATTTTCCTATTAAATATTTTACAGCTTTGCTTCCCATCTGGAAACTCCTCTTTAGTCTTCCCGAAAATGTCCTCAGAGCCACTGCTCAGGCCACATGCTAAAGACTTTGAGTTGGAGCATTACCCTTAGGTTTAGTGTACTTTCTGATACCCACCAGTATGTCTTTTTTGATGCCAATGTTAATTTGAAATATGCTTTTTAGCTTTTATTAACAGTTACATGCTACCAACTCTTTGGGTGGGGTTTGTTGAGTAGTCTGTGATGAATCTTGGTGTTTCATGTGACTTACAAATCATATTTCTATTTGTAAATCATACTTAACTTTTTAATATGCTTACTTAGCAAAATTAAATTTTAACCAGGATTTCTTCCTGCCGCACGGTACAAAGATTTAAGAGGAACTTAACTCCAGGCCCCGTGGCCATCTCCCACACTTACACACTAGTGTGTTCCCTTCGCTTTACACCTCCCCAGTCCATTGCTGTCATTTGTGCCACAACTCTTATTGTTCATTTGTATCCCAGCTCTTATTGTTCACAAGATGACTGTGTGGACTTATCAAGATGCTCATTTTTGCCCATCTCACTTGCTTTGCCTTTCTGGACTTAACTGGCTTCTCTATCTTGAGTCTACCCTTCTGTGTTCTCAGGGAGACCCTTGGAGGAGCCAACTCTCAGCCATTATTCCTTATGAGACCATATTTTCCCTTCATCCTTACCCCTGGGCAGCAGTTTAGGATGACGTTAAGCTGGGCCACTTCCAGGTTTAAACCTAGGCACTCTGAAGGCATACCTGCCCTTCTCCATCTCTGTCTCCCAGAATAGCCTCTAGCTCTTCTTTATTTGCTTGTTTGTTTGTCTGAGACGGAGGCTCAGCTAACTAGGCTGACCTCAAGCTCCTTGACCTTGAACTCCTGTTCCTCCTGCCTCTGGCTTCCAGTTGCTGAGCCAGTGTGGCCTTCAGCTCCTGGTTCTCTTGCCTCCTTTCAGGCCCTGACCTGACAATCACGCACCACCTCCTTGAAATGTAGTCTTCTGTTTGCTTGAATCAAATCGCTGTCCTCTGCGTGCGGCTTTCTGTCCCCCAACCTCCCACCCCGTTCTGGTCAGCTTTCCTTTTGTCTTTAACACTCTGAAGGACATCCCCATGCTCAGTGCTATGGTTTGGGTTTGGTGTATCCTCCGTGGGTCTACAAGTCAGGGGCTGGTCTTTGGTGTGATGGTGATGTCTAGAGCTTTGAAGTTCAGGGCCTGTGGAAGACCATGAGGCCACCACAGAGGTACTGTCCTGAGAGGCTCCTGTTCATCACAGGACTTGATGCTCCAGAGACAGTGAGTGGCCAGAAAGCCAGGTTAGCTGCTAAACTCTCCCTGCTTCCTGTCTCACCCGTGACCTCTTCATGCACTGCCGCTACCGTGACACCGTCTGCCTTGAGCCCTTCAGCAGAACCCAGAAGAATGTAGAGTATAACAGCTATCTCTTGAGCCTCCAGAACAGCGAACTAAGCAAACCCCTTCTCTTGAAATATCACTCAAGCTTGGGTATTTTGTTACAGCTACATAAACTGGACTTATCATTTTTGCAACCCATTGAATATCCACATAGGAACCACTTTTAAAGATTTCCTCTTGACTATAACTTCCAATTTCTCATCTTAAAATTTCAATATGAATTAGGATCTTTTTCTAGTCTATATGCTTCTCATTGATGTTATTCAATTTCTTCTTTTCCATCTCTCTCTATAGGTTCTCGTTCACAAATGTACTCTTCTCTCTTTGGGGGAAGGGGCAGAGTGGGGCTTGAGACAGGGTCTCACTCTGGAACCTTAGTTGGCCTAGAACATGCTATGTTGAGCAGGCTGGCCTGGAACTCACAGAGATCTGCCTCCCACATGCTGGTATTACAGGTTTGTACATACCTGACTTTAAAAATACTATATTAATCAACTATTTAATCATAGGTTGAAGTTCTAATTTCAATGGCATAATATTTCATTTCACTATTTTTATTCTCTTGGTTTGTTTTCTAATTTTCCTGGGTTTGTTTTTGTTCTTGAGAGAGCCTTATGTATCCAAGGCTGGCCTCAAAGTTGATATATAACCAAAATGACCTTGTACCCCTGGTCCATCTGTCTCCAGCTCCTAGGTGCTAAGATTACAGGCATGGGCCACTCTCTTGGGTTTATCTGGTGCTGTTGCAAAGTAAGTCCACCAGAGAACACATGGATACTCTCAAAGCCAATTAGAAAGTCTGCATTGCCAGTCAGCAGCTAGGGAAGCCTGGCCAAATCAAGCAGCCTCAAGTCTCACTGTTTTTGTCTTTTATGTACAAAACCATATCCTGGTCGGCACACTTCAGTCAGCAAGAGCAGTTAGTGAGAAGCAAAACTACAGAGGCTGAAACTCTTGGTTAGTGTGTCTAGGGATTTCCCAGATCCTGGAGCTATGGGCTACTCTTTGATGGGTTGGGTCTGTTTCCATCTTGCTGATGTTGGGGCCTACATGTTGGGATCTAAGGTAAGAATGGTACCTCTAACATGGTATCTGTTGTGCTAAGGTCTCAGGGCCTGCTGCGTTCCCCACTGGTTCAATGGGCTTGAATCAAATCATGAACTCATCTTGCAACAAGGAATTATATTGTCCCCTCAGCACTAATATTTTAACAGAATTTATTTTTTTACATAATTAAGTATGCCCTTGAGAAAGCAGGGCCTATAGTGAAGACTAGGAGCAAAAGGATTAATGGCCCATTCATGGCTGAAGCAGAGTAGTTAACCAGGGGACCAAAACAAGGATTGGTACCAGTTATCAGATTTTTATGTCCCCCTTGAGGTTATTTTGGGCTAAACTTTCTCTAATTATCCCTGACTGGTTGTCACAGAAGAAACAAGTTTCTCCTGGTGCCGTACAGAGACCTCCTTGTTTCCTGAAGAGGTTTGGAACTCTTCAATTCTGAAGCCTAACCTCTGCTACAGAGTATACCTGCTGGGCCTCCAGATGGAAATAGATTTTTTTAGATGACATAGGTTAATGTTTACTTGAGTACTGAGGGTTTTGTTTTGGTTTTGGTTTTGGGTTTTTTTTTTTGAAGCTTTTAATCTCTCATAATTGGTACTGAAGTCACACCTGTAGCAGAGCCCAGAGTACCCTGTCCCCACAGCTCGAGACTAGGGACAGCTGGCCTCACCCAAGGAAGCCCAGAATCAAGTTTGAGGTGTGCCCTGTCCATTTTCTCTCTGATGAGGAGCACGCATGAGGATGCGAATAAGTGGGGTCTCCTTTAGTGTGATGGGACATTTGGTTAAGCCAGTAGTACAAGCAAGCCAGGTAGTCTCTGGGGTCTGGAAATTCACCTGAACGCCATTCCTGGGGTTAACCTGCTGTGTATGGCTACAGGAATCTGCACGGGGGACTCTCTAGGGAGTATCTAGATGACATTAAGTAAGCACTCTACCCTTGGAGGTCCCCCAGGATGATCTGAGGTTGGTCTCATTTATAGCTGTTAGGGTTGGAAGTGAAGCTTATTTGGAGTCCCGCATAGCCAGCACTGCTGACCAGCGTTGGGCCAAGGATGGTTCAGGAACTGAGAGACTCCTTCCAGCTTCCTGAACACCGAGGGATTGGTTTCTGCTGCTTCCTTGACTTTTATCCCCTTAGTTGTCAGAATAATTCTTGGAAAAATTGGATTTGGGAGGCTTTCCACCTTTAGGGTGTTCATATTCTGGAGGTACCAAGATGGGCCAGTTTGGGACGTTGTGCCAGATAACCCTAGACAAGAGGGGAGAGTAAATAGCAAATAAACTGTCTGGGTCTGGACCTTTCATAGGTAACTTGACTCTTCAGGTTTTGTCAGTTTCCCAGTAATGACTTCCGGTTTCCTGCTAGGCGCTAACCTTTGTAGACATGCCCGAAACTAGCAAAATAACAGGCTTTTGTGATGATTTTCTCTAGGACTCGGAAGGGTCAGTGTGCCTCCAGGAGGGATCCGTTTTGTAACCCCGCTGAGCACAATGATATTTTTCCAGCTCTTGGCAGTTCAGGAAACTGTCAGCAAGACAGATACAGTATTAGGTAGATAAGAGCTTTGTCATTAGTGGATCCACTGTTATGATCTGCTGGCCGGGTCTGTCACCTGTGTACCCTGTCCTTTTAAGAGTCAAGCCCCGCCCTCTCCCAGCCTCTCCCCTCCCCATCTCTCTCTATTTACCCCCTCTCTACCTCTCTCTCTTCTTCCCCCTTCTCCCCTTCCTCCTTTCCCTCCCCCCCCCATAACCCACTAAATAAACTAACTTTCTCCGCATGGCGTGCCTATCTGTCTCACCCGCCGCAGCTCCTGATGGGACCCGCTGCCCCGCCAGGTCTCTCACCTGGGTCCCACAGAGGCCTTGGTAGTGGGACTGGCCCCCCTCGTGGCCCGCTGCTGCTCCCAGGGAACGGCACAGTTTTTATCTAAACCTTTACACCCACAATCCCAGGAGCATTCTCGTTTGTGGCCTCTGGGTGTAGTATTTTACAGAGTCCACTTGGAAGGCAGGTTGAGTCTCAGTGGATAGATTAACTCTAAGTTCCCCAGTTTCTGTTTTAAATTTTTCTACCCAGGGTCTTGGCTTATGGGGTTTATGGGCCTTTTCAATGTGGAGACAAAGAAGGCAAAATAGGACAACCATAGTCATAGGACCCATGTCAGTCTCAGCCTTAGAAGATCAGAGGACCTGGTGGTGACCCATCTGTGGTGTTCTGTAGCCTCCTTTAGCTGGACATGGTAGGTTCATGGGGTGCCACTGCTGTAGGGGTGCTGGGGTATGAGCTTTTCAATAATGGCTCCAGCCTTTGGGTCAGGATTCTCTTTACCCACACAGGGTTGCGAGACTGGAACTTTTGGGCATGCTCAGACATGGATAAGGACATTGCGCCTTGGATCGTCTGATGAATAGCCTTCCGGGCTTGTTGCAGGGCCTGTAAGGACTTGAGGGAACAGTTAGTAATTTCTGCCTCATGAACATATTTTAGCTTGTTGTGGGGGAAGGGGGGCTTCCAAACATAATTTCAAATGGGGCAAAACCCTCACAACATGGACTATAGCTGGCCCTTAGGAGTGTAAATGGTAGGAGGTTAGCCCAATTTTTGCTGGTCTTAAAGACACTTTTAGTTAATTCTTTAAGGTCTTATTTATCTTTTTTATGTCCTGAGCTCTGCAACCTATGGGCACAATGTAGTTTTCAATGAGTATTTAGGACCTTTGTCAAACTTTGGGAAACTGGCCAAAGGCCGGGTCATTGACAGACCCCAGGGAGAGAGGTGACTCCAATCTGGGAATTAACTCTTGTAGGACTTTCTTGGTATTACTCAGGCTGTCTCTGTTTGGATGGTATAGGCTTCTGTAAAGCACAATGTCTGCTCTACACTCTACTGTACTATGCCCGCGAGCCTGTGCCACCATAAAACAGTACGCACCAAGACAGTACACAAGTCGGGAACTAAGCTGGAGACTTAAAAACACAGACACACACACAGACAGACAGACACGGACACAAGTCATCCTTGATACAAGAATGCCAAGTTTATTGTTCTCAGGGAAGCTTATATAGGGCTCTGGCCATGCCCCAGCTCTCAGGATCTTTCAGCTGCAGACTCATCAGAACCCACTCTGGCGGGGCAGTGGTGGCACATGCCTTTAATCCCAGCACTAGGGAGGCAGAGGCAGGCA
>LOEQ01000929.1:231860-243540 GCA_001685075.1 Bramus lutescens | reverse complement strand
AAAAAAAACACCACACCTGCCACTTACTAAACATTAACTTTGGAACAGAACAGTAACGTTTCCCATACATCTCATCTTCACAACCAGGAGGCAGGTGCTCCCACTTTTCAATTTTCAATTACGGAAACTGAATAAATGACAGCTTCAAAAACTTGCTCAAAGTTAGCAGCAAGTACCAGAGTTGGGAATCAAATTCCATGTGTGTGATTTAGGTCTTTTTACAAGTTCAGAACCTGCAGAGATCACTCTTATACATGGTCTCGTGTGTGTGTGTGTGTGTGTGTGTGTGTGTGTNAAAAAAAACACCACACCTGCCACTTACTAAACATTAACTTTGGAACAGAACAGTAACGTTTCCCATACATCTCATCTTCACAACCAGGAGGCAGGTGCTCCCACTTTTCAATTTTCAATTACGGAAACTGAATAAATGACAGCTTCAAAAACTTGCTCAAAGTTAGCAGCAAGTACCAGAGTTGGGAATCAAATTCCATGTGTGTGATTTAGGTCTTTTTACAAGTTCAGAACCTGCAGAGATCACTCTTATACATGGTCTCGTGTGTGTGTGTGTGTGTGTGTGTGTGTGTGTAAATGGGGAGAGTGCATGGGAAATTCAGGATAAATCTTGAAATCTTTTGTAACTGAAACAAGCAAGGGAAAGGTTGAGGAATCTAATTGTACATATGAAAATATTAAGGGATGAAAAGAAAAATTAAAAAGATAAAAAGTGACTATAAAATCTCAAAAGAAATTTGCAGTCATGTTAAAAAAAAAACTAAAAGATTTAAAGCAATATAATAGGTATGCTAAGGACTTAGAAAACCACCACCCCTAACCAGCCCAAAGTACTAAGTGTTTTACATCCATTCATATCAGTACTTAGAAGTATGTAATAAAATATCTAAGAAAAACTGGACACTTATGCTCAACTGACAGTGAGGCCTTATCAAGTTTCTGCAACTTCTTCCTCCAAAAAAGGTCAATAGACTTATGTTAAAGACACCATGTGTATTTAAAGTAGCAATTTTATTTGAGTTAAAATTATTTACAAAAACCCAAAGACATACTTCATGAAACTGGTACAAACTATTTTTTCCTGCCGTTGGCTTTTGCTCCAAAGATCACAGCTGAGAAATACTGTATAAAATAAAAATAGGATTGGATTCAGAAAAGTATCCTACTGTTCTAATATCCAACTGGTAGTATTTACAGAAATATTTACAATGGAAAAAAGGTTACCTTAAAACTTTAGTTAATTTGCAAGTCAGCCTCAAGTACCCTAAAATGAGAGTTCTCCGAGGGTTAAAGACACACAAATGCACTGCAGGTGGTCAGGTGGTATCCTCCTCATAACCCATCCCACCAGGACCTGCATCTCTATCAGTGCTTGACAATTAGTTATTATTTTTAAAACAAAACAAACAAACAAAAAAACCTGTTAAACACTGAGGCAAATCAATTATCAAATGATTACCAGTGTAACAGAAAAAAATGTAATTCGCCCTGATTGATCTCACCCAAGTGTTTACTGTCCCTTACCATCTGCCACAATCAAAAATCTGCTCCCCAAATACAATGATTAATAAATATCAATGTATTTTAAAATAATCAAAAAATATCTAAGTAAATTTGTGGTCATCATTTAGCAGTATGCTTCTTTAAAAAAAAGTTTCCTAAATTAGTTTGGTATTCAGGGCAAATACAGTCTCAATCTTTCCCACATTACACTGGCATACTGTGTTCTTAAACGGTGATGGGTAGGGGTTCGGGTGGGTAGAAGGAAGAAAACAATTTGCCTAGAGTCAGTTACTTCCTTATAGATTTCCCAACAATCTGCATTATCAAAAATAGGAAGACAATAGAAGGCAGCCACTGCATTTAAAAAACATTACAGCTGGCACTGATACAAGAGCCCCGGTTTGTTACTTTATACAAGGGAATAACAAAGTCTAAAATGAGTCAAAATTAGACTTTTAGCTATATTCCCCAATACACACCAAACCATTATTTTTATGGCTTCAAGTTTTACAAATCCAATGAAGAAACATGATGTAACTATATGAAAGGTAATTAAAAGTATTAATGAAACATCTCTGGAAAGCCTGTGCTCAGTCCAATCAATGAAAAAGGGGGAATAAACACAACCAGTGGTCCGAACAAAACAAAACAAAACCCTATGAAATCAAACCTATAAACCATGTTCTGTGTGTTCCACAACTGTTTTTTTAAACAACTGTTCTATGAACAAAGAATCTGAATAAAAAAAGGGTCTTCTCTACACCAGCAATTTTAAGGCTTTGCATTTATGCAATTGATCCTGTCACTCTATAGAAGAATATACACACTATCTGGAAAAACGAATTCCACATTGGTGTTTTAGCTTCCTTATATTTACTGTACTGAACATTAGAAAATATATCTAGAGAACTTCCCTCAAAACGTAACAATGTTTCAAGAGCCTCTCTAGCATTAAGTGTAAACTACCCTGGGTTTGTCTATTTTTGTAACAGGGCACATTATCTTATATAGTATAATATTCCCTCAAACTGCTACTTGTTTTCTTGTGCCTATAGCTATGACACATTATGGTATGATATTGAATATGGTCATGTCTCAGAAGTGAAAAATAGTTCAACACCCAAGCCTAATCAAGAATAAAAAAATATACTATTAATCCCTTGTGTCTTTGGATTCCATCTAATTTTAAATATAGACAGTAGTTCAGGGAACAACAACAAAAAAAAAATTCACAAAATTATTAAAAGCTTTATTTACGATTGGAATCATTCAACAAAAAGCAAAAGCAAATGAGCCTGAAAAAGGAACTAAGCTGTTGTCTAGAATGTCCTCAGAACATTCAATACCTCAGTAGCTAAGCTGCCTTTGCACCTGACTGGCATGACAACAGTGGCTCAACATACACAGCAGTTGCACTAACAGCAGCACAAATTTTCCCCTTTAAACCTTGCCCAAAATAAAGCAAGGCAACTAGAGGAGGGTATAGACTCTGCCAAGTAAGTGTATTTAAATACTGCATGGGACTGTTAACAGCCTGAACCTTTTCCCTCATTTTTGATAGCTGCAGATTGATGTAGTAACTGTCATTTAGCAAATGCAGAATGCATGATGAAGAAATCGGGTGGTCATAAAAATCCAAACACGAATGATACTGATGAATGTTCTTGGTTTATCTTCAAGGACTTCTTTCATGACTTTTCTTTGTCTAAGGATAGCTCCAGCATTACCAAGCACCTGAAGCAAAGGTAAAGCAGCTAGCAATGTTCCAAATACTCGATCACTCTAGAGATAGACTTCTGCCCTGTTGTTCCAACAGCACACTAAAAGGGGAAGGAAGGAAATGGTGGTTATAATAACATACATTAGATTAGCCAGGTCTCACTATTAATATTAACACCTATTAATTTTAGTACTTGAAAGGCTGAAGCAGGAGGATTGCCAGCTGGGGATACGGTGTAAGATTTTGCCTGAAAAATAATAATAATAAAAAACTCATATAAACTGCAATATGCAATAGAAGTTACTTACAGTAAGATTCATGAAGCTTAAGAATTTTTTAAGCATCTCTGTCATTATGGAGAAATCTCCTTCAGGAAGGTATTCCCTCACTGTAGTTACATTGATCTGAGGAAACAGATAAAAAACAGTCAGTTGGCAGAAAAAGATACTATAACCACTCAATGCTGCTGTCCTGCTATGTATCTTGTGGTAAACATCTACAAGAACCTGAGAACTCCTGGGTTACTCCCATTCCACACTCAATTAACTATGTGCAAGAACATTTGGGTTCATCTCCCCACTCTATACCACCCCACTCACAGGAAGAAAGGGTAAAGGGCAACCTAACAAAAGCTACAAAGGAATGTCTGTGAATATTTATTTTTGGAAATGCAAAGAGAAATATCTGATATAAACTTAATGTCAAATGTGTAAACAGACTATAGCCACAGAGCTGTTTAAAAACAGATCAAAAAATTCTCCATGCTACAAAGGTAAATTAGAAGAATTAACTATTCTTTATATACATTGTTTGTGATAAATTATGAGCCAGTTCCTGGAGAGGTGTTTCCCTTGATTATTAGCAAAAAGCTAAAAACTATAGACAATCCTATAAGAGGAAACTATTACATATACTAATTTAAAACTTCCATTTTATTATGTTTAAAAATGCTTAATTTAGATTAGCAGTGGTGGTGCACGCCTTTAACCCCAGTACTCAGGAGGCGGAGGCAGGCAGATCTCTGAGTTTAAACTCTTGAACAGGGACTACAGAGAAGGCTCAGGAGTTAAAAACCTGGGCTTCACTCCCAGCACCCATACAATGGCTCATTAATTGTCTGTTACTTCAATTCCACTGATCTGGCCTCCAAGCAACAGGCACATATATGATGCATAGACATATATGTAGACTGTGCTGGTTAGTTTTCCGCCAACTTTCCACAAACTAGAGTCATCCCCATAGTGGCTATGGGAAGGACAGTTACAACACTTATAGTACTAGAAGTACAAAAGGAACATAGCATGGACTATTTGAAAAACTTAATAGCTGGGGGCTGGAGAGATGGCTCAGAGCCTAAGAGAACTGGCAGCTCTTCCTGAGGTCCTGAATTCAATTCCCAGCAACCAAGTGGTGGCTCACAATCATCTGTCATGAGATCTGGTGCCCTCTTCTGGCATGGAGGTGTACATGCAGGAGGAGCATTGTATGCCTAAGATATAAATCTAAAAAAAAAAAAACTTAATAGCTATCCAAGATGGAGGTGGGGTTTGGTAACCGAAGAGTCAGGTTTAAAAAGTAGTGGGCTTTTAAAGTAGTAAGTAAATCCATCATTCCATTGCTGTTGACAAGCCAAAGACAGAGAAGATACACGATTAGCAAGAGTTCTGAAAAAAAGCTAGATCTTGTGGCACTGTGCAAGAGTCAAAGAATGGAGAGGAGCAAGAACCTCCAAGAGCAGTGAGGAGACTCACCACTGCCAAATACTAGGTGAACAGAAAATGAGACCAGACTTTATTGGGCTTCCTAAGCATGGGGCCACAGAACACAGGCAGTTCTTACTGTACATGACTACATGCTTGCTTATCTCTTCTACTTCCAGAATGCGAAAAGCCAATTCACTTCATATTTGTGGTAGCATCTTGTTTTCTAATTATAAAGATCACCAAGGAAACATATATACATATACAATCACATTTGTGGTTCTATGAATCCATAATATTATCCACAAATTCAGAACCTTTTTCTTTAGGAACAAAAAAGCTATTGACACCTATAATGATGGCCACATATCAGACTAAAAGAACTTTAAGATCTACTATTCAATACAGTTACATAATACTGTCCTAATATATTTTATCACCACAACTGGGAAAGAAATTAAGGTAACTATGAGCTTTCACTTTATCCACCTGTGCCACATATTTCAAAGGAAACACAATGACTCCAAGATCCAACTGACAAGGTATTTTTACTGTTCATATTTCTTTTTCCAATGGCAACAAACTATCCAATAACTATAACCTCCACTTCTGTGAAACAGTCTAATTATATAGACACTTGTATTTCTCATAAATGCACTAATAGTAATCCCATTTTCCTAGCCTGAAATTGGTTCAGAGGGAAGCATGTGGTTCAATTTTCTACCAGATAGATGCTATGAAGTCTAAGAATGCTCTCTTAAAAGGAAAATAAGGAAGAGGAGGTTCTGTTAGATATTATTACACTAAATGGGATCTTTGGTATGGTCATCTTCCCATCCCCCTGATCCCCAAAATAGGGTTTTCTCTGTAACTTTGGAACCTGTTCTGGAACTCGCTCTACAGACCAGGCTGGTCTCAAACTCACAGAGATACGCCTGCCTCTGCCTCCCGAGTGCTGGGATTAATGGCGTGTGCCACCACTGTCCGGCTAGGAATGGTCATCTTTTAGCCATGGCACGTGCTTTCCATACACTTAAAAATATTTTTACTTTAGCCAGGCGGTGATGGCTGGCATACACCTTTAATCACAGTACCCAAGTTGCAGAAGTAGACAGATTTCTGTGAGGCCAGTTTGGTCTACAGAGCAAATGAGTACAAGGACAGCTAAGGCTGTTGCATTGAGAAACCTTGTATCGAAAAATAAAACAAAATTTATTTTGATGATTTTTAATTAGGTATATATGTGTTCATGCGGGTTTGTGCATAGAGTACAGGTGCTAGAGGAGGTCAGAGGCATTAGACACCTTGGAGCTGGACTGTTGAGACACCTGACATGGGTGCCAAGAACTAAGTTTCCAGTCCTCTGAAAAGCAGCAAGTGCTCTTAACACCTGAGCCATCTCTTTTATTAACCAAGGAAAAGGACAACAAAACATGTACGGGAGAAGTTACCCCTCCTGAGTCACTAAAATGGTCCAAATCTGACTTGGCCAGCTGAGCCCAGGTTTTACACTAGTCCTTTTACTTCAACTACAGCAGGGACTCATTTATCCATACCCAGAACTCTGTTATACCTAATGCATTCTTAGTTTAGAATGTAAGCTTCAACAAATATCTTAAAGCCTTGAACAGCCTACATAATTTTAACTTCTAGTATGTAAACTTTCCTTTTTTATGACATTAAGAGCATTCCCATTAGGTTTATTAGGTTTTTTTGTTTGTTTTGTCTGTTTTGAGGTTCTAAGCTCAGGCTGGCCTCAAACTCACTAATTAGGATGACTTTTACCTTCTTGATCCTCCTGCCTTCATCTCCCAAGTACTGGGATTCCAGGCATACACTGCCATGACCAGTTTTAGGTAGCACTAGGGACTACATCAGGGCTTCATGTATACTAAGCAAGCACTTTAGTAACTGAGCTTTATTTTGAGCCCACTAGCATGCTTTTTAATATCTTAAAGAGTTTCACTCTGATAGGAATATATCAGTTTTTAAAAGAGCAAGAAGACCCCATCTCAAATCTTACTATGAAAGCATGTATTAGAATGGAAATAAAGATGTTCATTGTATTAAAAAATAATTTAAGGGAAACCACTAGAAAGTTAGACATATCCTTGGCATTTTCTTTCACGGGGAATTAAATAAAATTGTTTAAATAAACTTATGATCAGCCAAAAGATCTTCTGAAATAAAAGGTATATATGAATGGGGAAATTTTTTTAAAGTAAATAAATGCATCAGGTAATAGCATGAAGCTGTTAAAAAACAATCTTTTAAAGATACATAAAACATTTCTGAACTATTTACTTACAGGACTTTCCTGGCAGAGACACCCAAGAAGCAGGGCTGTGTAGGAGGCCACGATGCAATCCTCCATGTGTTTGCCAGCATGTTGAAGGGCTGAGAACAGTTGAATAAGGAGTTTTAACCACTGTACCAACTTCAACTACCATTATCACCTTAAAAGCTACTATATGAACAACTCAGTACCCCAAATTAATAAAAACTAACTCAAAATGAATAGGGACCCAAATATAAAAACTAAACTCTAACAAACTTAAGGACACCACTAACAAAAGTGGAAGTACACAATCATTTACCTCATAAGATGTTCAGGATATATAAAGAATTCTTTCAATTTAATAGCAACAAGACCTGACTAAAAACTAGGCAAGAGAACTAATACACTATTTCTTCAAAGACACAAAAAGACCATAAACATTCCAAATAATGTCTTTAGAGAGCTGCAAATGAATCAAAAACTTTTCCATCAACCAAAATAGCTAAGAACACCTTCAAGGTAATCTTGAAGGTATAAATAACCTTAAACCCTCATAAAAATGGCCCCAATATATCTAATTGAAATAAGTTTCTTAAAGTAAAAAAAAAAAAATTGTATGATTCTTTTTATATGAAATGCCTGAAATAGGTTAATCATTGGAGAGACTAAGTAGAATGACTGTTGCCAGTGGCTAGGGAAGGAGGAAATGGAGAAGCTGACTGCCAATTGTTATACAGTTACTTTAGGGCTAAAGAAAACATGTTCAACATAAGAGGAATGAATACACAATTCTGTGAACATACTAAGCTACTGCATTACTCAGTTTAAAAGGGTAATATTACAGTACATGAATTATATCTCAATAAGCAGTTCTTTTTTAACAAGACCCTAAAACAAAACTATCATCATAATATGCACAAAACTATCAAGACTTATCTGGATTGACCCACAGGCCTCCAAGTAAGAGACAAATCCTAGTAGCTAAGTTTCTTGGAAGCAAAATTTTTTTAAGAGTATCAGAACTTAGGGGAGAAGTAGCCTAACAGAAAGAGAAGAGGCTCAGCATACGTCTTCTAAGTAGAAAATGCTGGGCATACTGCATTTCAAAACCTTAGTTGGGAGGTAGTATGCAGAAGGCAGAGGAAGGGTAATCTCTAAGGTCATCCTGGTCTACAGACAGTCCCAGGACAGACAGGGTTACACAGAGAAACCCTGTCTGGAAAAACAAAACAACAAAAAACAAAACCTTAGGGGCAAAGCTACAAATAGCTATTTTGCAGAATTTGTATATAAAGCAAGTATCATAATTCCTGGAAATAGTAGACAGTCAATAAATAATTCATTAGTAAAAACAGTGCCTCTAGCTTGATATATATTCCTCTTCTTGAGAACTTTGTAAATTTTGACAAAATACCTCAGTTTAAGGTGAGGCACAAAAAAGACATCTGAGAAATCCATCCCCTCCCCCTTAGTTACATGGTCTCATATAACCAATGCTGGTCTGCATGCAACTCATGTTCCTTTGGCCTCAGCCTATCAAGGGCTGGAATTACAGATGTACACTATCATGGCCAGTTCAGCTGCTACTCTTTAAAGAGTGAAGGAGGGAAGGATAAAGAAAGAAAGGTGACCAACCTCCCAATGACAACAACATCATGCTCATTGATAAGAAGAATTATTCTAAGTAATGAAATACCAAAGCTTAACTAGACATACTACAAAGACGTTAAATTATAACACTATGTGAATCAAAATGTTTCGAAGAACAATATTCTCACTGTGAAAATACTACTACTCAAGATAAACATGCCTTTATTGAGGTCAAGTTCTTCGTCATCCTCCTCCTTCTTATGTTTCTCCTCTGTACCATCAGTCTTTTCAGTTGACACCCACTGTATTTCTCCACTTGTTTCTTGCCATTCTCCACTCTTATCATGCTGAGTGGTGGGAGCATCTTTGATCAACTCATCTGTTTTACTCTCTGCCAACTGGGCTGCTCGCTCTCGTTCAAGAAATAGCTGATAAAAATTGTTTTTGAAAATCATTAAAACGACATCAGTAAGTTAGTTAATCCTAAGGTCAGCACTAAATTCATATGAGCAATACTAAATGATTTCAGAAGATTGTATTTATAATCACACACACCAATTATAAAGAAGTAGGAGGGACCCGGGAAGCTCTGGAGGAAGAAGAGGGATGGAAATTCTAAAAAGAAATTAATCAAGTATCAACATGCATATATTCTGCTTGTTCTATATTTTACCAAAAGACAAAACTAAAGTATAAAGGCTGCTGAAATTTAAGTAATCTAGTTTATGTACCGTTTCCAATAATGAAAGACTCAATAATTGTCCTTAATCCAGGGAATTCTACCTAAAAACTTTTTTAAAAACTACCATTTTTTTTAATTAAAAGAAAAATCAACAAACCTATGCATATTGGATAAATTAACCAGTAGGAAAGACAATAACCACACCAGGAAAAGCAACATGACTTCTTTAAAAGAAATTAAAGACATAAACAATCAGAAAATATAAACGGTCCCAGGAAGAACTAGATCTTAAACATTATTGGCATTTTTATCATTGAAGGTACGTAAGGAAGACTATTAGTAGAGTTTACTATTACGTATTCCATACAGTCAAGAGAAGCCACCAAATTCCTTGTCTTTAATTACTTTACTTTCCTTTTGTTGTTACTGTATTCAACACAAAGCACTTAATATACCCACTCACACTATTTGAGAAATGCAACAAGTTACTAATGAGAATTACCTAAATATCAAATACTAAACAGACCTTAAAAGATGTGTTAAATAAACAGACTCTGAATACAGCATGTCTAAGATAACCTAGAAAACAGAAGAGCAGTTCTCAAAACCAGTCCAAGAATCCCAGAGGTCTAAGGACCATGCCAGGGAATCTGGAAGCTGAAGACTAAAGAGTTCAGTTGACTTTTCATTTTATGAGTGGACAGAATTTACCTAATATGCAATTGTGTTGTCACTGCTTCTCACCTGTACTAACGCCTGAACAGCATGAACTTGTCCAGCAAGCCTTAAACTCTGATCTCCTTCTCCACTAGAGAAGGAGGAATCGAAAGAACAGGATGTTTCCATGTTGACAAGGCAGTGTCGATTCCGGGCACTATACTCCACCAAATTTATAAGTAGACCCAATCCCTGTAATATATTAAAAAATAAAATTATTACAAATAAGAACTTAATGAATAATATATACATATGAACTTTTATTGTCAAATAAAATGTTAAACAGAATTCTTCCATTTGCAAACCTGTTAAAAAAAAAACACTGCTCTTTTCAAAGACAGATTCTTTCACCTGGTTTATGTGGGCAGTAGAGGAAGTGTTTAATGCTTTCTCTAGTCTAGGCTGGCCTTGACTCATAGCCATCCTCTTACTCCACCATCCAGAGTGCTAGGGTTATAGACACAAGCCACACTTAGCTCCTCAGTTATTTACCACCATCGTCAGTTTAAACCTCTATTTTTATGAAGGAGGTTTCATTTATTTATTAAGAATACAGTATTCTGCCTGCATGTACACCTGCAGGCCAGAAGAAGACACCAAATCTCATCATATGTTGTGAGCAACCATGTGATTGCTAGGAATTGAGCTCAGGACCTCTGGAAAAGAAGTCAGTACTCTTAATCTATAAGCCATCTCTCTCCAACCCTATGAAGGAGGTTTTTTAAGACAGAAATATATGGAAAAATATGTTCATGAGGATCCATCAAAAAACCCAGAATCTCAGAACCTCTGGAAGAGTAGTCAGTGCTCTGAGTCATTTCTCTAACCCAACCCAGAATATATTAAACAACTGATTTTTTTTTTTTTTTGAGGCAAGGTTTCCCTGTAGCTTTGGAGCCTGTCCTGGAACTAGCTCTTGTAGACCATGCTGGTTTTGAACCCACCTGCCTCTGCCTCCTGAGTGCTGGAATTAAAGGCGTGCACCAACACCACCAGGCTAAACAACTGATTCTTAAATCCAAACTAAAACAAAGGCTCATCATCTAAAGATAAGATAAAATACCAAGTGGCACTTCAACTCACCAGCACCCGAATATCAAATCTCTGCTCCTGAGGTAGGTACTTTGGAACCTGAAGGACACAGTTCATCGCTGTGCCTATGAGTCCATCTTGTTCTCCTGTCTTTGTGCTGCCCCACTCTGAAATAAACATAGAAACAAAAATCTTTGACACCAATAACCACATTTAAAATGATTTTCTTTGTTGGTTTTTGTTTCCTTTTCCTGAGTCCTGGTTTTACTCTGTAATACTGACTGACCTGCTAAGCAGCCGAAGCTGGCCTCTATCTCATGGCACATCTCTTGCCTTAGTCTCCCCAAAAGCTAGGATTATAGGTATGCACACCATACAAGTATTAATTTTTGCCAGGCAGTGGTGGCGCATGCCTTTAATCCCAGCACTTGGGAGGCAGAGGC
>LOEQ01000929.1:212059-222428 GCA_001685075.1 Bramus lutescens | reverse complement strand
CCTCTGCCTCCCAAGTGCTGGGATTAAAGGTGTGCACCACCACTGCCCGGCTTTAAACAAAGCAACTTTTAAGCCTACTGTACAATTTGAAAACAACAACATTTAAGAACAGTTGACACTGAGTTGAAGGAGCAAAGGCACCCTAACATAGTCTTGTTTCCTGGTTTCAACTATGTAAACTATGTAAAATATTGTGAGCATTTTTCATGCTGATACTTATTTACCCTAACAAATCAAATATTTCAAACTAAGATGATGAATGGATGAAAAATATCAGCAAACAAAAATTTTAGGTTCAATTTAAATTAATTTTTCCTTGCTCGCTTTGGCAGCACACACACTAAAACTAGAAGGACACAGAGGAGATCAGCATGGCCCTGCGCAAGGATGACAGTACATTCATGAAGCCTTCCATATTTTTATCCAAATAATTAAAATGAGAAGGAATAATAAAAAAATAATTTTTATTTTATGGCTAAGTAAAATTCCACATCTATATAGAGGCCACATCTGTTCTTGGAGATCTAGGCTAGGTCTATTTCTTGGCTATCAACAGTGCAGCAGTAAACAGACACGCAAGTATTTCTGTGGTTGACTGAGAGTTGTAACTCTCAGTGTTGAGAGAACACTGGGAAAGATGTTCCATTAAAACAAAGAATGCAAGAAAATACTATGATGAAGCCTATACTTTGGATGTAAATTTAATAATTATTCTTAAAAATTGGATGGAAAATTGTGGAGTGAATGAAAATTACTGGTTTTAAATGTATAATCCTGTCCTACTTCCAAAACAAACTATAGGCAATACACAGGCTGCAGTGATTTTCCACTTCTAGAAAGTACAGAACACATCTGAGTTTTGAACCTAACCTGTGTTTAAAATTGGCTGGTTTTCCTATTTGCTATCTTTTCCAGAACCCATGAATCCCTTAGTGAGTCTAATATAAATAAAAGACTGACAGTCTTCGGTTACTGAGACTAGCATAAGAGTCTAAATTTTTGCGGCAAATGTTGCAGTCTCTTCAGTTAAGTACGCAATAGAAAAAAAGTTTTATCTTATAAAATCAAGTTATAAAATAATTATCTTTTCTCCTCTCTTCAAAACCATAGGTCAATTATCTTACTGGTCTTGTACCCATTAGACTATCATCATCTATTGAGGAATTGTGCTCAGAATAAAGATAAAAACTGTCCATAATCCTACAGTGAGTAGGGACATTGCTCCATAAAGGGCACGTGACTAGGGAATTTCCCCTATTATCTTCTAGAAACCCTGAGATAGTCTAGAATAAGCAAATGTTTGCTTACAAATCCTTTACAAATCCTCCTAATTCTGATTTCGGAAATGGAGAAAATAAAAATTCCAGTTGCAAATTAACAGCTTAAATGCAGAGGGAAGGAAAAGAAAAAGATTAGGCAAAATGTAACAAGAAAAAGTTAAAATTTACTAGCAAAATCAAAACCAAGAAACGCTCAAATACAGATTAGCTAGTTTAGTGAGTCCAAGAGCATGCTGGCTAATATAACGTCAACTTGACACAAGCTACAGCTAATCTGTGAGGGAACTTCAATTAAGAAAATTGCCTCCATAAGATCTGGCTGTAGAGCATTTTCTTAATTAGTGACTGATGGAGGAAGGCCCAGTCCACTGTGACAGTCCTGGGCTCTATAAGGAAGCAGGCCTAGGAAAGACAGTAAGCAGCATCCCTCCATGGCCTCTGCAGCAACTCCTACCTCCAGGTTCCTGCTGTGACTTCCCTCAGTGATGCACCTGTAAGTGTAAGCTGAAATAAACCTTTCCTCCCCAATTTGCTTTGGTGTTTCATCACAGCAATAACCCTAATTAGGACAGGAAATGATGTTCAGAGCTAAACCTTAATAGTCACTGTGACTAATCAGACTTTCTGAGCATAATCTTTATTTGTTATAGAAAGAAACAACCTACCGTTATATTTTCTAGATCAAGATGCTTATTGTGCACAGTTTCACAGAGTCTTCGGATTTTTTCTTTGATCTTGTTCATGTCTTTTTCATTCAGTAGCTTAGCTGAAGAAGCATCTTGTTCCAGTTCCAAGAGTCGAATCATGAGATCTAGGCTGGCCCTATCAAGATCCATGTTCAAACGATCTCTACTCAATATGTACATGAGAGCAGCTGTACAGAGGGACAAATTCTTCAACAGATCCCAAAAGAAAAATAATCATGAAAGCAATTACTAACAATTTTAGAAACCAAGGACTTTATAACATTTATAAGTTAAAATGTCTAAAATTCCTACTCTTTGATTCACTGTTCTTCCAAAATATCCTAGGAAAATAAATCTATTTGATAAATAGAACCCTGATTAAAAACTGTTTTCTTCAGCCGGACATTGGTGTTGGCAGGTACCTTTAATCCCAGCACTCGGGAAGCAGAGGCACGAGGCACGTGGATCTCTGGGAGTTCATGGCCAGCCTGTCAACAGATTGAATTCTAGGACAGTTAGGACTGGAACATAGAGAAACCCTGTATCCAAAAACAACAACAACAAAAAAGTGTGTGTGGGGGGGTGGTGTTTTATTTTTCTCTCTCCATCATCCTTCTCTAATGAATGTTCAACTAGAATATAAAGTCAACTACCCATTTCTTTGGGGAGCTTATAGAATATTTTTATGTATTATACAATATATAAATATCTCCTTTTACAATATACCTTTAATGTTCTTTGCAACATAAAGACGTGCCAATTTTTGGTTCAAATACAGTAACAAATGTGTTTATAATTCGTATCAAAACACACTTCTCCCTCTGTAGAATACAGACAACTGAGCTTACAACAATATACAGGGGACTGAAATAAATTTAATTAGGGGGGCTGAAGAGATGACTCAACAGTTAAGGGCAAGCACTAACTGTTCTCCCAGGGTACCTGAGCTCTATTCCCAGCACACATAGTGGTAGCTCATCCACTATGGTCTGTAACTTTAGTTCTAGGAAATCCAATGGTATCTTCTGGCCTCTGCAAGCACCAGGCATACACATACAAGCAAGGAAATAATTTTTTAAAGGAAACAAATGTAACTGGACTAATTTCTTTTCATATATTTTATTCCAGTAACTTTTTTTTTTTAGATACAGTCTTATTATGTAGTTCTAATTGGTCTGGAACTCACTATAGAGTGGAGACCCATTTGCCTTTGCCTCCTAAGTACAGGGGGCACAAGTGCCACCAGGCCTGAAAAGTCTTTGTCAGTTTGATGTGTTTTTAGTACTGTATTTTGAGACATGGTCTCATCATGAAGCCTGGAACTCACATGTAAAACTAGGTAGATCAGGGTAGTCTTGAACACACTGGGTTAAGCCTGATTCTGCCTCCCAAATGCTAGGATTAAAGTTGTTTCATTATTTTTGTTTTGTTTTGTTTATTTGATAGGATCTCATATAACCCAGGCTGGCCCTGAACTCATTATATAGGTGAGGATAACCTTGAACTTTTGGTCTTCCTGAAGCTCTTCCCTAAATGCCAAGGTTACAGGCCTGCATAATACCTGGTTTATGCAGTGCTAGGGGTCAAACCCAGGGCCTCATGTTTCCTAAGCAAGCACACTAGCAACTGAGCTACATACCTAGCACCTAGTAACTGTTTCTAATAAAGCATCAACAAAATGTGTTCTTCAAATACTCAAGGTGGTATGTTTTAGATTAACGTTAACAAAGTCAGTCTTTGGTAGACAAATGCCCTAAAAATACATGGATAGAAACCAAACTCAGATCCTTTACTGCTGAACTAGCTCTTCAGGTCCCTTAAATGTTTACAAAGCATTTTTGGAAATTTGGATGCCAGAGTAAAGACCTGAGGGACTCATGAAGAAAAGAATGTCTTAGGGCTATGCCTAACTGGATAATAAAGCAAACTATGCATTTCTTGTCTTTCTGTCCTCATTATTCTGTGTCCAGTACAACCTGGGTACAGGGGAATGTTTACACACTTTAATTACATTACTTTTGGTTCTAGAAAAACCACTATTAATTTTGTGTCACTCAATTTGTATTTATAAAGTAATTTTCTTTCATACAAGGCCACCTCCATCTATCACTGTTAAGTTTGGTAATGACGATTTTGATGACACTGGAACTAACTTTGGTTAAATAACCTTTATTATTTATTCCTTTTCACAACACAGGCATTTTCCAGATCCAACAATGAGCCAAATATTTTAAAATCATGGCCTTATTTCAAAACCCCTTTCATACCATTAATATCAAACAGTATTAAAAGATTCTTCTGAATAGAGGAAATAGGTTTTAAAGCATAAAATATACAGTATAGTATGTTAACAGATGAATGAGATTTTAATAATATAAACCCTTTATATTAAAAATATTTTTAAAAACTTTTTTAAGAAAAATGTCTCCAGAAAATGTGATTTATGAAGCAAAAACATATGGCTATCATCTCTACTTATCAAGCAAATAAATTCAATTTTTAATTCACTTATATGGATAGTAAAGGTATTTTCTGATATAGTAAAATACTATAATTTTTTACTAATATCTCTCAACCTCAAACACTTAAAAAATACCTGATGGTGCTGGGAATCGTCCAAGGTTTTAAAGACCATCGCTACCATCCCATGTGCTCTCAGGTGCATTCGGAAACTGGGCATGGCACATTTAGTAGCTAAGCTAATAACACTAGAAGGAAACAGACTATGTTAGAACAGCTAAAAATTGCTAGGACATTAGCTGTAGTTTGCATTATTCCAAAGAAGCAAATGAGAAGGAAGCAGGTTTAAAGTACAGACAACACAAAATATATATATATATAAAAAAGACAAACCAAAATTTTAAAATATGTACCAAGGTTTAGAGTTTGATTGAGCATATTACCTTTATAAAAATGAACAGCATGATATCTGTAGTGTATTCCTCAAGTCACTACAACCATTAAAATTGTGAAATTCTAGTTATCTTTCATAATACCACTATTATATGAAAACTAGAAGTGGTTACATTTGATTGGATATATTCCGACTATAGAAATTCAAATCAAGTCAAGGTGTACAATCTATTATCATACATAAAAGATGACCCAAGACTCTGCTCAAATCAATCTATCACTTGAAATTTGAAACTTTTGAGATAATTTTAAAAAACAAAACCTCAGATTCCTTAGTATACTTTTATTCTTTTAGCATCTGGAAACTGAAGCCTACACTATATTTAAAAGGGAAACATTTAACACATCACTGATTATCAACACACAATTTTTAAATGCCTAGCTTTACTAACGAATTTAAAGCCACATAGGTGAAAAAAATTAATGACATAGTATACACAACATTATAATGTAAAATTAAAATCTTACCTAAGGCAACGTGTGTTTAGAGGCTGAGTACTCTTTAAGCCACTTAACAAGTATTCAATGTCATCAGTGAACTCTTGATTTTCACCAAATTCCACCACATCATTGAAGTGCTTCACGTGCTGAACAACAGTATATAACTGCCAAGAAAAAAATAAGCCCACCTCTTTTTTAACTATAAACTAGAATATTTAAATCTATAGGCTTACTGTATTTAATAATAATAATAATAAAGCCTATACAATCATTCATTTGATGTCCACAAAAATGTTTTTAAATCACCAGTACTAGTAGGTCAAGGTACGTTTGTGGTTCAAAACTCTGACTATCAGTGTAGTGATATTTGTTTAAAACAAAAGGCTATATGTTACACATAGAAATCTATCCACGTGCAGTAAAACTGTATATGGCCGCTTACTTCTTTGTCTTCTTTTCTGCATTTCAGTGCAGTAACTATATCTTGGTAGGGCTGAGTAGGTATTGTCACAGTTTTTATCACTTTGAGTGGTGGTGCAGGAGCCTTAAAAACTCCATCATCTTTTTGATTTGGTTCCTTTGAAGACAGCCTCACCTATTGATAAAGGTATTAAATTAGTTGTTCTAAGCAAATATTTTAAAAGGTAACATCTCGTCTATGTGCTTTTAAAAAATGAAATTTTTTTCTTTTTTTTTTTCCAAAGGGAGAAGAGGGAGGCTGCTGAAAGGTCCTAAAAGGTAACTTAATTTAAATTCCATGCAATACTAAGACTTAAATGCTTCACACACAAAAGAACCACTTGAGAAATACTTCTAGCTTTTTTAAACTTCGCATTTCACATCATCTGTTGCTTCCAGGACTGCTAAAAAAAAAATAAAGAACCACAGTTGCATGCATAAGTAGCATTGATAAGCAGTTAGAGCTTCAGAAAAACTATGGCAAAAGAATCATAAAAGCAAAGGAAACTAAAAGCAATATAAATCAAAAATACTGTATGATGGTGACATCATAATCAATTTAAGGAAAAACTATACTCTGCTTTAGAAGTATTTCTATTTTTGGAACTGAGAATGAATATTTGTGTATGCATGAGGGCCTTATTTAAAACTCTATCCCAAAATTTTTGTTAATGTTGTAATTCATTCCTTTAATAACTCCTGATGATGAAGGCTTCACTATTAAGCTAAGAGTTTTAATGTATAATACTACAAATCCCTTTATTGAAAATACATTTTTTCAAGGAGTGAGGGGTCCTCACTATGTACATGTTGGCCTTCAATTTGAGATCTGAGCCTCCTGGTTGCCTTTTGGGTATCTCACTATACCTAGGCAAGAATATTTTACAAAAATTTTGATTTGGAAAGTATTAATGCATTGTAATATCATCTCTATGAAAAGCAAATTAAGAAAGTCACTTAAAGATATACAAAGATTCAGGTAAAACACATAAAGATAAAATAATTATTAAATAAAACAGAGGCACCAAACTTTTTTTTAAAAATCTACTTTTTGTAGAATATAGCTTTTGGGAAAGGAGTTAGACTGGGTCTTACTATGTAGCTCTCGTTGGCAATGAACTGGTGATGATTCTCCTACCTTCTTTCAACTGCTGGGATTACAGGTCTGGACTATCATGCCTAGCTTTAAGTTCTGAGGATCAAGAGGCTTGGGGACAATGCTCATTTGGTAAAGTGCCTGCCATGCAAGCATAAAGACCTGAGTTTGGATCCTCGGTATATATGCATAAAAATAAATAAATCAATAACTAATACAGCAGCAAAGCAGAAACACCACCGCAGCAGTTTAGGGTGAAGATCAGTGGATCCTTGAAGCTCACTAGTCTAGCGCTACTAGCCAAATTCAATGAGACCCTTTCTCAAAAATTTAGGAAGAGAGGGCCAGTGAGATTACTTAGCAGTTTAAAGGTATTTAACAAGCAAGCCTGACAACCTGAGCTTGATTCCCAGAACCCACATGACAGGACTCTTACAAGTTGTACACACACCTGTACACACATCCACATAAATACATGCATAATACCACACACACAAAGGATCAATACTAATACTTCATGTAAGGAATAATTTTTCTTAAACCCTAAAAACTATAAATTCTATGAAACATCAGTCATGATTAAATGCTTTGCTTTAGTTTTTTCTTATTGTTTTGTTTCTGAAATAGGGTCTCAGTATGAAGCCTAGCTTGGCCCTGAACTCCTACAAAGTTTTAATTTGTAAGGTTTTTCAATTATAAGCTTGAAAGAACAAAAATTAAGACAGTAACTATCTAGATTAACTTATAAATTGTTTTAAGAGAGAAAAATAAAAAGCTTTACTTACTGTGACACTCTGAGGTTTTACTACCGGTGGTCCAGGCAGTTCTTCTGAGTCTGGATGATTCCAATGCCTGGCATTATATACAGCTTTTGTAGGTGACTAGTGAAATGAGAAAAAGATCAACTGCTTCCATCTCACTTTGTATCCCTTACAAAAAGATGTCAATTTATACAGAATAACTGAAATGCATAAACATACATCTTAGAGCAAAAAAGATGTTTTTGTAAGCCTATGTCAGACATAATCACTTTGGTATTTAGCACAGAATTGGCAATTGATCTTCTGTGCAACCAATCAACCATAAGAAGAAAGCATGTGAAACTCTAACAAGCACATAGATTATACAGTGGTTGTCTAAGAAGAATATAAAGTACAGAGAGCTAGTTTGTGCTTCATCTACTCTGTGCACATGGATCAGGTCACTGTGTGAGTTCATAAATTACTAAGAAATATTAAGAAATGAGTTATCACTTAAGGCAAACTTCCTAAAAGTAATAGGAATAGGAAATATTGGCAAAGTACTTCATTAGGGATGAAGAAATAGCTCACTGAGTACAAGTTCTAGCAGTGCCAAAATGACAACTGGAATTAAGTCTATGGAACCCACATAAAAGGCTGCATGTGGGAAGCATGCATCTAGAGTCCTAGCATGTCTATGATGAGACAGAACTGCCCAGAAGCTTTGGAATCAGCTAGCCTAGAGTATGTGGCATTGCAGCAGCAGGAAGAAGACCTGTTTCAACAAGGTAGAAGGCAAGAACCAACTCATAAAAGTTGTCACCATGACATCCACAAATGCACCTTGGTATGTATGTACCTATACTCTCACACATATTAACACATAGGAAAGATAGGTAAATGATTTTTTTAAGTAAATGTTTTGAAAGTCTAGTATTTAATATATTTAATTCAACATACTAATTAGCAAAACTTTATTCCTCACACTAGTCATTCTTGCTTCATAATTTTCTAACAATAGAAATTGAGCAGTTTGTGACAGGCAGAAAAAGTTCCATACTCATTTCAGTGAAACCACTAGAGCCAAATGTACACCATAACACTGAAAACTGATCAGATTTTATAAAGGGAGCTGTGTACTACTTCAAAGATACAATAGAGTCTAAAGAAGTTCAGGGAACTAACAATTGTGAATTCTGTAGCAAAAATATACATAGTATTGAATGTTTCATAAAGATATGAATTGTCCTGAATACAGGCCACTGTGCTGCTCAATTTATTTAAAATGAGAAGTCTCTCTGTTTTAACATCTGAATTTCAGAACCATGAATAATGAAACCAGTAAATGCAAACACGTAAGATTAAATCTGTATTCGTACAGAAGAAACAAAACCTTTACTTACAAAGGGAAAACTGATTAAAGAATAACAAAACAGAACATACCATTTTACCTTCAATCTGACACCAATTTTTGTCATTTCAAACCTCAAATTTCTGATCTGACTAGTGATTCTGTTTATGACTGCAATCTTTCTACATTTTAGTGCAATACACAAAAAATTCGTATTTGTACAAAAACCTACTTCAAGAATGGCCAAATATTCCTGTTCCCATTACTCTTATGAACTAGATTTTCATAAAGTAATGATTCATAATGATATCTAAAGAAGTTATGAACTCATGCAATGACTTGATCAGGTTTTCTGGGTCACATGTGCACAAAGTGGATTTAATATCATCCTAAAAACTAGTCCTCTGTTCATGTTCATCTTAGGCAATCACTGTACAATCTGTGTACCTGTTAATTATTAAATAGTTGATTTGAGCAACCTCTAAAGTACCTCAAGTACACTCAAGACCCAAGCTATGATTATAGGCTTTGGTATAAACCTGTGTCCTGTGTTGGAGGGTGGCTGGCAGAGCACCTGCCCAGCATGCACAAGGCCCCTTGTTCCATATCTAGCATTATAATAAAGTTAGAAACATAGAAAAGTGTTTCAAAACGCAAACATTCTACTGATTTTGATTTGTTTTTAAATTCTTTTGTTTATGAGTATTGGTGTTTTGCCTGCTTATAGATCTGTGTACCAAAATTGTGAGTTACAGAGAGTTGTGAGCTGCTTTCTGGGTGCTGGTAATTGAACCCAGGTTTTTTGAGGAGCAATTAGTGTTCTTAACCACTAAGCCATCTTTCCAGGCCCGAATTCTATTTCTTTTAAAAATGCACTGACTCTAGCTAATAATCTTAGGGGTAAGAAAAGGGCTAATTCTCCACAGAACAGAACAGGGTAATGCAAGGTTCTTAACTAAAACACTGTAAGAGCAGGCAAAACACTAATTACTATGTTAAGTACTAAATATTATCGATAGATATTTAATGTTGGCCTATACCAGCACCTTCAAATAAATAAACAAACAAACAAATAGAAGGGAGGGAAGGAGGGAGGGAGTAGTTTATCAACTATACAGGGACTCAAACAACAAAAGGAAAACTGGCATTGAAACATTCTGTAACAGTTTGGAGGAACCACACAGTGGTGGCACACACCTTTAATCCCAGCACTAGAGGCAGGCAGATCGCTGAGTTAGAGACTAGCCTGGTCTACAGAGTCAGTTCCAGAGCAGCCAAAGTTGTTATACAGAGAAACCCTGTCTTGAAAAACCAGATTATTTATATACAGATAAATGTGATGGCTGCTATTTATCAACTTGGAAAGATCTAGGATCAGCAGGGAAACAAGCCTCTATGCGTGT
>LOEQ01000929.1:141965-159172 GCA_001685075.1 Bramus lutescens | reverse complement strand
TTGGAGCCTGTCCTGGAACTAGCTCTTGTAGACCAGGCTGTCCTCGAACTCATAAAAATCCAGAGTGCAGTGCTGGGATTAAAGGTGTGCGCTACCACGACCTGGCATCCCCCCAACCCCTTTTTCATCCCTCCCCAATCTCTTTCCTTTTTTCTATGGGCATTTTGCTTTGTTTGGAGACAAACTCCATCTAATAACCCAGGGATCCTCCTGCCTCTACCTCCTGAGTGCCGAAATTATGGGACGCTATCACCACTCCTGGCCCAAGCATTCCTTTGAAGGACAGTGTTGTCAAATATGGCTCAGAAATCTTCAGGTCCTGGAAGACACTCAGAACAAATCCTCGGGGTCAATATACTTCACACTGGACAAGCAGCAGGGCTGGAGACTCTTTGGGCTGCCCACACCGAGGGCTCTACTATCTGGTGAGCTGTGTAGATACAAGAACATAGCTCTCGCCTCAACACAAGTAAGAGTTTAAGGCCAAATATGAATAATCATGACCCTGCAACACAGATTCGGCTTACCCCAAATAACATGTTCCAATGTGCTAACCGTTTCAGGACGTTTTTAGTTACAGAACAAAAGAAAGTCATGAACTGGCCTAGCAAGATGGCTCAGCAGGTAAAGGCACTTGCTACCAAGCCTGCTACCCTAGCTTTGATCTCACAGGACTCATATGATGGAAAGGAAGAGTTAGTTAGCAAAAGTACTCCCAAGCAGGCACCCTCGGCTATAAATAAATTTTAAAAATTAAATAATACTAGGGTATCTTTCTTCCTTTCTTTTTGTTTTGGATTTTTTGTTTGTTTTTATTTTTGTTTTTTTTTTTTTTGAGACAGGGTTTCTCTAAAGCTTTGGAGCCTGTCCTGGAACTAGCTCTTGTAGTCCAGGCTGGCCTTGAACTCACAGAAATCCACCTACCTCTGCCTCCTGTGTGCTGGGATTAAAAGTGTGTACCACCACCACCCACACCAGAGTACTTTTCAAATATGTTGGTGGGTATATCAAATGGTGGGTAGCAGCAAAGTGGGGAAATCTCTGCTGCTATAGGTTTTAGACATCATGTGATTCTTTCCTTAATTTGGGGGTTATTGGAAGCTTATCATCCTTAGTTTGAGGGTTATTGGAAGCTAATGGTCTGTTAATACATCCTCAACATTGTCACTTGATAGTCACAAGAATGTTTGGTCAAACACCAGAGTAGGCAAAGAAAGACCAAGATAATTTAGTCCCAGATCTCCAACTTTCCAACTCTCCTGAATCTCAGAGATTCTAATCAATCAGTTTAACAAAAACATGACTCTTTTTTTTTAACTGGCCCTCCAGTTCATGGCTGTCCCACAGCCACAGAGTGAGACCCTCTCAGTTGGCTTCAAGTTGGAAATTGAGGCTCCAAAGAGCCTGACCTATAAAACAAAGATAACATCCACTGTGCTGACCTACCAGAACTTTCTTTGTTTCTGAACTGCTCCCAAGGCCTGGCATTTATTTCTTTCAGCTCCTTCAGTCTTAGTGTCTCCTTTCTTTGTGTATCTGTACCTTTCTTTTTCTTTCTTTTTTTGTCTTTGAGCATTTGACATATTGTTTCATCAGTGTCTACCTGACCTAGCCTAGTAGTCAGCCTAGTGGTTAGTGTGACCACTTCCAAAGAACAGGAAGAAAAGGATTAGAGGATCTGTCATGTGTTTGGGTGACAGAATCTTGCAACATAGTTCAGCTTCGCCTTGAACTTGGCAATCTTCCTGAGCCAAATGCAGGCACTACAGGTGTGAGCCTCCACGGCCCGATTGTGGGTTCGTGCAATTGTTTGTTCCTGGTGCTGGAAATCACATCCAGGACTTTATGGATGCATGGCAGCACTCTACCACTGCTACAAGTCCAGGCCCTTTTTATTTTACAAAACTGTGAAAGTTTTATCCAGCTCTGGGATCTTAGTTTTTTTGGGTTTTTTTGATTTTTTTTTTGTATTGTTGTTGTTGTTTTGAAACAGGGTTTCTCTGTGTTGCTTTGGAGTCAGTCCTGGAACTAACTCTTGAAGACCACACTGGCCTCGAACTCAGAGATCCACCTGCCTCTGCCTCCCGAGTGCTGGGATTAAAAGCGTGTGCCACCACTGCCCTGCGGGATCTTAGTTTTTCACACAAAGTGCATTGCTTACCCTTCTCCTGGCTGTGACAGGACTCCTGACAAAAGTCTTTTGAGGGAGGAAGGACTTATTCTGAGTCTGAGTTTCAGAGGCTACAACTCATGACAGTCAGGCAGAGTAGTTCCATGGGAGGGGAGCAGTACTCAGAGCAGGAAGCAGAGGCTACACCAGAAACAAAGAGGGCTATAACCCTTTAACATCCACCCCCAGCAACCCATCCCCACCACCCAGGTGCCACCACCTAAAAAGCCCACAACCTACCCAAACAGTATTGCCAACCTGGGACAATCAGTTAAAATACACCAGTCTTGGACCAGGTAGTAGTGGTGCACGCCTTTAATCCCAGCACTCAGGAGGCAGAGGCAGGCAGATCTCTGAGTTCGAAGCCAGTCTAGTCTACAGAGCAAGTTCCAGGACAGGTTCCAAAACAGAGAAACCCTGTCTCAAAGAAAAAAAAATGAATAAAACAAGACAGGAGTTTTTTTGGGATGTTTCAGTTTTAAACCGTAGTATGCCGCAAAAGGGCAAACCATCCTTAGAAGAATGGTTGATGCCAGGCCTGGCAGGAAATAGATAGGATAAGCCTGAAGTATATTAAGGTACCAGAAAAGATGACATTGCTTAGACAAAAGAAGAAAGAAAAAAGAAACAACAATGGAGTCGTGTCCAAATTTTTTTTTCAAAAGACACAGAGGTTCACTACAAAAGGCTCCCAATCCCCAGAGCTAGGTACATCTGAGCAACACAATAAAGCACTATCGAGTTAAAGTAAATGCCCATGGTTGCACACTGATATCAAGAAATGACTGAACCAATAAATGGGGAACTAAAGTCAAATTTCCCACACAGAAGAATTCCAAGCAATTGACATAGATAATGCATCCCCCCCAATAGGGTGAACTTAGTGACATCCTCCTGAGACTACCTGTAGTAAGAGAGGGACCACAGCAAGGAAGCCCTGTGCTCACCTAAGAGCCAGGTGATGATGGAATGAAAAGCCATACTGAGAGAGCTTTATACTCTTGATATAGGGATGAAAGAAGGGGCTTTACCTCAGTGATCCTATTCCTAAGAATCCACCGGCCCTGCCTACAAATGAAAAAATCAAATTTCCATAGAGGCGCGTTCTACAGAACACCTATGCTTTCTGATGGATTTTAAGGAGTGCTTAAAATTGCTGTGGTCGGCAAAACAAGGAAAAGTCAGAGAAACTAAGAGGAACCTAAAGCAGTATATGAGTTCCTCCCTCACTGCAGTGGCCAGATAGCTGACAAAAACAAGTGGGGGAATGAAGGATTTGTTCATTTGGGGTTACAGTGTGAAGGTACACCCCACTGTGGCAGAGAAGGCATGGCGCCAGGAACACGAGGTCTTTGGTCCCATTTGCAGCAGCGAGCTAAGAAAGCTGACAGCTGGAATCCAGCCTGCTTTCTCCTCTTTCCTTCGTGTTGTCTCCAGAACCTCAGCCCACAACACGGTATCACTCATATTCGGAGCGGGGCTTCCTAATGCAGCTACATTCATCTAGAAACACCCCTACAGACAATACCCAGAGGTGTGTCTTCAAGGTAATGGAGCCCAGTCGCTATGACGATGAAGATTAATGATCGCGCAGGAGGTGTAATGATTAATGTAAAATGCTATTCTGGAGGTAGGGGTGGGAGGGGTGGGGTGGGGGAACACACCTGTAATCTCAGTCCATAAGAGGCTTCGAGGCAGATATTCCACCTTTGAATTTGAGGTCAGCTTGGGCCATATAGTGAGTTTAGGCCAGCCATGGTTACATGGTGAAACCATGGTTGAAATAAAAAATCCAAACCTAACCAAACCAAAACAAAAAAGAGAGAAAAAAGGAGAGGAAGAGGGGGCAGGGAGATGATGTCCAGGATGGGATCTTGCAACAGGATAAAGAAAGTAGGTAAAAATTAAGGAAATCTGAGTAAAATATGAACTTGAGATACTGACAGTGTGTTATTATTGGTTCATTGATCTTTAAAAATGTACGGTAAGCTTATACTTTAAATATGGAAGGTCCCCAAAAGGCCATGGATTGGCACTGTGAAGAGACCATGCAACCATAAAAAGCAGAACCCAGGGAGAAATTTTGCAGTTGCTGAGGTGTGTGTGTGTGTTTACTTACTTATCTGTTTGTTGGGGAGAGTACAAGCCACAGTTCATGAATGGAAGGCAGAGTCAAAGTCAGGCTCTACTTCTACTCTGTGGGTCCTGGGGATTGAACTTGGGTTCTCAGGCTTGGCAGCAAGGACCTTTACCCCCTGTGTCACCTCACCGGCCCTGCTTAGGAGAATTTTCTGTACTATTGTGTCTGTTTTTCTGCAGGCCTAAAAATATTCTTTAAACAGTGTTACATTTTTGAAATGACATGTTTTAGCAAATGGCAAGAACGGAGATGGGCACCCACTGAGGCAGTGTGCTGGTTCTAATGGGAGCTCACCAAATCCAGCTGGACCGGGACTGAACGAGCAAGTGATCAAACCATACTCTCTGAATGTGGCTGACAATGGGGGCTGACTGACAAGCCATTGATAAAGGCACTGGGACTTGTTTCTACTGCCTGTACTGGCTTTCTGGGACCCCAGTCTATTTGTATGCACAGCTTCCTAGGCCTGGATGGAGGGGGGAGGACCTTGGACTGCCCACTGGGCAGGGAATCCTGCCCTCTCTTAAGGAGGAAGGGGGAGGGAGGAGGGTGAGTGGGGGAGCGGGAGGGGAATGGGAAGAGGGGAGGAAGTGTAAATTTTTGAATGGAAAAATTAAAAAAATAGAAAAAAAAAGAACAGAGATAGGCTAAGTAGGGTGTGGCTGGCTAAAACATCAGCTGTCCCCCATCGCTGTCACTTTATTTAATATCCCTGTCTGAGAAAGGTTTTCAGGGAAAGAGACATACAGCCTCTCCTTAAATGATCGGCAATTAGGATTGCTTTGCTTTTGGCATCCACAGCAGGGCAAACTCACCCATACGGTTTGCAGCCATGGGAACTGGTCATGAACTAAGCTGGGTTCATCCCTCAGTAGTAGAGGGGTGGAGAGGGCCTCTGGGGAGCTGGAAAAGTTCAGGATCTGCTGAAAGAGTCAACAAATGTTCCTGCTCAGCTGACTATAGCCATGGGGAGGAAGGACCCCGGACTCCCATATCTTTCCATGTTTCAAAGAAAGAATCCATCTAGGTTTTCATGGGACATCTGATTTAAAAGGGTTGCTAAGTAATTCTAACCTTTTTGAAAGGCTGACCTGTCAGTAAATAGGGTAGGAAGTGAATATATATATATATATGTATATATATATACATATATATATATATGAAGCTTACTATAAAACACACGTCTGGGCCCTATCTAATCTGAGTTAGTTATCCTTATCTGATTTACTCAAGGTCAGGACCATCCTGGTTTATTTTTGTATGTTTGTATGTTTTATATAATACATGTTTATATGTGGTATATAATTGGTGCTCTAAAATGTACACAGAATAAATGAAAAGGACGACGCAATTAGGAACCCGAGATGCACACACTGATAGTTGCTGGCTACAGAGCTGGAAGGAAAAGCTGTGCAGGACGGAGAAGTTGATTTATGTTTAGAACTTTGGGGTGGGGAATTAGCTCTAGCTGCATGTCTGCACTCCACAGACCAAGGAGCTATTGGGAGAATTTGCCCAGTGGCTAAGAATAGCTCTTCAAGAGCAGGGGGATAACTACAGGACAGATGTGGGCTATGTATCATTCAGTTTAGGCAGTTAGACAAATGACCCCAGATTCCAGTGACTTGTAACAACAGTCAGGGTTTATTTCTCTTGTATATCCTTCTTGGGTGATTCTAGGTCTTCTCTAGGGGAAGGTGTACCCAGGCCAACTAAGCGAATCCATCTAGGTGTTGCTAGGAAAACAGGCAAGGCAAAGTATCTTGGCTCTTCAAAATATCTGTCCCCCAACCCCATCAGATGATATGGAGCACTCATACATTGTGGTGGCTGAAATAAGGATCTCCTCCAGGGAGGGTCATACACTGCCTTCACAGGACATAACACAGTATAGTCCAGGTGGCCTTCTGGTTTCTGATTGTTGGCCTATTTCCTGGATGAATGTCACTAAAGCTGGCTTGATGAAGTGGGTCAGAATCAAGCTAAACTATCATTTATTACCTGAGGACCAGGCCCATTTCCTAATGGGAGATGAAAGAAACACTCTGGGTCCCCAGTGAATAGACTGACTGCTTAGAACCCGTGTCCAGCATCTCAGCTAAAATGACCTTCTCCCTCCGGTGCACATTAATCTGGGGAAGGCCTGTGTGCCTATGATTGTTTTGTAGCAACTTGGCTGAGCCCAGATATTTGCTTGTGCTCTTCATTTAAATATCAAAAGAAGGAAGAACAAAGTAGCGTGAACCTGAAATCCCAGCACCTAGAGACTGAGACAGGAGGGCTGTGAGTTCAAGGAAAGCCTGCACTACATAACAAAACCTGATCTCAGAGAGACTGAGAGAATAATTTGAGTGATTATTATTCTGTATCCCATAAGTAGCATCATCACACATGGAAGGAAATTTTTTCATTCTTATTACTATGGGTGTTTTAGGCTCTTAGGGCCTAATAATTCTATCACGAAGCATAAGCCTGTTTGTGTTTCCTTTGAAGAAATGAACATCAATGTCTAATCCTCAATCACCATTCAACTTCTGGCAAATGTTCAACAAGTCCTTTATTGGAAGAGGATCCAGTTCAAAACAGCATACTGTATTTAGTTTTCAGGGTGTGTGTGTGTGTGTGTGTGTTCCTGAACTATGGTGCATGTGTGCAGCTTAGAGGAAAACATTAGGTGTCAGTCTTTATCTTCACTTTGTTTAGCTAGGGCCACCTCTAACCCTGGGTCTCCTGTTCTCTATTTACTTATTTTATGTGTACGACTAAGTTCCTTGTGTGAGTTTATGTGCACCAAGTGTGTGCAGGTTTCCATCATGGTAACAAGAAATGGCAGTGGATCCCCCTGGAACTAGAGTTTCATATAGCCCGGGTTGGCCTGAAACTTACCATGTAGTTGAGGATGCCCTTGAACCTCTGAAACTCCTGTCTCTATGTCCTAAGTACTGGGATTGCACATGTGCACCACTATCTTGAATTTATTTGGTACTAGGGATCAAAGCCAGGGCTTTAAGCATGCTATACAAGCTCTCTACCCACTTAGCCACATGCCCAGCCCTTTACAATTTATTCTGGATGACTCAAATTTCCTCAGATTTGGCAAATGGAAGTACCTTCATGCTGGCTCATAGGTGGATTTTTTTATTCTGCCTTTGTTCCCTTTCTTCCAGTGAGTGGAGTCTCACCATGCTGGCTCCAAGAACTTAGACTCAAACAATCCTCCAGCTTCAGTGTCCCATGTATCTGGGACAACAGACATACCTTTGTACCTATCTCAAAAGTCCTTAGGATGTGTCCTTCACCTTCTTAGAGAAAGTACTTGCCTTTCTAATGCAAGAAGATATTTTGGGCCTCTTATTACATATTCCCAGCTCCAACCCTTGAACCCATCATTTCTGTAAGTAGCTCTTGTTCTTGGAGGTGTATTTGTGGGTGATAAGTATACTCAAGCTATGATTTAAGCACTCATTACTATTAGGATTCTGCTCTTCTCAGGGCCTCTTAGCAAACTGCAATAGTGAATAGCTTACAACACCCAAAGTATGCTGGAAAACACACACATGCATGCACACACACACACACACACACACACACCTATATCTTCCTATTTCCATATCTTATAAACCTTGAGTTTACTCCTCTATCATAGGGATTGTTAATTTTCTCCTTTTGCATATTCATCTCACTCTTTTGGTGAGATGCTGCGAAACATGGTTTCAATTTCTTGTTGTTGTTGTGTATCTTTTTATATGTTCTGGAGATTGAACCCAGGGCCTTGACCGAGCTAAGCACCCATTCTACCACACAGCTACATCCTCAGTCCCCAGTTATTCATTTTTCTGTTTCGTTTTGTTTGTTTTGATGCATGTATGTCCATTGTGGGGGTAGTACATGTGTGTGCACGTGCCTGTGCCTGTAGAAGACAGGAGACAACCTTAGCTATCATCCCATAGGAGCCTAGCATTTTCTTTTTGAGACAGGATCTTTTGTTGGCTTGAAGCTCATTTGCCCAGTAGACTAGGCTATCTGGCAGCAAGCCCCGAGACATTCCAGTTCCTATTTCTCCAGAGCTGGCATCACAAACCATGACTGGCTTTATTTTTTTAAGCATTGATTCTGGAGGTTGAATTCAGATCCACATTCTTTCAAGGCAAGCACGCTACTAATTGAACTCTTACCAGCTACCCCACCCGAATTATTCTTAATGTGTTTACTCATCTGTTCAATCCCCTGTGTATAATCCATCATCCAGCACTGCTGTCACTCTGGTGAGAGCTTAGATGTCCTCATCAAATACAGTTGAGATCCAGATCCCATGTCAGTCTATCTGTCCCCCATGAATGCCTTCCTCCTTATCCTTTGGCTCTGAAAGCCCACACCAGGCTACCTCTCCATGTGATGCACTCTGCCATGGTCTTGAAATAGTCCACAAACTCAATGAGAGTTCTTCCTCCAGCAGGTGCAATCTAATCCCACTCCCCCTCTTCAGCCTGGGTTGGATTTAGTGACTCACTTCCAATGAATAAAATATGATGGAAATGATGCTATCTGCATGTCTAGCTAGATTGCGAAGGAGATAGCCTCCTCTTGGCTCACCCTCTGGGATCACTCACTCCAGGAGGCACCACCTACCCTGCTGTGAGAACACTCAGCTGACTTTTGAAGACCACAAGTGGAGGAGAAGCGCACTAGGCCCAGATTCCCAGGGATGAATGAAAAAGAAACAAAAGAGAGTCACCTTGGAAGCCGCTCAACAACTTCCATCATAACTTCATATAACAGCAGCCCTCAAGGCCCAGGCACTGTAGAACAGAACAAGCCGTCCATGTTGGCCGTCTTGATTTTCTTTTCTTTTTCTTTATTTAAATATATACAATTAAAAATAGATTGATTTTACTTTCGATTGTGTGTTTGTGTGTCTGTCCCTATGTGGGAATCCTCTCATCCAATAAACCATCCCTGTAGTCCCCTTTCTGAATTTTGATTCACAGACATGTGAGATACTAAAAGGTTGTTGTAAGTGGGGTGGTGGTGGCGCACACCTTTGATCCCAACACTCAGCAGACACAGGCAAGAGGATCTCTGGGAGTTCAAGGCCAGCCTGGTCTACAAATCAAGTTTCAGGACAGCCAGAGCTGTTAAGCAGAGAAACACTATCTTGGAAAAATAGAACAGAGAGAGAGAGAGAGAGAGAGAGAGAGAGAGAGAGAGAACTAAAAAGTTGTTGTTTGAACCTGTTACATGTTCAGGTAATTTCTTCTGAAACAAATAATGAACACACTCTCACTTTCTCCCTTGGGCTATTATTTTCTCAGTGTTCCCCAAAGACTGGTATATTGAGACTTAACACAGTGTCACGGTGTGGGAAATGGCATCTTCTGGGAAGCATTGAGGTTGGAATTATAAAAGCATTTGGGGCCTGGGCTCCTAATCTCCATGCCATGTGAGGGTGCAGGAAGGGCACCCTCTAGATACTATCACCTTTGTCCTGGAGTCTCTGCAACCCAGAACTATGAGAAACAAAATTCTATACCTAACCCTGCTTCAGGAGTACAGAACAGACTAAGCCAGGCTTTGCTTGCCTACTTCTTTGAACAACACCATCTAGCTCTTCCCAGCTGTGTCCACCCTGTGCTAGGACAGTCTGTGAAAATGTCCTTGTCCAGCTCTCCCAGGCAGGCTGCCCTACTAACCTAAATGCCCCTTTTAGCCCAGCCTGCTTCAGGACTCCACCCTGTGTCACGTCCCTTCCCTCTGGTCACACACACACACATGCCTTCTTTTTACTGTTCCGCTTAACACCTTCAAGTTTGAGTTTTGCAGGGAAGGAAGAGACCAAAGAGAAAGAGGTATGAATGGCAGCAATCAAAGAAAATAGGGGGAAGGAAAAGAATGGACAGCCTCATGCCCATCCAACTCGCTCGTTCCTTTAATCGCCCAGGAGAGTTCAGAGCAAAGTCATCATCCACAGTACTTGAATTGCTCATTCCCTAAAAGCTGTTTTCTTGTGACAGTTACTGTGTCTTCTAGAATGTTCCCTTAGTAGACAGCTCATCAATGGCAGTTGTAGGCAATGGTAAAATTGTTTGTTTCATTGCTGCATATGATAATTTGCAAGCTTCCATCCCCAAATGATTATGTTAGTTATATATTGGTGCATCGCAAATTTCCTACCCCTTGGGGACTTGGAGGAACTTGTCATCCATGCCAGGATCTTTTCTAAGGTGATGCTCAGGGTATCACCTGTGACAGTGATCTCATCTGAGCACTTGACTGAAGAAGGAACCATATTCAAGTATGGTTCTTGACAGAATTCACCTGCTTATGAAGTGTTGGTCAACAATCAGTCTCAGGATGTGGAGCCAGGGGAATGCTCCTCCTTTGATGGTGGGAGTGCAAACTTGTACAGCCATTATGGAAATCAATATGGCCATTTCTCAGAAAATTGGAAATGCTCTACCCAGCTATACCCAAACAATGCTTCATCATGCCAGAAGGACACTTGCTCAACCATGTTCATTGTGGCTGCATTCATAATAGCCATAATAGTCCCTGCACAGAAGACTGGATAAACAAAATGTGGTACATTTACACAATGAAGCATTACTTGGCTGATGAAATGCTCAAGCAAATGGATGGAACTAGATAAAAGTCATCCTGAGTGAGGTAACCCAGACCCAGAAAGACAAACCTGGGTATGCATTCACTTATAAGTGAACATTAGCTGTTAAATAAATGATAACCAAGCTACAACTGGTAGACTCAGAGAGGGTAGGTAAAGAGGAAGGGCCTGGGGGAATGCATTTTACAGGGGACTGGAGCAGATGGGGACAGAAGCAGAAGTGACCAGGTTGGGGGGGGTGGAGGGAAAGAGTGCGGGAAGAGATGGCTGGAATTAGGGGGCATTTGTTGGGTGGTGTGGAAACTTTCTGAAATCTATGAAAGTGATCCTAATGATGACTTCTAGTAATAGAAGATATGGAGTCTTAACTGGCCCTCTCTCTCTCTCCCTCTTTCTCTCTTGGTTTTTCGAGACAGCGTTTCTCTGTGTATAGTCCTGGCTGTCTTGAAACTCACTCTGTAAACCTCCAACTCACAGAGATCCGCCTGCTTCTGCCTCCCGAGTGCTGGGATTAAAGGTGTGCGCCACCACCACCTGGCAACTGGCCATCTCTTACAACCAAGCAAGGCTTAAGTGGTGAGTCTTGGTTGCATTCAGTTAAATTGTTGGCCAAGGGGGTCTCATGGAATTCCCCAAATAGCCCAGGCTGATGCTAAAACAAGGGATTTCTCTCTGCAAACTGATAGTAGGGCCCCATTGCCAAGAGCACCCACACAACTCATTGAACATAGAGAAGTTGAGCTGGTGCCTACACAGTACATGGAGCCTTCACACCTAAGCTGTAGTCTCTTTTGTGCAGAAGGTACTCTACAGACTGCTGAGAGAGAAATGTAGATACCAATCCAGCCACGAAACCTAATCTGTCCTGCCTGCAAAATATGCTAGGGCAATGGTGGCACAGAACTTGTGGGAGTTGCCAACCAATGTCTGATTTGACTTAAGGTTTACTCCACAAGAAGGAATCCATACCTGACACTTCATGTGAAATTACCTGGTGTGAGTGAGAAGGAAACATGGAACATGCAACAAACCCGCTAGAGGGGACGTGTATAGGCCTGGGGAAGTCAGTGTGCTGAGAGAGACAGAGACAAAGAGAGAGAGAGACACACAGAGAGAGAATGAGTGAGAGACAGACAGCATCCAGCTTTTAAAAGCTAGTAGCGCACTTCTGCCTGAGGGCTTTTCTCACATGCATGGCCCTAGAACCCGGAAGTGTCAGCCTTATTGTGGCTAAAATCTTAACAGCATGGACCAAGAACCAAAGACTAGATAGCCCAAAGGGCTGGGCTGTGGTGGTACTTGCCTTTAATTCCAGCACTTGGAAGGCAGAGGCAGGCAGATCTCGGAGTTTGATGCCAGCCTGGTCTGGTCTACAGAGTGAGTTCCAGAACGGCAAGGGCTATACAGAGAAACCCTGTCTCGAAAAACAAAAACAAGCAAAAAAAACAAAACAAAACAAAACAAAACAATGAAGGTGATTCCTAATAATATTCTGCTATACTCAGATCAGTGCCTCATCCAGCTGTCATCAGAGAGGCTTCCTCTGGTAGCAAATGGGAACAGATGCAGAGACCCACAGACAGACACTATGCGGAGAAAGTCTAAAGTGTACACATCAAATTCCTTCCCTCATTGCTCAGGGAATCAATCCTGTGGAAGAAGAGGCAAAAAGCGTAAGAGTCAGAGAGGATGCAGGACACCAAGAGAACATGGCCCTCTGAATCAACATGTGAGCTCACAGAGACGGAAGCAGCAAGCACTGGTCCTACATGGGTCTGAACCAGGTCTTCTACATATGTGTTGTAGCCATTAGCTTTAGTCTTTTTATGGGAATCCTGACTGCGAGAACAAGTGGGTCTCTGACTCTTCTGCTGGCCCTTGGGACTCTTTTCTCCTGTGGATTTGCCATGTCCAACTCTGATATGAAAGTATTTGCTTCGTCTTACATGTTTTATTTTGTCATGACTGTTATCTCTTAGACGCCTGTTCTTTTCTAATGAGAGGCAGAAAGGCAGTGTGGATCCAGAGGGCAGGGGAAATAGGGAGGAACTGCGAGGGGTGGAGGGAAGAGAAACTATAATCAGAATATATCATATGAGAAAAGAATCTATTTTTAACAAAAAAAATTCATAATTGCTCTCAGTTCCTTGACATCTGGAAATTTTCAGTATGTCACTGTTTTGTCAGCATGGGCAAGCAGCCAGTAGTGATGGCTCAGGCTTTTATTCCCAATACTTGGGAAGTGGAAGCAATAGAATCAAGAGTTCAAGGCCAGCCTGAACTATATGAGACCCCCCCCCATCTCTAAAGCGGGGAGGGGCAGAAGAACAAGATTATGCAAATATAAAAAGCAGAAGGGGAAGACAAAGCCACTGTATTTTGTAACCTGGTCTGGAAGTGATACTTTATCATGTCTGTCCTAGTCAATAGCACATCAGGAGCGAGTTACTAGGTCTGAATTACAGAAGAACATGAGGACCAAGAGGCAGAGATTTTAAAAAAAAAATATTTTTATTTATTATGTATACAATATTCTGTCTGTATGTCTGCAGGTCAGAAGAAGGCACCAGACCTCATTATAGATGGTTGTGAGCCACCATGTGGTTGCNAAAAAAATATTTTTATTTATTATGTATACAATATTCTGTCTGTATGTCTGCAGGTCAGAAGAAGGCACCAGACCTCATTATAGATGGTTGTGAGCCACCATGTGGTTGCCGGGAATTGAACTCAGGACATTTGGTAGAGTAGGCAGTGCTCTTAACCACTGAGCCATCTCTCCAGCCCCCATGCAAATATTTTTTAAAAGTATGTCTGAGGCAGAGCTCTTAAGAGGCACGATGAAAGCTACTGACATCCACATTGCTCTCCACCCTTCCTAGAGGAGATGATTTCCGCCTCAAAGGTTCATATAAACTGCTCTTATATTCAAAGTTCTTGATTGCAAAATTTAAACTAGCTCTAATTAATGTAAGCAAAAATAGTTTATAAAATAAGGCTTGGAGTTCTAAAAAGTTCTTTTTAAGATTTGTTTTTATAGCCAGGTGGTGGTGGCACAGGTCTTTAAACACAGCACCTGGGAGGCAGAGGCAGGTGGATCTCTGTGAGCTGGAGGCCAGCCTGGTCTACAAAATGAGTGAGTTCTAGGACAGCCAAGACTGTTTCACAGAGAAACCCTGTCTCAAAAAACCAAACCGAAACAGAACAACAATGACAACAAACAAAATAAAAATAAAAAGAAACCCTTAAGTGCTGGAGG
Organism: Bramus lutescens; assembly: GCA_001685075.1. Classification (NCBI taxonomy): domain Eukaryota; kingdom Metazoa; phylum Chordata; class Mammalia; order Rodentia; family Cricetidae; genus Bramus; species Bramus lutescens. The sequence goes on along the minus strand of LOEQ01000929.1, from coordinate 144,984 downwards.
CCATTACTATGAGGCTGTTTTTTAAAAGTAGGGCATTGGGGTAGGGAGACAGCAGAGGCAACGAAGTGCCTGCCTTGCAAGCATGAAGGTCCCAAGTTTTTTAGTGTGTGTTTGGTTGTTTGGCTGGTTGGCTAAAAAAATTAAGCCAGGAATGCTGGCATACTTTTGATCCTAGGCAGGGAAAACAGAGTCAGGCAAATACTTAGGTCTTGTTGTCCAGCCAGCCTACTTGGTAAGCTCTACGCCAGAGAGACCTTGTCTCAAAAAAACAAACAAACAAACAAAAACTAGGTGACTCCTAGGAACAACACATGAAATTGTCTTTTGCCCTCCATATGCTCATGCAAACACACACACACAACCCTTCTTACGATCTGCACACTCATACACCCATTTATCTGCACACACATAAACTGTTAATCAATGGAAATTTGAGAATGAGATTTTGTTTGTTTGTTTGCTTGCTTGTTTAAAAAAAGAGAATTAGAGAAGAAAAGTTTCCTAGAAGTACTGCACACACCGAAGAGAATCGCTGGCTCTATCAATCCTATAAAGTTGAGAACTCATCAGTTTTAATACTTTGCACACATCATTGTAGACTTGGTGACTTATGAGATAACCATCCTGCTATTCTTTGTTCCCGAAGATGACTGAGCTCTGCTTGACAGTTCTTGCTGGAATCTCCTAGGCAGTTGTCAAACCCCCTAAAGGCTCATTCTGCAGCTGGATCCACAGCCAGAGATTCAGCTGAACCCATGTGGCCACCACATGACACTTAGATTCCATGAATCAGTGTCCCAGGAAGGGAGAGTCAGGCAGAAGCAGTTCTGCCTTTAGGGCCCAGTCTCAGAATCTCGCTGCAATGCTCCTCTGCATTTGGCTAGGAACAAATTATAAGGGACAGCCTGTATGCAAGAAAAGGGGGAATTAAATCTCTCTCTCTCACTTTCTCTCTCTTTCTTTCTCTCTCTTCTCACTATACATTCCAAACCAGGACTGCAATCCTCCTGTCTCAGTTTCCCAAGGGCTAGAATTATAGATGTACATCGCCATAACAGGCTTGAATTCCACTCCTTGTGGGTAGAATCTTCAACAATATATGGGCACATTTCGTTGTTTTTTGCTTTTTTAACTATCATGGTAGTATTGATTTGGTTGTTCTATGTAAGCAAAGTCTTCTGGGCAAAGGCGATGGCAGCTGAAAATGGGGCAAACTTTGTTTTATTGCACTTGGCAAATAATAGGTTATTTACAAATTGAAGATTGTGGCAACTGTGTATTGTGCAAGTCTATGGTGCCATTTTCCCAACAGGTCAAGTAGTTAAGGCATTTTTCTTTTCACAAGTAATACACTATAGTATAACGTCAACAAATCTTTTAGGAGAGTGGGGGAAAAACAAAAAACGCCTCGTGACTTGATATATGCTTTTTAATCCAGTGCCGTAGGGGTTGACCACCATTTCTCTGAAGTATGCATGATAAGGAGGACACACACCAACTCCAGAAGAGCCAGGCATGAGAACAGCCTCCAGGCATGGTGTGGTCCAGGGCAAGAAACAGGAAAGCTGATTTCCCAAACCCAGGGCTGGATATCTCCCAAATGCTTAACTCGCTGGCTGGGAGAGCTCAGAGATGCTGTCTGACCTGACAGACACAGGGAGGGATTTAAATGTGGACAGACCTGTTTGCAAGGCTGGTTCTGCTGCCGACCAACCCTTCTGCTTGGATGAGTTACTCACTATCTCTTGAGGGATCCTATCTGTCAGGGACCTGGCAGAGAGCAGATGACACACTCATTGGGTAATTGGAGGAGAGTGTAATGTGGAATAAAGGTCCTATTCACACAGGTGGAGGGGAGGTGGAGGGTATTCACCTGGGGAACGCGGTGCTGTGGGACTCAGAACTAAGGACAAAAGGGTGGCCGTCTCTCCTGAGCCCATGGGAGCCGAGATGAAGAGGGGCTTTCAGAATCTGGGGACAGAGAGGCTGCGTGAGGACCCACCATGTGGAAACAGAAGATGTCGGTGGTGCTGGCAGCAGCTGGCTGAGGGAGAACTGCAGGGAGCAAGCACTACTTTCCACATGTCACCTCCCCCTGAGGTTCCCTCATTGGCAAAACTCAAGGGAAGGTCACGGAGGGAGCGTCCTGCGCTGTCTCAGTAACAGCCTCTAGGGAGGGAGGAAGGCCAATCCATCTAGGCACAGAGAAGATACTCTGAGCAGATTATATACCACACACACACACACATGCACATACACACTCACACTCTCACACAGAGCCATACACACACGCACACACACACAAACACACACACACACACTGTAAGGTTTATAAAACTGCTTGGTCCCGAGAAGACAAATCAGTAAACCTTAGTTCTAACTCCCCATTCAAATCGCTGCTTGGAGAGAGCGATGCAAATGGAAGGAAGGAAATGGTTTCCCAAACAGCATTTAACTCGCTTGGGTTCAATTCCCAGCAGAGGAGAAAAAAAGAAAGAAAGAAACCATATCCACATGTGTGGCTTTGCTTTGTCTTTAAGACACAGTTCCCCTGTGTAACCTTGGCTGGCCTGAAATTCGATAGGTAGACCAGGCTGGCCTATGCCTCCCACGTGGCACAATTAAAAACATGTATGCACTATCACACACAAATACCTCTCAGGGACTCCGTCATTTGCCTACAGGAAAGAAGAAAAGCAAACAGGGACAGTTTTCTGGTGCTAGAGAGTACACCCGGGACCTAGCACATGAGAGCCAAATGTTTCACCACTGAGCGGCATTCCCAGTCCTATCGGTTGATTAGTACATGAGAAAAGAAGGAGATTCAAGGCACTTCTGTCAAAGTACTGTTACAATAAATAATAGTTTTGTTTAAATTTCATAGGTTTGTGCAAGATTCCAATAGCTGGACAGTGCATTTTCGTCACCATGACTGGATTTGAACCCAGCGCCTTGCACACATGAAGCAGGTGGTATAGCACTAAATGATATCCCAACCCAAGGCACCTGGTTTTAAAGA
>LOEQ01000929.1:90337-101035 GCA_001685075.1 Bramus lutescens | reverse complement strand
TGCAATTCACTTCAACTGCCAAGTGCTGACCACTGGGAAAAACTGCCTTTCATCTAAACAGAAGATCTCCAGACAGTGGACAGAATCACCGGAATCAACAGCCTAGCTGCTCAGGTCAAGGTAGGCTTGTATTCCTACAGATTTCTTAGCCCACAAGACCTTCTAAGCCTGGCAGGCCCTGCACTAAATAACAAGAGAAAAATATGACCCTTAGCAACCATGGAGGACCCTGAGGAGTAGCTCTAGCTGCCAACCAAGTAAGTTCTCTGTTGTTTGTTAATCAATAACTCAAGTAAAATTTTATCCTTCTCAAAGATCTCTGATGCAGTTTAACAGCTGAGAGGTTTTATTAGCTTAAAAGGACAACTTCACCAAACAAATTTCAATAAAATACAAATACAAGTTATTAAGGTGTGAGGACAAGTACACACTATCAAATTTCTCTCTCATGTTGCCTTCCATAGTCTTAAAGATACTTTTCAATATTCAAAAATATCTGTTACAGTCATTCTGACATAAATATGCTGCTGTTTAAAACTTATATTTTCACAAACCCAAAAAATTCTTGTGAGTTCCAGGGAGTTGAATTGAAGAATCTACTTTAAGCAGGTCAGATACATCCCTCTCAATTTCCTGGTCCTAAACTTTTTGTCCCCTAAACTTAACTTTGTCCTCTGTTCTGCCAATACCTTAAACAGGTGTAAGAGACACCAGACATTTCCATACCACAAACACCAGACAGGAGCAAAGAGACCAGCCACCCCAGGATGTGAACAGCACCCAGCTTTCTCAAGTTTCCCCCCCGAAGATGATGCCCACAAATAAGCAGCAAGCAATCTTGAGAATCCACTGTCCCAATTCCTTTAACCTGTTGTACCTAACCTCCTGCCTTTTTATTATAAAAAAGAGATGGGAATGTAATGGTCTGTCCTGTCCTTTTAAGAGACAAGCCCACCCACTCCCTCCCCCATCTGTTGAGGCAAGCAGGTCTTCCTTCTGCTTCCAGCCTGAGTCTTTCCTTTCCAACTCTCTCCCTTCTCACTTCTCCCCTCCCCCTCTGTTTCTCTCTCTCCTCTCTCTCTCCTCTCTCTCTCTCCTCTCTCTCTCTTCTCTCTCTCTCTCTCTCTCTCTCTCTCTCTCTCTCTGCTCTTCTCCCTTCTCCACTTATCCCCTTTCCTTTCCATAGCCTGCTAAATAAATACCTACTTTCTCTACATGGCTGTCTCTGTCTCTCACTCTCACCCACTGCATGGCTCCCAACCTGGGACCCACTGGCCTTTGTGGCCCACAGGCCACTCGGGGAACTGCAGTGTTTTATTTTTACCATAACACCTATTATTTAATCTATTATTTACTCCTAAAGAATTAGAGTCACATCTGTGGGATCAATGACTTCTCCCCCAGAATGAGTTCATTTGCTTCTGGGTCACTGAGGTCAGATTCCAAGAATACTGAAGTTGGAAATGAGTTTATAAATAGGTATCCCACCAAGAGCCCATTTAATAGGTAAACACACACAACAGGACAGCCCTGGTCATGCTGTTTTAAGTGACCTTAGGACTCATCATAGCTCAAGGTTCAGCCCCTATGCCTCTCTCTTTCCCAATGGGGTAAGCCACTCTTGAAACTGATCTGAAGCTGGGAATGTTTTGTTCTCAGTGTCCCCATCATTAACTGACCTCCCAGTCTTCAGGGAGACTGGGATTCCTGAAGAAGCCCTTAAGATAAGAGTGGAGAGAGGGAGCATGATTGCCCTTGAGAGGGGAAAGGAAAATTCAAGACGGATTAAATTTCTCAGATCTCAGTGACTCAGGCAACCCTAGGAAGCAGAGTAGGTTCCGAGAACCAGATTGATAGCAGGGTCAGGCGAGGTGCCCATGCCACAACCCAGAGTCTGCTTCATTCAAATAAGATCCTATTAGTTTGCTATCTGTTATTAGCCAGAGTTGTGATTGGCTGGCACAAAAGTAACAATAGTCCCTCTTTATTTGAAGTTACACTGTCAACTGGAATCCCAAAATATTAAATGAAAAATGCCCCCAAATTAGAATATTTTAAATTTTCTAAATTTAAATTTTAAATTTGTATATGTATTTTAAATTTATTTGTTTGTTTGTTTTGTTCTGTTTTGTTGAGACAGGATTTCTCTGTTACAGTTCTGGTCATCCTGAAACTTGCTTTGTAGACCAGGCTGGCCTTGAACTCACCAAGTGCTGGGATTAAATGTATACACCACCACCACCCAGCTAAACTTGTAATGTTTTGTAGTGTGGGGTATAAATTCATATAGCTCCCCCATGATGAGCCTACATTCTATCACTGAGTTGAATTCTGAACCAAATGATAAATTTAAAAATTTTTTTATTTTGTGTGGTTACAATTGTCAAGTTTATTACAGGCTATTACTAGTCTCTCACTGTGTATAATGTAAATTAAATTTTATCATAGGTATGCATAGAGAAAAATAGCATAGATAGTGCAATCAGCAGGTTCAGGCTTCCAAGGAACATCTTGAAACAGTCCCCTCAGATAAGGGGGACCATTGCACTCCTAAATTAGACTTCCAGTTAGCTCACATACTAAATTAGGTTGCAGCTCCTTTTGGCTCAGAGAGTGAGGGCTAACTTGGGAGAGGGATGGGCTCACTCCTGTATCTCAAGAAAGATCTTAGGCTTAGGTCAGACAGGTTCTCACATCTGGCTGCAAGGCAAGGGACAAAGAAGTGACAAGTGCTGCCCCAACTAGGAGAGAGTGAGTGGGGTGGGCTACTACTCTATTGTCCTGAAGGACTGTAACTTACCCACTTTTACAACTGAATGTAGGTTTCGGTTCTCTGAGAGGGACAAGCAGGTGTCTCTCTCAACAAAGGGCCATTTATCAGCAAAGGGTGAGAGTACAAACAAGGCCTGAGTCTGCCCCACAATGTCTCAAGGAGAGTTCCTGCAACCCCCTTGAAACTTGCCCAAGTATGCCCAAAGATAAAACCTAAGTCAATTAAAAACATACTAATGTAACTGCTGCTTGCTTGACCAATCATGTTTGAGATGACCTAACTGTTTCTAAAATTACCCTGGCTGTGCTTAAAAGGAGCCTGCACACTCAGGGTCATTGCCATTTTGTATGGTGAACGACCCCACACACATGCTGGTATAATAAATGCTCTTTACTTTTACATACTCTTGGAGTCTGGGGTCTTCCTTCAGCTTTTGCTCAGACCCTTATAACCTGAAGCTCCTAATGTGTCAGGACAGAAACCTAGTGTAGCCAATGCTTCTGGACAAGGCAATAATCAACTCTGTAGGCAAGTGTCTTAGCTTTGGAAGAAATGGAGCCTCAAAAAATGTCAAAGACTATTAAACAATCCACGATTATAGTAAAACCTAGAGCAGAAAACTCCAAGAGACTCTTCTGAGCTAGTGCAATCATGCAGAAGGCAAGGACAGAGAATGCATTAGTCAGGCTATGGCGACAAGCAGGTGACACGAAGAACTGGAACTCTTGTTTGTGTTTGTCTTTGGTTTGTGTTGTTTATTTTGTTTTACAACAGGGTTTCTCTGTGGAGCTTCGAAACTCTGTAGACGAGACTGGGCTTGACCTTTCCTCCTGAAACTGCTTCTCCAAAGCTGGGATTATAGGCAGGTTTGTACCAATACACCCTTCCTTGAAGCAGGGTGGTTGAGAGTTTACCTCACGAGAGACTGTGGGGATGTGGCTCAGCTGGTGGAGTGCTTGCCTAACATACACAAAGCCCTGGTTTGATCCCCAGCACCTCACAAGCCACACTGACAAACATCTGTAATTCTAACAGTAAGGGGGTAGAAGCAGGAGACTTAGAAGTTTAAAGTCAAGCATGGCTATGCAGCAAGTTCAAGGCCAGCCTGGAGTTCATGAGATCCTGTCTCCAAAACAATAAATGCTTATAAGAGGGACCATTCATCATATGTGTGGCAGTACTCTCAACCATCCTGATGCTTTGACATTCTAATACAGTTCCTTAGGCCATAGTGACCCCCAGACATAAATTATTTTTGTTGCTACTTCATAACTGTAATTTTGCCACTGTTATGGATCATAATGCAAACATCTGATACACAGGATATCTGAGATGCGACCCCTGTGAAAGGGTTGTGATGTAGGATTTCCCTCTGTATGCTGTGATATAATCTAAATGATGATATCTCATGGCACATAAAAGGTATAAGAAATTTACTTTTTTTTGGTTGAGACAGGGTTTCTCTGTAGCTTTTGGAGCCTTCCTGGAACTAGCTCTTGTAGACCAGACTGGCCTCGAACTCACAAAGATCTGCCTGCCTCTGCCTTCCGAGTGCTGGGATTAAAGGCATGCACTACCACCGCTCGGCTGAGAAATTTACATTTCAGAGTCCATAAAGAGTTCGATTAGAATGCAGCCATATCTACTGTGTCATCTGTTGCTGCTTTTAGGCTCTAAGAGCATAGTTTATCCCCCAAACCTAAAGTATTTATTAATGAAATAAGTTAATGAAATAAAGTGGAAGTGTGGTCTTTGATCTAAACTAGATGGCTCAGTGGCTAAGACCATGTATTGTTCCTGCAGAGGTCCTACATTTGGGTCTCAGCAACCACAACTAAGTGTAACTCCAGCTGCAGGATTTAAATCCTGGCATCCGAGAGCAATGCACATACATGATACACACACACACACACACACACAGAGAGAGAGAGAGAGAGAGAGAGAGAGAGAGAGAGAGAGAGAATTTTGGGTTAGTTTGGTTTTGTTTAAGCATTTTGCGGTTCATTCATTTTCCAGGACGTGGTGGCGTGGGCAAGGAGCAGGGGATGGGAAGAGCAAGGCAGAGTTTAGATTCCCTTCCTCCATCTCTCCTTTCACCCCTACTTGCTAGGTTGGTGCAATTGCTGCTTCCCCTCTAGGAAGGCCCTCTTTTTTAAATTAATTAATTAATTTACTTTACAAACCAATCCCAGTTCCCCCACTCTCCTCTCTTTAAGCTTCCCCCACCTTCCCCCCCTACTCCCATCCACTCCTCATAGAGGTTAAGGTCTCCTCTGGGAAGTCAACTAAGTCTGTTCCATGATCTCATTGAGGCAGGACCACCCCACCACACACACTAATGCATATGCTGAGCAAAGTATCTCTCCATAGAGAATGGGTTCCACAAGTCAGTTCATGCATTAGAGTTAGATCCTGGTCCCACTGCCAGTGGCCCCGCATACTGCCCAAACCCCACAGTTGTCACCTGTATTCAGGGGGTCTAGTCAGGTCCTACACAGGTTCCCCAGCTGTCAGTTCAGAGTTAGTGAGCTCCCACTAGTTCAGGCCAGCTGATTCCATGGGTTTCCCCATCATGGTCTTGACCCCTTTGTTCATACTACCACTCCTCCCTCTCTTCAGTTGTGCTTCAGAAGCTCAGCCCAGTGGTTAGGTGTGGATCTCTAGATCTGCTCCCATCAGTTTCTGGATGAGGATTCTATGATGTCAATTAAGGTAGTCTTCATTCTGATTACAGGGAAAGATGGGTTAAGGTATCCTTTCTCCTATTGCTTAGATTCTTAGCTGGGGCTATCCTTGTGAAATCCTGGGAATTTCCTTAGTGCCAGGTTTCTCGCTAACCCCATAATAGATCCTTCTATCAAGATACCTCTTTCCTTGCTCTCCCTCTCTGTCCTTCCCCCAACCTGTGTCGAGGACCTGCCTTTCTGATTCCTCCTGTTCTCCTCCCCGCTCCTCCTCTCTCCTCACCTCTCTGCTTCAACCCTCCCCCCTCTCCGCCTAAGCTCCCAATTTGCTCAAGGGATCTTGTTTATTTCCACTTCCCAGGGGAATCCTTGTATATGTCTCTCTTAGGATCCTCTTTGATACCTAGCTTCTCTGGGGTTGTAGACTATAGGCTGGTTGTCATTTGCTTTCTGTTTGATATTCATTTATGACTGAGTAATGCTATATTTGTCTTTCTGGATCTGGGTAACCTTACTCAGGATGTTTTTTTCTAGTTCTATCCATTTACCTGCAAATTTCAAGATGTCATTGTTTTTTACTGCTGAGTAAGGCCCACTTTTTGTAGCTGTGCTACCCAGGTTTCTCTGACCCCTGCCCTTTCAGGCCCTAGAGTGACTTTGGTCACAATGGCTGAGGTATCCAGTAGCTGTATTGTGCTTTATATATAGCCCACATATATTATTCAAAACTTTAGGCCAGAGGTTCTCAGCCTGAGGGTTGCAACTCTTCTAGGGGTCAAAAGGCCCTTTTACAGGGTCGTCTAAGACCATCAGAAAGCACAGATATTTACATTATGATTCATAAGCATAGCAAAATTGTAGTTAAGAAGTAGCAACAAAAATAACTTTATGGTTGGGGTCACCACAACCTGAGGAATTGTGATGTGGGATTCCCCTCTGCATGCTGTGACTACCATTGGTTAATAAAGAAACTGTCTTGGCTTGTGATAGGGCAAAAGAGTAGAACTAGGTGGGGAGAACTAAACTAAATGCTGGAAGAAAGAAGGCGGAGTCAAGGAGAAGCCATGGAGCTACTGCCAGAGACAGACGTTCCGAAATTGCCAGTAAGCCACAACCACGTGGTGATACACAGATTAATGGAGATGGGTTAGTTTGGGATCTAAGAGTTAGCCAGAAATAAGCTTAAGCTATTGGCCAAACAGAATTGTAAATAATATTGTTTCTGTGTGGTTATTTTGGGAGTCTGGGCAGCTGGGAACACACAAGCAGACTCCTCCAACAGAACTGTACTAAAAGGTGCCAGCATTAGGAATATTGAGAACCACCCATCACTTTAGACAGTCCATGGAAGTTTCTAGAGAACTGTTTTAGGGACAGAGGCCTCTGCTTTTCTATCTTAGGGTTGATGCCTGTGGACATGCCTCAAACTTTCCCGCCATTCTACAAGTCCGGAGAGGATCCCTGCAGCCACAGCAGGAGACACTCACTGGCTCTCTATTACCTCTCCTGCTTTCACCGCCCATTCTTTCCCTTGCTTCTGCATCCTAACATCATCCCTAAGTGCAACCAGGGTTCTACTCAGGGCTTGGCTTATGAGAGCTCACCCAGGAGAAGCACATTGTTTTCTTCAGCTGGTCAGTTTGAGTTTTGTGACAATCTTACTCAGTGAAGGTTGGCCTTGAACTTGCTATGTATGACCATGCATTTGCTTCCACCTCCCAAGTGTTTGTATTGCAGACCCGAGCTTAAAGCTGTAACTTGGTGGTAAAGAGCTTACCTAGAATGTGTACCTGGGATTCAATTCCTAGCACCCCTAAATGAATTCTAGAAACATGTAGACTTCCTATTTATGATTTGTTATGGAGCATTTAATTACTTTGTAATCATAAGACACTGCTTTTCCAATTCATTAAGATCAATTTCGCAGCCCAGAAAGTGACCAACTTTTATTAAAGTCCTTTATGCCCTTGAAAAAATATATATAATTTGCATTTGTTAGGTGCAATGCCTTATTTGATATATATTTTATTGATGTAATTGTAGCTGTTTGAAGGTATTAATTTTTAAGTCAACTTATAACAGAATTAAAAATGCTAGAAGATTAGTTAAATAAAATATGTTGCTCTCATAGGGTGAGCTATCTTACAGCCATCAACAGTAAAGAATAAGGCCTAAGAGAATAGACACAGAGAAATAACCATACCACACTGAGAAGTGAAGCTGGTCAATTGCGTTATAGTACTGCTTGATTGGAAAACATTAAATAATCTCACAGGGATGATATAACTAGTGACTATTCACTGATCTATAATTTTCTATATTTCTGTAATTTTCTAAAATAAGTACTTGTTAGTTTAGCAACAAAAGGTGAATTATAAAATACAATGCTGCAAATGAAGGCAGATGTCCTGCTTGTTACATTCGAAATGCTATCAATATAAGAAACACATCATTTGGACTGAAGGAGACTTTATGAATATCTAGAACATGTTGGCCTCTTTCCTACAGGTATTTTCTTTTCTTTTTTTGGATATGTTTCCAGTTTTAATTTGAAAAAAAAATGAAAACAAAAATGTTTGGAACATACATACATTTAGGAGGACATGGAGAGAAAAGGGATGGAGTACCAATAGTCATTAGCAAGTGTTATCAACACTGGTTCTGTAATTCAATTTCTCTAATTAAGCCCCAAGCTTCAAAGTTTATTTTTAGGTTTTTTTTACAGTTACCCGTTTGAACAACACCAACATGAAATAACTAAATCAAGATTATCTAGAAAATTCTTTGCATAGATTCCTAGCTGAAAAAGCTCATGTCTAAATCACAAATATTCTCAGATGCCCTCTCTGTGCTTATCTGTGCGCCATACTTTCATCACCACTCATAAACTTAGCAAATAAAGCATTAAAATAAGGCCAGTGCTTCATATACCAAACCCATGTTCACAATGCTTAAGGGTGCTTACTGACCTGCCAGAAATGTCATAAGAGCAAACAAAGCAGTGTGGACCCATTTACAAAGAAATTAAGTGGCAATTGGAGAGGTGACTCAGCTAAGAGTACTTGGCTGCTCTCCCAGAAGATCCTAGTTTGATTCCCGGTGCTAATATCCAGTGGGGTCACAGAGGCTTGTTAACTCCAGCGGCAGGGATCTAGCTCCCTCTTCTGGCCTCTTCAGGTACCTGAACCCTTACCTGAACTCACTCTCTCTCTCTCTCTCACACACACACACACACATACACACACACATACACACACACACACGACAAATAGTAAAATAAATACCTATTTTTTTAAGTCAACTGATCTTGGCTTGGTTGCACACACCTCTAATGCCAGCACTGGGGAGGCAGAGGCAAGCGGATCTCTGAGAGTTCTAGGCCAGTCTGGTCTACATAGTGAGTCCCAGGACAGCCAGGGTTATGTAGAGAAACCAAACAAGGAAACAAAAGCCAAGTAAACAGATAGCTGATTCAAGGTGAATGGTGGGATTTCCTGTCAAGAGAGCTCCCCAACATGCTACGGGCCAGGTAGTAGAGAAGGCAAGCTCCTCCAGACTCTATGATGATTCACTCTGACTGAATGGATATTGAGTTATAAAAATATATACAAATCTTGAATAAATGAGAGCTATGAGAATGGAAAAACAACAGCAATGGCCTCATCTTCTACTGTACCAATAGTTACTATCTTGGGTTATGCAAGTAATTGGATTACTGATGCCAGCCACCTGCTCTGTGCCGGGTAAGAGGATTATCCGTGTGATCGGAAGCTTCCTCCCAAAGGTGCAGTCTAATTCCTTGACCTGCTGGGATGAGGGGAATGCTAGAGGAGCCTGCATTTTATACCACGGCTGGGCAGAAAAACTGAGCTGTGCCAAGCAGTTCCCCTATCTTTTGCTTGTCCAAGCCAGTTCTGAAATGAGACAGAAATAGGAAGCCTCCGCCACCGCCATGTGGACATCACCACGCATGGACACTGTTATGCGCCACTGTCTGGTACCAAAGCAAAGCTGATGAAGGCACCACTTCTTGAGTGTCCAGTACCAGGTCTCCCAGCTGAGCCGTCTAAGTGACCCTCAGGTTGACACGTGTTGTTCTTTCCTTTCTTATAGCACACTGACAATGTCCACGGCACACCAAACATTGGAGACAAACCAACCACTACCCAGTACAAAATGCTTAATAGTTAGTGATTGATGACCAAAGCCCAAACCCAGCCATGGGGATATGATAGTGGGTTTCCAGTCCTGACCAGATTGGCTCTGACTCAGCATAACATAGTTGGGCTGTTTAGGGCAAGAGCTCAAGAGTGAAGTACTGAAGATTGGATACCAGCTCCACTGTGTAGATGCCATGCTCTCCAGAGTCAACAATTAGAGGGCTCATCCTCCACTCCTTCCAATGCCTCTCTAAGACAGATTCTCTAAATTACCTCGGTTTAAACCACAGATGTTAGATATCTTTTATTTTTATGGAGGATGTAATGGTTAGAAAGAATGCGTAGCTGGGCAAGGTGGCATGCGACTTTATTTCATTTTATTTTAAATTTATTTATTATGTATCAGTATTCTCAGTATTCTGCCTGCATGGATGGCTGCAGGCCAGAAGAGGGCACCAGATCTCATTACAGATGGTTGTGAGCCACCATGTGGTTGCTGGGAATTGAACTCAGGACTTTAGAAGAGCAGGCAGTGCTCTTAACTGCTGAGCCATCTCTCTAGCCCTGGCATGTGACTTTAATCTCAGCACTTGGGAGGCAGAGGCAGGCAGATCTCTGTGAGTTCAAGGCCAGCTTGGTCTATATAGTGAGATCCAGGACAGCCAGAACTACATAGTGAGACTCCGCCTCAAAAGAAAATAAAAACAGCAGCAACAAAGGAATAATATAGACATCCTCAAGTACCTAGCTGATTATCAGCTTAGCCAGTTGTGTTTCCTCTAGTGTCATCCCCCCATGCACACTTCCTTCCTGTCTTATCCCCATCTCTTGTACTGTATTCCTTCAAAATATCAAAGAACATTTTATCCGTTATATGTCAATCAGGGAAAAGCATTTGACATAACCACCAACCATACTGTTTTCTCATTTTGTTTAAAAAGCAATGACTCCTTTAAAACATCTACCATTGAGGCAGAGATCGAATGTCCTTGATTACTTCGAGAAGTTTGAGTCACACATTTCATTACATGACTTTTAAGTTTCTTTGAATCCATTAGAATTACCCTGCTTTTTTTTTTTT
>LOEQ01000929.1:64444-84017 GCA_001685075.1 Bramus lutescens | reverse complement strand
CCAGGCAGGGAGCCACATGGTGGGTGAGAGACCTTAATGGGGCAGCCAGTCCCACTAGGAGAGACAGACAGATGGGCATGCCACGAGACCATGCTACAGGTCCTGGGCAGGGAGCCACGTGGTGAGCAAGAGACAGAGACAAGGATAGGCATGCTATGCAGAGTGAGGTTGAATATTTGTTTAGTGGGTTATGGAGGGGAAAGGGGAGAAGAGCAGAAAGAGAGGCAGAGAGAAAGAGAAATGGGGGGGAGGGAGAAGCCACAGCAGCTACCTCTCTGGGAGAGAGACAGAAAAGGGAGGGACTCAGACTGGAAGCTGAAGATTAACTTGCCTGATGGGGGTGGGGGCATGGCTTGCCTCTTAAAGGGACAAGACAGATCATTACACACATGGTTCAGGTTTTAGAATCAAGGATAGAAAAAAAAGGGGTTATGGAACCGTCTTCTGTGATTACAGAAAGCTGCTGAGGTCAGGCATGTATCAGGGATGTCCTTGAATGGAGGCCTAGAGAGGCCATTGTGTGAAGCTGTGAAGTTGAAGCCTGGATTGCCTTGGAGAACCCAAGATGTTGGAGATACCAGAGTTGTGGAATGCGTGCCAAGGAGAGCTGCTAACAGGGAGTGGAACCAGCCCAAGAGAAAGAAGTGTGNGTGAAGTTGAAGCCTGGATTGCCTTGGAGAACCCAAGATGTTGGAGATACCAGAGTTGTGGAATGCGTGCCAAGGAGAGCTGCTAACAGGGAGTGGAACCAGCCCAAGAGAAAGAAGTGTGTTGCAGTCAACAAAGCTGAAAGTAGTTGGAGATATGAAGAGCACTTAGACATCAGACCTAGAAGTGCAGAGTTTGGAGTTTGCTCATTTGGTTTTTGGTCTTGCTTTGGTTTAGTATTTCCTCACTGTGCCCCCTTCCCTGTGTTTTGAAATGATAAAGTATACCCTGTTCCATTATATGTTGGAAGTATGTGATTTGCTTTTTGATTTTGATTTTACAGGGGATTACAGGTAAGAGATTGCATGAATCTCAGAAGAGACTTTGACCTTTAGACTTTTAAATATGATGAAATTGTTACAAGCTCTTGGGGGCCGGGGAATGGAAAGTGGTGGTTTGGAAGAAAATGGCCTCCAAAGGGAGTGGCACTATTAGGAGGTATGGCCTTGTGGGAGTAGGTGTGGTCTTGTTGGAGAAAGTGTGTCACTACAGAGGCAGGCTTGGAGGTCTCATGTATACTCAAGATGCCACCCAGTGTCTCAGACCACTTCCTGTTGTCTGTGAGTTAAGAAGTAGCTCCTTCAGCACCAGGTCTGCCTGCACACTGCTTTGTTTCCTGCCGTGATAACAATGGATTAAACCTCTGAACTGCAAGCCAGCCCCAATTAAATGTTTTCCTTTATAAGAGTTGCTATGGTCAGGGCTGGAGAGACAACTCAGAGGTTAAGAGCACTAGCTGCTCTTCCAGACATCCTGAGTTCAATTCCCAGCAACCACATGGTGGCTCACAACCATCTAGAATGAGATCTGGTGCTCTCTTCTGGCCTGCAGACATACAAGCAGGCAAAATACTGTATGCATAATTAATAAATAAATCTTTAAAAAAGAGTTGTCATGGTCATGGTGTTTCTTCGCAGGAACAAACACCCTGGATAAGACAGTTTCCTTGAGTTCAATTGACACATCTCAGGTTGAGAACTGGTCCCCTCAATCTGACCCCTTTGCCTCAACCTGGACTCTGGGTAAAGCAAGTGCCCAGCACAGCTTTATTCCCCAGATTTGTCTCAGATGCCCTTCAGCTCTTGATACACCAAGGGTCTGCTCTCCCATCACTAAACATTGTCCCCATTTGTCAGGGGGCTCAGACAGACTTGGAAGGAGCCTGAATCTAGTAGGCATTGGTCCTGACCAGCTGCAGACCAAAAGAGATAGACATTTACTCTCAGCCCCAGCTGCATCAAGGGCAGCGAAGGAGCTGAGAGCCCCGGCACTGGCAGTACTTAAGAGGTAGGTTATGATGGGCACCAGATCTTGTTACAGATGACTGTGAGTCACATGTGGTTTGTTGGGAATTGAACTCAGGACCTCTGAAAGAGCAACTGAGCCATCATCTCTCCAGCCCTGACTGGCAGCATTTTTAAAAGCTCCCAGTGCCAACTAAATCAAAGTCTCTGATGATGGACTCAGATGCAGATGTTTTGAAAAGCCCCAGGAAATCACCTGGAGGGTGTGCTGTACAGACATCATGATCCTGGGGAATGGCAGTATGTTTGCCTCCTTGCCTCCTCTTCATAGTCTTGCAAAAGGTGGAACCTGAACTCTGGGTAAGGTGAGTGTCCAGCGCGACCATGTGTTTCTTAAAGCAGTTGGGAGGTTTGTGGGCAGTGGTAGCGCACACCTTTAATCCCAGCACTCAGGAGGCAGAGGCAGGCGGATCTCTGCGAGTTTGAGGCCAGCTTGGTCTACAAGAGCTAGTTCCAGGATAGCTAGGGTGTTACACAGAGAAACCCTGTCTCCAAAAACAAAAACAAACAAAAGAAAGCAGTTGGGAGGCCTCTGAGGCAGGTCTTAGCATGGTTCTGTGGTTCTTCTTTGCTTTTTGACAGGGATCTGCTCCAAGAAGTGTGTGTGTGTGTGTGTGTGTGTGTGTGTGTGTACCCATATACATATATACACATATATATACTTACACACACATATATACATGTATATATACATATACACAGTATACACACTCATATATACATGTATACACACACACACACCCATATATATCTGACTTCACTGTGCTGCCAGCATCACAAAGTACATTCACAGAATGTTACTGGGTGAGATAACCTTAAGGGGTCACCATTTGTGACGGTCCATGAACATCACATCGTATGCTGGCTCTATGGTTCTATGTTTAGTCTGTGGGCAAGGAACTCAGAGGTGTGTGATTCTGTGTCACTCCCTAGATCTTTGGAGCAGACAGCAACAAAGCTAAAATGCCACAAGATCAGTCTTCAGCAAGCAACCGCTTGTGAGGGGCAGAGGGATGGCCCAAGGTGTGTGAAACACGCGGTCACCCACACAGCAAGTTTGTCTATGCCCGCATGGCTATCTTACATGTGTGGTCAATTTTCAAGTTAAGTTTGTTTTGAGGAACTTTACTCACACATTTTCTCACAGACTTTTCGTTTCCTAATCCCTCAAAGACAGTGCCATGCCTGAGGGAAAAAGAAAATCTACACTGATTGCAGCTGCGCAATTTTGCTGTAAAGCTGGCAGGCGGACAGCGAAAGAGAAATGCAGCTTCCATGCAGAACTGTCCTGTGAGGGCTGGTGGTGTGGAGCCTGAGCAGTTCCAGGTCCAGAGTTCTACGGCAGAATTCTCCGACCGAGAATGTCTCTGAGAGTCCCGCTTCATCTGTCTTTGACACCTCTGCCCTCTCAGCCATCAGCAATTACTCCAGACTGTCATAAATCAAAATGGACCCCTTCTTCCTCTTCTCTCTCTCACACAGATGCCCTTCTTTGTACGGAATGACTTGGATCAACAGAACTACATTGAGAAAGCCTCGTGTTTTCCCTCCATTACAGTACAGAACCAAGAGGAGCCGATCTTTGTGTATATAAACCTCTGCATAGGCCATGGTGTTTTGTGCACAAGCAAGGAAGCAATGGAGCTCTCAGGAATGCGGCTCATTCTTTAAAACGGGCAACGTGAAATCACGTACAATGGGCAGTGGGAGGTGAAACACAGGGTCACCCTGCCCTTATGGCAGGATTTTCCATACCCACATGTCTATCTTGGGTGTGCGGTCACTTTTCAAGATAAAAGTCTGAGTCGGGCCCTTTACTTCTGCTTCCTTTACTTTGTGCTTCCTGATGCTCCTGTCTCACTTTCTCTTACCTGTGCTTCCCCATAGGATGTTTGCCAGAGGGAAGACCAGGCTGCTTTCTGGAACATGACCACATTGCCCCCTCCCAAATTAGACACTGAGCTCACCCAGGGCAGCTGTTGTGTCTGATGGCAACCCATGCTACAGAAGCTTAATGAATGAATGATGGAACCCAGGTTACAGAAGCTTAATGAATTAATGATGGCAACCTGGGCTACAGAAGCTTAATGAAATAGTGATGGAAACCCAGGCTACAAAAGCTTAATGAGTGAATGATGGCAACCCGGGCTACAGAAGCTTAATGAATGAATGATGGAACCCGGGTTATAGAAGCTTAACGAATGAATGATGGAACCTGGGTTACAGAAGCTTAATGAATGAATGATGGCAACCCGGGCTACAGAAGCTTAATGAATGAATGATGGAACCTGGGTTATAGAAGCTTAACAAATGAATGATGGAACCCGGGTTATAGAAGCTTAACGAATGAATGATGGAACCCGGGTTACAGAAGCTTAATGAATGAATGATGGCAACCCGGGCTATAGAAGCTTAATGAATGAATGGTGGCAATCCAGGCTACAGACTCTTAATGAATGAATACCAATCTCAGAATGATGATGGAGTGCTCCAGACTGCACTAACTAGCACAGCACAGATAGACTGAATCCATCACTGATGGTAGGGCTGAGTACCTGGGGCCAGCAGTCTAGGCCAGGAATGTAGGTACCATCAGGAAGTGCTGCAAGTGTTCTGTGGGGACAGGAATGTGATAGGAGACTCTCACATTCTCGTGCCTCCCAGGAGTCACCATTTCCGCCTCTTGCTTCCTTTGGCTAATGTAGAGTTTGGAGGGGGGACTCAGGGGGCCCTGAAGAGTGTCATGTGAGGACGTGAGGAGTCATCCACAGGAGGAGAAAGCCAAAGGAAATGAGTGGATTTTGGATGTTTCGGGGCATTCACAGGATACTGGTCATGCATCTGACTCCTTGGGTAGCCTAGGCTGGGAATAGCATCCTTAGGCCCAGGGAAGGAGGAAGAGATGCACAGCTACCACAGCAAAAGAAAGCCTTAGAGGTTTTGTTTCTAGCCCCTCCCCTGGGCCGTAAGGAGGAGGTTCCCATTCTAGGTGAAGGAGGCCCCAGGTGAGCTGTTGGCCAGGTGCCTGTTATGACACTTAATATTCCCCTGGAAACAGCTCGTTGGAATTGCCCAGGAGCCTTTGGGTAACCATATAGCCCATGGGTGAGGGAGCCAATCTCCCAGAGGAGGCCTGGAAGACTTGAAATTGGAATTACAATACCTCTGCCTGTAATGGAGTGGAGGTGTCCTGTGCTGTGGATGCTGTGGCCATAAATGATGATGGGCAGCGGCCAAGAGCCTCCTCCCTGGCTTCACAATCAGATCTTCTGGTGAGGATTTTTGGGGACTTTTCTTCAAGAATTCTGGGACTTGGAAGACCCTTAAGCAAAGCCAGCACAGGGCCCTGTGGACAGTGTCTGTGATACCAGCTTGATTGTGCTCCCCCAGAGTGCAGTCTCCTCCCCTTCCCAGGGCCCACTGTGGGTCTAACGTGAAGTGAGCAACACACTCCTGTCGTTGTGGCAACCTCTTAGCCGGCTCTCAACCCTCTTAGACTTCCCATATCCCATGCCCCTGACTGCCTCTCTGGGGATGAGAGGCCTAAAAAGCTTTTCCCACCTCCAGCCAGGCACGCTGTGGAAGCGTAAAGGGCAGGCTTCAGGTGGTGCGGGCTGTAGTGGTCTCCCTTAGAACAGTGGCTAGGGGTGGGGTGGGGGCGGGAAGAGAAGCAGGATCACTCATAGATGCTGAAACCAGGGTGGCTCGGGATGAATAGAGACACCACAGAATCTAGTCAAAGCCAAAGGTTGGCACTGCTGCCCCTCCCATGGCTCAAACCACCACTCAGAAGGGAGCCCCTGAGCTGGAGTGAGGGAATCAAAGATCAAGAATGTTGCAGGTGTATTGCAATCCACTAACCCCACTGATGACAGCCACAGAGGGGTAGGAAGGGTGGGGAGGTGGCACATGGAGGCTAGCTGCTGCCAGTCTGTGCCACCACCTTGCCCAGCTCAGTGTCACAAGGCGTCACATCTTTCCAGTCCTTTAGCAGACTTCCAGGGAGGTGTTAGCATCTGCTGAAGACAGGAGGCCAAAGAAGACAGCAATGGATTCTCTGTACCTCCAGCTCTGCTCTGCAGCTGCAGGCCCCTTGAGAGCATCTTCCTTCTTGGAAGCTGGACAGTTGCAGCTCCTTCCAGCCCTGGGCAAAGCCGTGCATCGTACTATCACCTGAGTCCCACAGATGTTGAGTGGCTGACCCTCAAGTCACACCTTGAAAAGCAAGGGTTAAGGGGGCTCTGTGTGTCCTTGTACAGTGTGGGGGGTACTGCTCTACACAAAGGGAGGGTCACAGAAGGAAACAAAACAGGCCTGTCTGTGGCCCCGGGAGAGAGGGGACCTGATCCAGTGACATCTCTGATAAGTGCTAAGGAGGCTGTGCAGATGATTGTGAATGTCCCAGGTCCTCGGGAGGGCTTCCTTGATGATGTTGACAAGGTCTGTTTGAGCTGGAATTCAGAGCAGGGGACAGGCAAGGTTTGAGGAGCTGCATGTGAACAGAGGCTGGTGGCCAGAACTGCATGCTTTTGACAGTTGTCAAGGACGCAGGCCCAATGGCTGCTCTTCTCTGCCCATGACCACCACTTTCTGTGTGGTCAAGCCTCCTCGACCCTTTGCCAGGTCCTGAAGCTAACTTTCAGCAAAGTCCCTGGAAAGCTGGAAGCTGGTGCTCTCAGACACTTCCTTACTCATCTGGCAGCCAGGATCTGACTGTTTCGTACCTGAGCTTGGCTACTCCCTGCTCCCAGATAAAACTGTTGTGGAACATCATCAACAGAAAGGGACAGTAGGAAGAAGTAGGTCCCTGACCCTGTCCTTGGCTCCATGGTGTGACAGAAGCCTGGCCCATGCCATCAGACATGAGGAGACAGACCTGATGAGCCTTGGTGTTTTAGTTTCTCCAATTATGTGTGTGTGTGTGTGTGTGTATACACATATATAATGTTTTAAAGATTTTTTTTGTGTGTGTGTGTGTGTGTGTGTGTGTGTGTGTGTGAATTCAGGTACCGGAGGAGGCCAGAAAAGGGCATCAGAGGCTGGGGCTAGAGGCTTGAGTGCCGGGCTCCAAACTTGGGTCCTCTGAAAGAACCAGCATATGCTCTTAACCCCTGAGCCATCTCTCCAGCCCCCAAACTACGTTTCTTTTTAAAGACAAGGTCTCAATCTGCTGCCCATGTTGGTTTCAAACTATTGAATTCAAGTGATCCCTGTGTCTCAGCCTCTCACGCCATGAAGACTACAGGAACACAGCCCTGCACCTCCCTAAATACCACTTCTTGTCCCTGACAAGAAGATGACATTAGAGAATCTTTCTCTATGCAGGGAGTATGAAGATGCCATAGACTTACATAGGTTTTCTTCCCCAGTGACCACCATGACCCCCAGAACAAACAGGACCATTCTTTATGAGTTCTAGGAAGAAAGGGAGTGCAAAGGACAAAGCCTCCTGCCCAATGTCCAGGGACTGAGCCTGCCAGTGTTCCTTAAGCATACACATGCACATATACACACAGGGTCATGTCACCACCATCAGAGCCTTGTGGGACTCATCAGGGACCCAATTCTGAGACTACTAGAAGCAGGGAGTCACTGACCATGCATAGTCCCCTCCCTACCCAGGACTGCCACTTAAAAGTGCGGAAGGATCCTGCCGCTGCACACTCATTCCTTTGCGCTTCATCGGACATTGAGCAGTCGATAGCCAGAGAGCAGCTCCAAGCTGGATCTACGCCCACCCGGCATGAGAACAGGCAGCTGCTGGACCAGGCTTCAGTGCTGAGGATGGAGTAGAGCTGGAACTCTGGGAACCAGTCCCGGAGCCGTCCATGCCCTTAACTTCTCTGAGAGTCTTACCATGGACTCTCCTTCAGGGCCCAGAGTCCCACCAGGCTTAGCGCAGGACCCCAGCTTTACAGCCAGCACTGTCCTACACAGCCATTGGAACAGCACTCAGATTGTCTCCACAAGAGCCCAGCTTCCATCTGTGAGTCCCACGGTAAGTTCGGGGAGCATGTGTGTGTGCGTGTGTGTGTGCGCTCGCGCAGAGATGCCAGTTCCCAGCCCTGCCTCCTACCCCCACTTTGACAGGAGATAGAAAAGGTCTGAGCTTAGATAAAAGACCTGGGGTATCACTGAACTTCTCTGAGCTTTCCCTACAAATTGGCTGAGAAAGGAGGGTGTAGGCAATGTCTTCATCTGCAGAGATCATGGAAGGACCTGAAAAGGCAGGCACTGGTGACATCTATTCTTTGGCTAGATGCCCTATGGAAGTTTATAGGAAGGAGGCATGCCCAGACTTTAAATTTGTACAGACCCGAGTGGGATATTGGGCAGGACTAAGAGCAGACCATTTCCTCTCCCTGGGAGATATCCTTCTCAGTCCCCATATACTAACCTCCCAGGACAATGGCCTCTTAGCAGGGACCCCTGAGGAGCCTAAGCTTTCCTTCTAGTGGAAAGTTTTTCTTCCTCTTTTGTCAGGCTTCAATGTCAATCCTCAGTTATGTTACAGGGGTTTCAAGTTCTTCCTTGAGGCTCGCAATGGGGTATCTGTTCCTACACTGGGAGGGCAGTGCCCAGGAGCACTCAAGGTCACCCAAGCCATGTCCCTGCTCTGCAGGCCCCCATCTTTCTTGCCAGCTTCCAGCAGGTGACCTGAGCCTTTCACCTTCCACTTAGGATCCCAACACCTGCACGTATATGGGGACTTGGGGTTAAATTTTGGAAGACTGGGACTTTCTCCTATGGCTTGGTCATAGCTTTTCACCTGGACCTGAACTAACACCCCCCCCCTTGCCTTATTAGGAACTTACTCTTCCTTGCCAGGGTCGTCTGTAGGTGATTTCCTCATTTTTCTCTCTCGACAGGCATCTGGACCTGAGGCTGCTGCCTGGGTCCCCTTCCCTACAGTCGATGTCCCAGACCATGCTCACTATACCCTGGGTACAGTGATCCTGCTGGTGGGGCTCACAGGGATGCTGGGCAATCTCACAGTCATCTACACCTTCTGCAGGTGCCTGGTTGGTGGGGCTGGGTCAAGGGCACTATGTGTATCTAGCCAGGCAGCCAGGGTAGAATACAAGGGCAAAGGGTCACCTGGCTCTGTCCAGGGCACCTTAGGATGGGCAGAGAAACAAGGACCACACCTTCTATCATAGCAGGTCTAGGCATCAACTTTTAAGCTGATGAAAACGGGAAAAAATATCAGGAAATCTTGAATAACACACACATGCCCACTGGGCTTCAGGTATACCATGAGGCAGGAAGGTCCTCTAGGACCTTCCGGTCCCTGCTCATTCTCCTGCTCCAAGTTCCACCTCTGTCATTCTCTGCTTCCAGAGAAATCCTCCCTCGGCCTTGAAAAGCATCCCTGGACCCCAGGATCCTCTAACTCCCAGCAGCCAGGCCTAGTAGTCACCTTTGCACCCCTCCCCTCTGTCCTGCTGGTTAAAACAAGCAGGCTAGAAAATTAACACAGACTTCAGACTCCATCACAGACCAGTGGAAGGACTCAGCCAGCCATTTATTCTCCCTGAGCCCACATGCCTTCTAGGCAACACGGAACTGTGGCTTCCCCATCACTGTGCTTCCTCCTGTTTGTGCATTCATTGGAAAATGAACACTGGCTTTGCAATTTCCTGAGTCGTGGAGGGGACCAAATCCTTTTGTGAGTGAAGGCCTCAGTACTCACCTCTGGAAAAGGGGACCATCATGTCTCCCTTAGCAAATTTGAAAATGAATTGTGCTGGAGGATGGTTGGGCCCCTTACCACCTCAAGAGTAAACAGTGAAGGAACGGGCTGAGCAGGGTAGGGCCAAACTGGGCAACAGAAGGAGGAAGAGGAGAAAGGAGAAAGGGAAGAAGAGAAGGACGAGGCCCAAGAAGATAGTAAGAAGGTGTCAGAGCAAGTGGGAGGGGTAGCCGAGGACACTGTTGGGAAACTGGGGCCAGAGGTTTGTCCAAGGAGACAGAGGGAGTCACACAGAGGGAATAATCCTGAAGGTGAGAAGAAAGGGGTGTGACCAGGAGGCTAGACCAAGAGCCAGCCTCCTGGGCTGCACTGCTGTTTCTGGAGACAGTGTTCCCCACTTCACTCTGAGGGACCAACCGTGGGAGGTCCCTTAGTCCATATTACTGGTGACGCCTGCTGGACTGAGAGACACGGTTGTGGCCCAAACGTCAGTGTCTTTTAATGTGTGTGGGGTTGTATGTGTGTGCACAACATGTTAGTGTGCCCACGGACATTTAGCATATCAGCATGAGTATGTATGTGCATGCATGAATAGCTGAGGGCGAGGGAAGGCCCCCATAGCTCCGGAGGGACTGGGAAGCATGCCCCGTCTCTTTCTGACCTCACAGGAGCAGAGGCCTGCGGACACCGGCAAACATGTTCATTATCAACCTTGCCGTCAGCGACTTCTTCATGTCGTTCACGCAGGCCCCGGTCTTCTTCGCCAGCAGCCTCTATAAGAAGTGGCTCTTTGGGGAGACAGGTAGACACTCGAGTTTTTGTTTTGTTTTGCTTTTGCAATAGGGAGAAAGGGGTCTTAACAGAGAGACACAGATGAGGTGGTTTGCTCTTGCTGGGCACAGCAGGTAGCACCCTGAATTCTGTGACTGAGTAAAGAGGAAGATGGGGTTCTGGTCTTGATATCCCTGCCAGCCTGGCCAGATATAGCAAGCCAGCAGGGTGGAAATGGCTCAGTCCTGTATTGTGGGAGGCAGGGAAGGAACTGAGTTTGTTCCATCCTTTGGGAATTTCTTCCCGGGGACTTAGGGAAGTGGGTCTACCCACAGGTTGCGAGTTCTATGCCTTCTGTGGGGCGGTCTTCGGCATCACTTCCATGATCACCCTGACAGCCATAGCCCTGGACCGCTATCTGGTGATCACACGTCCATTGGCCACCATCGGGATGGGATCCAAAAGACGGACGGCCCTTGTCTTGCTAGGTGTCTGGCTCTATGCCCTGGTTTGGAGCCTGCCACCCTTCTTCGGCTGGAGTAAGTGGGCTGGTGTTATTTGGGGGAGGAGCAGGTAGGCTGAGAGAGGAAGTTTAAAGGAAGTTTGGGTTGGCCAGCTGGCAGAGGGCCTCATGGATCACCTAAGTCTCCAGTCAGGTGGGAATTCAGGGGCACCTGCCAGCATTGGGGGAAGCTCAGAGTGCTTTACCAGGGACTAAGGGATCAGTCAGGGAGCCTGTCATCAAATATGGGGACACTGGATGGGAGCCAAGGATGCATGTTTAGTGCTGGCTTTGTAGTGAGTCAGACCAGCCAGGGGCCTCAGCAGGCAGGACAAGCAGCAAGGCTTTGGCCCTGAAGGTCATGACCCTGGACCTACAGAGGGGCTAGCTCCAGTCAACGCTAGCCTGGTGTCCCCACTAGAACCAACTTGGGAGTCTCTCCTCACATCTCTCAACTGCCTCTGGCTTTCTCAGTTCTGGGCAGGGTAGGCCTATGGCTGGGGCCAGGTTGTATTCAGGAATCCCAAGCTCCACATTTGAAGCCCCTGCAGAACAAGGCACTTTGAGCAGCAGCACAGTGAAGGCTGAGCGCCTGCCCTGGCTCTCGGCTCTCAGGTGCCTATGTGCCTGAGGGGCTGCTGACGTCCTGCTCCTGGGACTACATGACCTTCACACCCTGGGTACGTGCCTATACCATGCTGCTCTTCTGCTTCGTGTTCTTCCTCCCTCTGCTCGTCATCATATGCTGCTACATCTCCATCTTCAGGGCCATCCGGGAAACAGGCCGGTGAGTGTGCTGTGCGGAGCTGGACCAAAGACAGTAGGGTCCCCCCAGCAGAACGTACTCAGATGCGGGTGGATTAAGACCGGTGAACTCCTGTGCTTATGGGATGCGGGCACCTAGGAAAGTCCCCAGAGACAAGATTCCCTGAGGAGGGCTCAAAGACCACAGTCTCGGCAGCAGGAGGGCTGATGAGGCTCAGAGAAAGGACTTTCTGGAAGTCAGAGCTGCCTGTGTAGGAAAGGATGACCTCTCCTACATGTTCCCAGTAGCTGTGACCCTGGTACTTGCTACAACCAAGATGAAACCTCCCTAGGGCCTGTGAGGGCTGCGGCGAGTCCCCTCGACGGCGGCGGCAGTGGCGTCGACTGCAGAGTGAGTGGAAGATGGCCAAGGTGGCACTGATTGTCATCCTCCTCTTCGTGCTCTCCTGGGCTCCCTACTCTACTGTGGCCCTGGTGGCCTTTGCTGGGTGAGCAGGAGCCATAGCACGGGTCTAGGGCACAGATCCAGGTAGCCTCTCCCGCTAGCCTGACTCAAACCTGCCATCCTGACACCCTAGGTTTAGCTTGACAGCCTTACCCTCCCCAAGTGACACACCTCTCCCCACAAGGGTTATCCAGTTCCTGAAAGCTTTGGGGGATATATTGAGGGAGCCCTGGCTAAACACAGATAGTCTGGGGACTTTCCATCTCCTTGGGAACATGCAGATATTTCTGAGGTTCAGGTTCCTTCTTAGCCTGAGCCATAGGCACACAATCAGAGCTGCTGCTACTTAAGAATGGACCACTAAAGAGGTTCTCTCTAGTACCTTCTGTGGCTTGAGTCCAGTAACCATGGCACCTTCAGCAGGACAGGCACTGGCTAGATTTCTAGAGTACTTTGTGAGGATGAGATTTTGGTACTTTGAGCTATTTGGGTACCAATCTTCTTGAATAGTAATAATGCAGTCTCCTTTAGGAGCCTACCAGAAGTTTCTCTAGGACATCCAAGGGGACAGTATACAAGATGGGGTAAGGGTTTAGCAGCATTTTTGCATGAGAGGATCTGAAGACCAGGGACAATTGAGTGACACAGAGGGGTATTGTGGACTCCACAGATTCTAAGGGACAGTAGGACCTAGCCACTGCAGGTGTGACGTATCTTCCCTCCAGAACCTCACCCTCAACCATCTTTTGCTTCCTTCCTACCCACCTTAAACCAGAATCCTCATTGGCACTGCCAGTCTCTCACATAGGGCTGGTTTGGCTATGTTGGTTTAGGCTGGATGGCATGATTTAGTCTGGGCCTGAGCAGAGTCAGCCACAGAGACAACTGTGGGTACAAATTAGGGGACCCCACAACCTTCTCTGTCATAGGTACTCGCACATCCTGACGCCCTACATGAGCTCAGTGCCAGCTGTCATCGCCAAGGCTTCTGCCATCCACAACCCCATTGTTTATGCCATCGCTCACCCCAAGTACAGGTGAGGCCTCCTCCGGCCTCCAGGTCCATCTAGGGGCATGGAGGGCCTGAGCCTACAGAAGGTAGAGGTTATGTGTCTCTATGATTTCTTATATGTGTATTAGTTGGGGGGGGTGGTCATGAACATCTTGGTGCAGCTAGTGCCACTGCAAAGGGTCTGCAGCGTGCTTCCCTCTTTTTCCCCATATATTACAAGCTATCAGTGGCTACCTGCGTGGAAGCCATTTCTAAGTACAGAGCTATGTCATAAGGCAGCCAGGGCAGACTCATTAGCAGTACGTCCTATGCAAAGGCAAGCTTCCAGGCTGTGACATCCTGCAAAGACCCCAGCAGGGCACACTTGCTTCCACCAAGGCCCCTGGCAGAATGCTGAGTTAATGAGGTTCCAGCCCCACTGAGAATGACAGCAAAGCACTGCCGTGGGCCCTCAGAGTTGTTTTCAGTTCGGTGATGTCAAACCCTGTTAATCTCCTGATGCAAATCTCAGTCCATCCAGCCCATAGTACTTAGGTGTATCCATGTCACCCATTCCCAGAGATGTGGTCTAGGGCAACCATGTTAGGACTTGAGGTGATGTCTGGTTGGTTGAACCCACTACCAAAGGCTCTCCTTCTGTGTCCACCACCCCCTGGTTCTTTTGCTAATCCTGTCAACTCTGGGAGTGTGTGAGTCTCTTTCACCTTGCTGTCTGCCTATCCCCATTACTAGCATCTGTCTGTCCATTACCTGTATCAGTGTGTCCTTTCCTTTCCCCTTTCATGACCCTTTGCTCTAACAAGCTACGTGACTTCTGCAGGGCAGCCATTGCCCAGCACCTGCCCTGCCTTGGCGTGCTTCTTGGAGTGTCAGGCCAGCGCAGCCACCCCTCCCTCAGCTACCGCTCTACTCATCGCTCCACTCTGAGCAGCCAGTCCTCCGACCTCAGCTGGATCTCTGGACGGAAGCGGCAAGAGTCCCTGGGTTCTGAGAGTGAGGTGGTAAGGATGCTGGGCCCTCATCGTCTGGGACCTCACCTTTCCTTTCCCAACCAGCCCCAGAGACTTGGATCTGGTTGGTAGGACCACATATTAGACTGGGGGACACTTCACCTCTTCTAACCTCTGGTACATCACCCTCTATGACAACCAGAAATACCCAGAGAGGAAATGGGCGGTCAGAAGTCACCCAGCAGTAGTCCAGTCTAAACATGGGCTTTCTAAGTCACCTCTTTCCCCATGGCAAGAGCTGACACAGGGTCCTTGTTCCTTAGCACTAAGCCACTACCTTACAGGAGGTGTGAAGAGCTACAAGCTGCAGGAAAGGGGGAAGTACTAGCCTGGGATCAGACCTGGCTTCAGGCCTTGATCCACCCCATCCTCACTGTGTGATCTGAGAGCCAGCGTGGCTGAACTGTCCAGCTGCCTTCCACTGCTCTATCCTCGAGGCCTTCTGTTAGGCTGCAGAGCTTCCTGGGATCTCTAAACCATTAATAGAAAATGAGGAGTCTGTCTTATGTCATGGGTCCCCCTCAATGAACGCTGGTGCTGGAGCAGGAGGAGGTGTGAGCATGCTCTAAATAAGTTGTCCCTCTCACCTCAAAGTTGCTCTCCCATCTCCCCAGGGCTGGCCAGACACAGAAGCAGCAGCCGTGTGGGGGGCTGGCCAGCACGCAAGTGGACAATCTTCCTGCAGTCAAGACCTGGAAGATGGGGAAGCCAGGGCTCCTTCCAGCCCCCAGGTACCTGCCAATCTGTGAAAGGGTAGGGAGCCAGGCCAGGTAGCCTATGAAGTGGCCAGAAAGGTAGGCTTGCACTGTGACCAGGACTCTCAGAATCACCCCCTTCCCATATATCCCTGCTTTGCCTTGCCCACTTGGAGGACTCTGTGATTCCCAGACATCCCTAGCAGGTCTATTACTGGGGGAGCATCTGCATGTAACTGTGTGACTGTGTGTGCATGATGTGCGGTTGGCTGTGTTGTACCATGACAGGTGCAGAGTTATAATTGTATGTGCTCATGAAGACATGCTGTCTGCATCAGAGAATGACTCATACTTGTGTGGCCCATGTTCCTGCCATATGCTGCCTGTCACTATAATGCCTCTGTGTTGTATGGGCGGTGGCGTGTAGATGGCAGCCACCTTTCTGGGTGATTCTGATGCTGGACATACCTGGGGGAGGGAGCTGCAAGCTGTGTCAGTGCTCGCTGCCAATACCCCGATCTCACCATGTCACCCAGAATACTTGTAGCTATAAAAAGAAGGCCAGCTGTCAGCCCCAGTGCCTACGGAAGGGAATGCTGATGGTGTTAGAGAAGGCCATATTTTGGAACACTGGAAATGCCATGAGCACAGGCGCCCAGGCAAGCCCTCCCCTTCAGCTGGCAGCTCCCCTACCCTTACCTCTTACACATAGCCCCTATCAGCCGCTAGGTATTCTGGGCTTCCTTAGCCACTCTGGGATCTCAGGCTTGTCCAGTCTTCTGTCCTTATGCTTTTTCCCTATGAATAGCCTGCCACTGCCTCTGCAATAGAGGAGTTCCTGCCCCCTACGTTGTATCCCAGGCACTATGCACAACCACAGAGGCCAGAGTCAAAGCCTGGTAGTGCCTATGAAGACCAGGAAATGGCTAAAGACAATATCTCTCCTGGATAGAGGCAGGACCATGGGGAGGGGCTTTTAGCCCCGAGGGTCAACCCTCAACAGTTGCCAAACACAAGTGATAAACACTGATATCAATTCACAAGCATACAGAGGTAACTCCCTGGGGTTCCCTAGGGGAAGGGGCTGAGCTGTCCTTGTGAACATCCTAAGTGAGTACAGTGGAGTGCAGTAGAAGGAACTTGGTGTCCTGCAACAGGGTGTGTGTGTGTGTGTGTGTGTGTGTGTGTGTGTGTGTGTGTGTGTGTGTGTGTGTGTGTGTGTGTGTGTGTGTGTGTGTTTGAGAGAGAGAGAGTGAGAGAGAGAGACAGAGACTGACTTTGGGAGCATTCAGAGAGACAGTGGGGATAACATTAGGGATGTAGAAAGGAAGAGGGGCAGGTGGTAGGAGTGATTAACTGTGTAGGGATCTTCAGACCCTGGGGAACAAGGATCCAGAAAGGGGTTTAATTACCTTTTCAGTGTGGCCCATGTTCATCTGATGTGCCCCCAGGGAGGTTTTGGTGGGCACAGTAAGCCTGTGAGGCATACTCCTTGAGGAAGCTGGTGCTACAAGGCAGGAAGAGGAGGAGTGAATTAGGGCAGTAGGGATAAAGTGGGGTGTCAGCCCTCACACATGTGCAAGATTGCAGAAGAAAGATGAACCGGAGAGGGGGCATGAGAGTTTGAGCCTCAGGCATTTATGAGCCTGAAGATATCCCAGGGGTTATCCTGCAAACATCCTAAGATTTTGCTGGCTCCCTCTTTTAGGTGTAGTCCTTGAGAAGGTTCACTCTGACCTTGACCAAAACCTGGCCCTTCTACACAGTTGCCTTCACCTGTTCTCAGACGTGAAGAGGGATTGGAAGACTGCCCCTGTGAGACACTCCTAGAGACAAACAGATGTGTATTGTTTATTTTCAGACCAAGGGACAGCTCCCCAGCCTGGACCTGGGGATGTAGGATGCCCACCAGCCCTCCCTTCCTTCTGCTACGCGCCGAGCCCCATCACCTCCCAGCCACATGCACAGACCCTGGATTATCCCCCAAGCCAGGAAGCTTTGGAGGTGTCACTGTCTCCTGTGCTATACTGGACTCAGCTTCGGCCCCTTCCCATACCATAAAATTCTTGCTCCAAACCGTGGTCCTGCTTCCTCAGTGCAGCTGGCACACCTGGGCTCTGCCCGAAGCGTGAACTCAGGCTCTCTCTCCTGCTTCACTTCCGGCAGCTTCCGCCTCTCCTTAGACACTGTATGCTGTGATTGTCCAGGTGATGACAGTAGCGATGGCACCGGGGAACACGACGTTTATTTATGAGCCGAGCATCTTGGCTAGCCTTTGTGACCGGGCCGGACATCTCACTGGTTCAGGAAGTTCAGCCCGGCATACCCTGCTGCCAGTAGTCAAAAGTTGAACATATACTTTCTTGGAACACCTGAAACACTTCCCCCCTAGCTCTCCCATAGCATGTCACACTGTGGTCCACACTCACATGTACAGGGGCACTGGCAGGCACATCGGTACCTATCTGTATGTACACTAAGTACAGGTATGCACACCCTGCCCTTCCTGATCGTTTTGTGTCAGTGATCTAAGTTCCTTCCAGATGTGGATCTGACAGAGCACAGGAAAATAAAAAGCAGGGTTTCTTGTGGTAAACATGTCTACTGGTGCTTCCATGGAGAAGAGAAGAGGCCTGGTCTCCTTGCCTCCAGCAACTTCCTTTTCTGTTTCCTAAGGACTCTCACTCCTGAAAATCCATTTCAGACTGGAGGGGAGCAAATTAGAGGAGGAACAAAGGCCAGTTTAGCCCATCCCCTCCTCCCCAGGGAGGTGTGGAGCTCTGCCCAGCCCATGAGTACCAGCTGCTCTCCAACTGGCTTTGGATCTCCCAGGGGAGGTAGAGGGAGGCTGGCCTTCCCCTTCAAAAACATCTTCCCAGCCCACTCCCTGACCCAGAAGCAAGTCATCAGGCAGTGCCAGAGTCCAGAGAAAGAGCCTTCAGTTCCAGGTACAGCCTTGCTGAGGCTCCAGGTCCAGAGTCACCCTCTCTGGGGCTCAAAGTACAGATTCAGCCTCACTGGGGCTCCAGTCAAGGGTAAGCCTTGCTGGAGCTCCAAGTCCAAAGTCAATCTTTCTTGGGGCTCAAGGGTCAGCCTCACTGGGGCTCCAGGTCCAGGGTCAACCCTTTCTTTCTGGTTATGTGTGACTGGATCTTCCCCAGCTGGGAAGGAAAGATAGGTCTGAGGGACAAGGATAGAGCTAGGGATAGATGGGATAATGCAGAGGATGGGATGGGATGGGGTGGGGTGGGANGATGGGATGGGATGGGATGGGATGGGATGGGATGGGGTGAGATGGGATGGGGTGGGATGGGATGGGAGAGAGACAGAGTGCTGACCTCCTAACCCATGAAGGTGGAGTTGCATGGAACAAAAAGAAGGTGGTGAGGCAAAGGGAAAGAGTACAAGTCCCTCCCTGGCTTCTCCCACTTGCTATTTTTTGTGACCTTGAACCAATCACCAAGCGACCCTGTAACATCAGTGCTCTTATGCATCCCACGTACGCCAGGCTGGGTGAGGGAGAGCCTGGAGATGTAGCAACTAGGAAATTGCTCACATCTAGTCCTGCATCGAGTCCTCCAGGCGAGTGTCTTTGAGAGGGCCAGCAAGAGACAAAACCACAACCGATCTTCCTCAGTTTCCTGAGCTGGGAGCCAGAGTGAACCTCTATCTCCAGACTCCATGAGATTTGAAGTCTCTCTTGGCAAAAGGCGGGCTTCTGGGGCATCAACTCAAATGTCACGCTGACCAAAGCCCCAAGGGGCCAAGGCCCCCACCCAGGGCACTCTGTCTCTGGGATGTAGGCTAAGCATGCCACACATGCTTCCTGCCCCTTCTGACTCCGTGTCCTAGCAGCTTAACAAATGGCACTTCTCCCCTACCCCCTGCCATTCCTGCACAAAGGGCACAGAGCCTGGCNGCGTGCAGTGCTGGCAGCTGTAGCTTTCCATGCTACTGTCAAGTTTTCCAGGGCACGAATGAGTAGGGTGAGCCAGGAATAACTGCCTGGGCCCCAGAGGGTCTAGAGGGCTGGGATAACCCCAGACCTAGCTTCAGACCTTTTTCCGAGGGGTCAAGCAGCACCCGCTACTCCAGGCCAAGGCTTTGGATGATGTCTACAGCCACTAGGAGCCCATTATCAGACATGAGTACCATTTACAGGAGCCCAGGCGCCAATGGGACCTGTGTCCATTCCCTGTGTGACCTTGGAGGATGTGTAACTTCTCTGAACCTCAGCTCTTACAATCCAAGGTAGCAGGTTCTTAGGACCCCAAGGAAATGGTTGTGAGGAGCCCTTTTCTGAACTTGACTGTGTTCAAAGTACTGCCATGACATGGTCATTTTTATGTCTGGTCTTGTAACATCAAAGTGAGCTGAGAGCTAATTCTGAACTGAAGATTTTGCAGACCTGTGGATGATAAGCCAAGTCCAAGGCCCCACAGAGCCCCACAGTGGATAAGGTACCAACTCATGGTCCTTACCAGGAACAACAGACTAACAAAACCTCTACCCGGAGGAGGATCCAGATTGGACACACTGACTAAAACAACGGTGTGTGGGCTCCACAGAGGGCACAAAGGGAGCCAGTCCTCCCTGCCTGCCCCTTGGGGATGGGTGTTCTGGGTGCCTGACACCCCTCCCCAGGGACTATATTAGCCATGTGAGTCA
>LOEQ01000929.1:24846-43212 GCA_001685075.1 Bramus lutescens | reverse complement strand
TCTTCCAGCAGCAAGGCATTATTGGCAGCTCCTTAGCTGGATCTGTGGGTGTGAGGAGGCCATTGGATGGGGTCCTGAGCAGGCCTCCAGGTCCCTCAGGCAGGCCATTCTCACCCTGCCCCACGCAGAGCTGTCTCAGGAAAGCCAAAATCACTTCAAGGAGAACTACCTCCTCCTTCCCTAAAGGGACTCCAGGCTGTGGGGTGGGAACTTGTTCAGGCCCAGGATTAGCACTGGAATGGGGCCAAGGGGAAGGATAGAAACCTCATGAGCAAGAAGAGCCACTGTCCCGCTGGGTCTTCCCTGACCTCTGAACCCCTGAGCACCGAAACCCTATCAGTTTCGGTGCTCAGAAACCAGCTCTTCTGATACTAGAGGGTGAAAACAGTGGGCACAGATGTGGGGGGAGGGATGCAGTGGGAGAACCAAGTGGTGGAGGGGGGTCTGAGTTCCAGCCTGGACCCCATCCACACCCCTTCTGCCCTACAGGAGCCTCCCTGTGAAAGACTTGGCCGTGGATAGCGCCTCTCCTGTGTACCAGGCTGTGATCAAAAACCAAAGCAAGCCGGAGGATGAGGCTGATGAGTGGGCCCGCCGGTCCTCCAACCTTCAGTCTCGCTCCTTCCGCATCCTGGCCCAGATGACAGGGACAGAATACAGTGAGTAGAATCACTGAAGTGGCATGGGGGGTGGGGAGGAAGAAGACAGAGGGTTCCTAGCTCAGTCTTAAAGCCAATAGAAGCTGAGGAGTCAAGTCACTTGCCCTTGACGATTAACCAACATTGATAGAAAGTTGGCAACTGGGAGAGAGCCTCTGGGTCCCCAGCTAGGCCTTCCATTCTAACCCCTAACATGAGCGGAAGGCTTGTCATCCCGTTTCCAGCAAGGTGATGACTTATAATTGAGAGGCCTTCTCGGACCACTCCCTCCCTACTGCAGAGTGTCCTCTCAACTCCCCCTGGCAGAGGCCTGGCATGCATACACTCACTGCCACCACTGAAGTGTCCAGGGCCTGGCTGATTCCTAGAGTGTCCTCAAAAACTCTAGTGGACTCTCTTCCTGTGCTCCACGTGAGTCCTCCTGACCAACTTCTTTCTCCCACAGTGCAAGACCCTGATGAGGAAGCTCTGCGAAGGTCAAGGTAGGTGCCTAGACTTGGGTTCCATGGCCTTGCCTACTAACCTCATCCCTCCCCAGGTAGCCCCCAGGCCCCACGACTCATGGAAAGAACCTTTCATGTTTATGTATTTGAAAAGCTCAGCCTTTAAAGGGCTCCAGCAGATGCGGACTTGGGTGACTTTCCTAGGTCAGTGAGGTAGACACAGGAGTGAGGAATCTAGGCTCTCCTGGCTCCCTTCCTGGGCAGGGGCAGGGCTGCTTTGGCCTTTGCTGGGCTTTGGAGAACTGTGAGGGCAGTGAGCCAATGCCTTGCCTGCAGACTCATCTGAGGGCTTGCCCCTCGTGAGTCTGAAGGCTCGGCACTGTGAGCAGGCACGCAGAGGGCCATACTAGGCATGAATAGCTGACCCCTAGATTCACCAGCCCATGCATACACTGAGGCACCAGTTCTAAACATTGCTCTAAGTGTAATAGCTGCTGCAGGGAAGTACAAGCCCTTGGCACGAGGAAGGACTTGTATAGGGCTAGGCATCTCAGGGCAAGGTCTCCTGATCAGTGGCAAGTTTGGGGTCACCATTACTTGCCTACTGCCTGTGCCCTGTTAGGAGCTGTAGCCCTGAGCATGAGTGGGGCATGGCTGTTTTGAAACCCACTGGAAGCTGTCAGGGCCTTCCATGGTGAGGCTTGGGGCCTGTGTGATGATCTGTCTATTTCTGGTAGTGAGTATGCCATCTGCATGTTCTTCTTGGACAGTCTGTCTGGGGCCAGCGAGTCCTGTGGCCTCTCCGGGAGGGTCTGGGACTCAAAGGCATGTTCTACCCCGAGCCAAGCTTTCTGTACTTGCTAACCACACATGGTGGCCACAAGAACTCGAGAAGTGTAAGGTTCTGGGGGCCAGCTGGGACTCCATGTGCATTTGATTGTTGAACTTGTGTTTCTGCCAGCCCGAGCTGCTCCCATTCTTTGACAGGGAGTGGGCTCCTCCCAGTGCTGCCACGGGTGGCATGTAGTCTCGGAAATGTTTTTAACCTCTTAGTTTCTTTGTGCATCACACACCCAGTACGACATTGCTGTGTTCATCTCAGGGGTGGAGAGCCAGTTGTTTTATGTGTGGCTGAGCTCTCGACTCTCCATTCTGCCTGGGCTCTGCGGTCCCTACTTGCTATGTCTGCTTTCCCCACCTTCTTCCTTGAAGCCACCCACATAGATGTCCCGGGGAGCAATGCAGACTTTCCCCAAGACTCAATAGAGGGGTCTTTATGTCACCTCCCTGACACAGTAAACAGCTGACTCCCCAAGTTCTTTCCATCGGGAAGTCAGCTGGAGACCTTTTTCTCCCTTCTACAAGACACAGCAGTCTTCTTTCATGGCCTTGCCACCTCTTCTGGTCACTCTATCCTCTTCTGTCCAATATGCCTATGACTCCTGCAAGCTTGTATCTCATCAACAGCCATTCATGATTAGAAGAAGGAAAGGGGTCCCAGTAGAAGGAGAGTCAGACTGCTCCCTGTTCTGAAACATTAGCAGGTGCTACCAGAGAGTTTCCTCAGACAAAAATTTGGCAAGAGGTTCCAAAAAGAGACTTCGGCCTACTCCCTTCCTCAGGCCCAGTCCATCCCTCCCACGGTTCCAGGCCCTTCAGGGAAGACTGAGGTTCCAGCCAACCTTCCCCAGAACCAGAAGGTGCAAGCCTCTTGATTCTCTCTTTTCCTGACTTTAATTTGTCGAGGGTTGTCCTCACAGGCAGAGTCTTCCATGTCTCCAAATCCTATCTGCCTGGAGCTCTGGGGCAGAGGCTGTGCGTGTCCTTGTTCCTCTCTGCTCAGGAGTAAAGTGCCAAGTTCAGTCTGCAGCCCCTGGGGTCCCAGGCTCACTCACTCAAATGGCCACGTGAGCAGAAGAAAGCATGTTTGCCCCTCATATGCTGCCTCCAGACTGCTCAGGAGAATGGCTTCCTAGAGGTCAGAACCACACCCTGACTCCAGAGCTGGAGGCTGAGCCCTCAGGCCTGCTGATCCATCCTGTGGGCTGATGACAGCTACCACACTGCTCGCTTCTCCTCCCACATTGGCCCCTAGGATTCTGGCATGCTGGCAAGTCTGAAAGCCACAGCTAGAGACACTGGGGCTTCCAAGCACCACAGTCTAAGCAGACCTAGGAAGCCTCCTTCCTGTCTTTTGCTTTCCTCTCTTTCTCTCTCCTCTGTGCGTTCCCCTTCTCATCTTTTCTTTGGCTAGCCAGGAATCTCCCCACAGTACCAAACAGAGTAGGTTCACTAGATTCATAGAGGTTCTAGAATTGTCCTTCACTTTGTCATTGAACACTGATGACAAACTGTCATTAAGCCTCATTGGGCTTTGCTTAAACTGGGAATTCAACCGGCAACTGGCCAGGTCTCATTTTGCGCCTCTGTTGTCTCTATGAGACGGCTGTGAATGCTGGCAGAGCTGGGTGAGCCTTGCCACACGGCCTTTGCTTGTACTTCTTTCACCCACTCACCCTGACCCTAGAGAGGCAGCTATGTGGCAGGGGGAAAGGCTCAGAACTCAGACAGTAGTTTTGCTGTTGAATTTCCATGTGGCTTAGGACTACTCGTGTGGACCTCTCTGAGTCTCTTGGTATGATGCAAAGGTTGGATCAGACCTGTGTTTTACAACCATGTTAGCACCAGTAGTCCCACCTTTGTGCAACAATGTTATAGAACTCCAGTGTGCTGAATTCAAGGAGTAGGGTGAGCGCATGCCAGGTCTCATGGATGGGAAGTGGACCTCTGTGAACATGGTGATCGATGTGGGGATGCAAGGACCAGGGCCTGGTAATCATGACTATGTGTAACTGTAAGATCAGTTGTGCCTAATGTCCGGCTCTCTGACTCCTGCATGCTGGCAGTTTGTTTTGAACCTGGACTTCTCATTTTGAGACAGTTTCCAATTGACTTGCAGTTGTAAGAAATGGCAGAGATGTGGTGGCACATGCCCTGGATCGCCAAGCTTGGGAGGTAGAGGCAGGTGGATCTCTATGAGTTTGAGGCCAGCCTGGTCTACAGAGCAAGTGCCAGGATAGCCAGGGCTGTAACACAGAGAAACCCTGCCTAAAACAGAAAACAAAAATAAAAACAAACAACAAAAGAGAGAGAGAGAGAGAGAGAGGACAGAGAGACTCCTTATGCCTTTCCCACTTTCATTTCCACTGGCAAAGTCTTACATCATAGCACAATGCCACACTGATAATTAATGATAACATCACTTAAACTTCAAACACAGACTGCCCCACACCTAAGACTGTTCCCCATGTCTCTACACATTAACACACATATACACCCCTTACCAGGGATGACCAATGGTACATGACCATTTTAGGGTTGGGTTTTTCTATTAGCAGAATTCCTTTGGACTTTACCTAAGTTGTTGAGTGAACCAGTACAAATTCACACACACATGCATGCACACACGCACACACACATGCACATACACACACACTCACACCCCAATTCCAAAATCCAAAGCACCCCAAACCCAAAACTTCTCTGAGCACCATAAACATCAAAAGATGGAGAATTTTACCTTCGACTTCATCTGTGTCCAAACACAGATTCTAGGCCAGGTGTGGTGACACTTGGTATAATCTCAGCCCTTGGGAAGCAGAGGCAGCTGATCTCTGTGAGTTTGAGGCTAGCTTGCTCTACATAGAGAGTTCCAGACCAGCTACACAGCGAGACCTTGTCTCAAAAAGAAAAACAGAAGCAAGAGGCACAGAAGCTAGGCTGGGGTGTAGCTTGGCAGAGGGCTTGCCTACCTGCACGAGACCCTGGGTTCAGTCTCCAGGGTTGGAACAGTGCTGGGAGCGAAACACAGGTCTCATAAAATATTACATTTGAGTCGTGTGTAAGAAAGTGTATATGCGATATAAATGAATTTTATGTCAAATCCCCAAGATATCTCCTTATATATGTGTAAATAGTCCAAAACCGTTCTGTCCCATGCATTTTGGATCAAGGTTATTCAGCCTGTAGTTCATTTGCTCCTTTTTGCTGGTAAGTGGTATCCCACAATGGGGATACAGCAGTTAGATTTTGATTTTGATTTTTACTTCACAGTGCTACCTCTGGACAACATTAGCACTACGTTCTTTTTAACTGTTTCTTGGTTCAGGTTGAGTGCACTGTGGCCCCTTCACCACCTCTCTGCTATGGAGGTGTTACAGGCCCTTCTGCCAGGAGGGTTAAGACCCAGCAACGTTGGCTGGCCTTTCCCTGCTCCCCCTTTCCTTTCTACATTCTAGCCCCCAGGGTGCCTTCGCTGCACCCTCACCTGCAACTGTGGGTTGGGCTTCCCGGAGACCCCACTAACAGGAAGTACAGGTTCCTCTCCTTTGTTTCCCTGGCAGCAGTGAGTGTGTGTGTGTGTGTGTGTGTGTGTGTGTGTACTTGTGAACTGGGGTAGGCCTGGGCTGTTCTCAGGTTCTGGGCCTGCAGGAGCCCAGGAGAGCCTTTGAAGGCTTCATTCTGAAGATGGTGAAGGTGAGGAATGCCAGGCAGTTCAGGGAGGGAGGTGGCAGGCCTACCCATCAGTGTTAATCACGGAAGTTAAGTGTCCCTTCTTCTCGGTGCCCAGCTTGAGGACAAAGCCTGTTCCGGGCCTGCCTGCCTGTTTGGTTTAGTTCTAAGAGCCCACAGCCAAAGCAGCTTTGCCCAGCCCTTTGCCCTCCCCACCCATTGGCCCTCTAACCAGGCCCCTATTCTGTACCTCTCCCTCCAAGCAAGGCAGGGACTTCAGTCTCTCCATTTTGCCCCAGAACTCTATTCTTGCCCCATCCAACCCAAGCCTGCCCTCTGGAGAGTAAGTACCCCCAAGGGCAGCACCATCCCACCCTTTGTCCCAGCTTCGGGCAGGGAAGTAGTGGACATGTCCCCTAACCCCTCTCTTTCTCCCTCTCTTTCTGTTTCTGTCTCTGTTTCTGTCTCCCTCTCTCTCTGTCTCTGTGCCACAGGGAAAGGTTTGAAACGGAACGTAACAGCCCACGTTTTGCCAAATTGCGCAACTGGCACCATGGCCTTTCAGCCCAAATCCTTAATGTTAAAAGTTAAAAGGCTGCCTGGATTCCCCTGAGCCATGGCAGGCTGTACCCCCACCCCTCTCCCACACAGATCTGGCATGTGAACCCTGTGGTGATGCTTGATATTGAAAGACTGTGCAGGGGGTACCTCTGGTAGCCAACACTAGCTCTTCTGTTCTCTGCCCGTCCCAGAGTTGACAGCTGGGGCCCAGAGTCATGCATTCAGTGCCTCCTTCCTACCTCTCCAATTCCCAGCCCAGTGTGAGCACCCCAGCTCCCACAAGCAGAGCCTCTGAACACACTTTGTGCAAACCCTTAGCTGTTGTCCAGAGGGGACATAGCAGGGTTTGCTGGCCTAACACTGCCAAACGATAGAAACATGGTGACCGCTGGTCATTTGCCCATGCCCCCAGCACCTGGCCTTATACTCACCTGGAACATGTTGCCTGCAGATCAGGGTCCTGGGTGGGCACCCTCTTCTCTGTACCTGTGTGCTGGCTTCCTAGACCTTCCTCGTGTACATATAAGCATGCTCGTGTTGAAATAAAGAGGATTTGAAATGAACAAACCAAGCCCCAATCATGCTGTGCCTGTGTGTGTGCCCTGTACCCCATCTTGGGAGGGCCTTCAAGGACAATGCCAAGGTCAGAGAGGATAGGTATGGGCAACCGAGAGTCAGGGATAGTGCCCAGCAGGTAAGGCCCAGGGCTCGCTCCAGCAGGTGAGGGATCCACACTGGGCTGTCCCCGGGAATGTGGATGAGGATTACTCCCGGCCTGTGGCTGTGTCTTCCACACTCAGCTATGACTGACAGGTGGCGCCTCACCATCAGGAAATATGCCAAAAGCCCTTCCCCTAGGCCATCCTTACTCCTGCTCAGCATTGTCTGAGTGGTCTGAGAAGGGGCACACCTAGACAATGGGACAATTTATAGGAAAATCCTGGAGATGGAGGTGGGGGCATGTGACAGGGAGATGGAAGGACCTAACAGAGTCTTGGTGACAGAGGTAGGGGGAAGCCTCCAGCTGGAGCTTGCTCTTGGCCTCACCTGTGGCCTTACGCTACATTGGAGCACTTAGCAAAGCTAATCAGAGCAGCCTCGACTGAAAAGTTCTAGCCCCCGCCAGCAGGC
Organism: Bramus lutescens; assembly: GCA_001685075.1. Lineage (NCBI taxonomy): Eukaryota > Metazoa > Chordata > Mammalia > Rodentia > Cricetidae > Bramus > Bramus lutescens. Next base: position 35,906 of record LOEQ01000929.1, on the reverse strand, counting down.
TTGTTGTTTCAAAGTCAATACTTCAGCTACCTGCCCAGCAAGCAACCTGGTTCCTCGCTACATGGGATCATAGGCTGAGAACATAAGGACAATGGCATTTGGAAAATGAAGGAGAGACAATGGACCAACCTTCAGGATGTCCTACATCCCCTGAGGCTGGATGGCCGGAACCCTGTTCCCACCCCTGCTGTCTGAAAAACACTTTCTCTCTGGCGAGCTCACTTGGGATGGCCAGCCAGGGAAGCTGTTCATTCCTCTCCGCCCCTGAGATGCTCTCCTAGCCTGTTCTTCCTTAGCCTCCCACCCTTCCTTCTTCTAACGGCCTAATGCCAGGGCCAGGACAAGTCCAAACAATGGTCACAGTGACCGGGGACACACCTGAGGAGAACAAGAGATGTCTACCTTCGCCCATATTTGGAATGATGACTTGCAAGGCCCAAGAGGAGGTTGTAGGGTCGGAGGTGGCCAGACATAGAGAGGTAGTAGTGGTTCCAGGCAGTGGGCATCCTATGAATGGAAAAGGACCTAAGGAGATAACCCCAAGTTGTGGGACTCTAAACCTCTTGTCTCCAGTCCTGAGACTGTTAGTGATCTTTTGGAGCTCCTTAGTTAAAACACTAAAATGTTCTTGCTTGCTTCCTAGCATCCTGGTGCCTCTCAGGTTCTCCAGGCTCCAGGCTAAGGGCCCTCAGAGTAAACACAGGTTCTTCTCAGTTAGCAGCACTCTGTGTCTGTGAGTTAGGCGCCTGGCTACTGTGAATGCTAACAGACTTAGAAAGGAACACTGTAACTGTAACCACAATACAGCGTTGATATTGTGGACTCCAGACAGAGGAGACCTCTAACTGGAGGATAAGGCTTCCTGGAAGAGGTTAGTGTTCATGGTCTTGAGGGGTGTGGTATGTATAGACAGGGCTGGCTTGGCATCTACTCAGAGGGCACAGAGATGCTGAGGCAAAGAAAGGGATGGGAGATCCCAGTATCATCATTTTGACCAGGATGCGTAGTCTGAAAAGACGGTCATAAAGAGCTGGGATCCAGATACAGAGTTCCAAGCTATGAGATTTGGAACCTATTTTGAAGGCAGAGTAGAATGGGCAAAGGTTACAGAGCACTATTCCCACTGCAGCTGATAGCAAGATTCACAAAGGCCATGGTGTAACGGAGGCCCTGGCCTCATTACAAGTGGCATAGCTGAACTCCCCTGTGCTATAGTACCAGGATGAAAGATAGAATGTCGACCAGGGGGATGGCAACATAAAAAAAATTATGATCAACACCTGAATGGCATTCTCTCATCATCCAATGAACAGAAATCGTCATACTTCAGTGTCTTAGCTAACACAAGCAGTGTTGAGATCCTAATTGTGGCAAATTCCCTTTCACACCAGGACCAATCATAATATCACCATCACCAACAGCGCCAACCTGAATACAGAGACCACAAACCCCCAAATCCTGACACCTCCACAAGTATCAACCCCCTATGTTCCGGACACGCCTTAGTCATCAACCACAAAGTCAGCAGAACTCCAGTTCCCACCACTAAGGGCCACCACGCAGACCGAAGAAGTGGGCCCACCTTGATACCTCCAGACAGAGGACAACACGGGCTTGAAGAGGAGCTGCAGCTAACAGTGCTGTCTGGCCACACTCTCTCTTAGGCAGCCAAAACCATCTGAGTTTATTTTGTCTGGTTTTTTTTTTTAACTAGTTGCCTAAACTGAGTTATGGGTTTGGGGGTATTGTGTGTGCTTAGCACATATATAAGGCCCTGAGTTCTATCCCCAACACCAAAACTTGAAAAATGAAAAAAGAAATCTGAATGTATAACAAAGGCAGGGAAGTGACTGTGGAATTGTAAGCCAGGCCGGGGTGATCTCACGGGCACTCTCTTTAGGACTAAAGTCAAGGTTATGTAAGTTCTCTGAAATGCTTGGTTTCTGGCGCCTTTTGGAATTTCTGGAGACTCGTGGATCTTCATGTAGAAACTGATATGGAACAAGAACCAAAGATCCTTCAGGATGGACTTTGATGTCTCTTCTCCCCTCTCTAGATCTTGGTGACTGTCTGCAGAGAGCGATCCTAGATAGGATGCTCTCCGCAAGACCTGAGAGTAGCAGGTGCATGTATGTGCCCATGCATCCCTGATCATGACCTTTGTCTCAGCCTCCTGGTCAATAGTGCATTTTCCTGGGGTCTACATCCAACTCCAAACTTATTGCCTGGTAGCACACTGGAACAAAGGGGACAGACGGTCCAACCTGGACATTTCCATCACTCTCATCCTGAGCAGGGTCTTCAGTTGCCAGTGGTCCACTGGAAATGTCAGATGGTACAGGGAGGGGCATAATGGTCTGTCATCCTGAGCCTTCCCATACTTGGTCACCCTGTGAGGAGGCCTCAAACAGTCAGCTGAGCAGTTTCTCTGAGGTAGCCACATAATCAGCATGACTTTCAGGGGCAAGGTGTTTCAGAGGATGGGCAAGTGGCTTCACAGAGGTGCCAAGGACATCACTGCCCAAGGCCCACTCTCTGACAACTAAGCCTTGAAAGTCCTGGACAGGATGTAGATCCCTACCCATTGGAATATGCTCTTCACTATGGGGTAGCCAGCCCACAACTTTGCTATTTCTCTAGCTTTCATCCTTGTATTCAGTTTTGCACTTTCTTCCTTTATCACTGGATGGAGATCAATTAGGAGCTGCTCTGGTAAGCACCTTGTGGCTTCCTTGCATTCCTATCTGGCACAGGCAGAGATATCTACAATTTGCTACTCCATGTGTGGTCCATCGACAGCTCAGCATTACCATGAAGCTTACTTGAAATTAGACTCAACCATACTCAAACTCAGCAAACTAGAAACCGATGTATGATGTTTTCTGCCTGTTTGTTTTGAGACAGGGTCTCATGATATAGCCCAGGTTCTCCAGGAACTCACTGTATGTAACCCAGGCTGTCCTCAGACACTCGCAAAGCCTCCCAAATGCTAGGATAACTGGTCTACTTAGCTATGTGATGTTTCACCAGAGAGACAACGTCTCCCAACCCCAGGTTCCTCACCTCCAGATGAGACCTATGAGACTAATCTTTCAGGGAGTTTGGAAGGATAAAAGAAAGAATGGGCTAACACGGGCACTGTGGAACTTGAAGAGGGAAGAGCTAAGATGCTACTTGGGTCCACTGAGAATCTGCCTTTCATCAGAAACAGAGTGTACTTGGCTGACCACAAGAAGAGGCTTCTTTCTTCCTCTGTGGGATACTGGTTAAGGCTTCAAATCAAATTGACCCTCAGTCGTTTTGTTCTCATGGCTAAGTTCTAGAACCTTGAGAAGATGGATTCTGTTTCTATTTACTCACTTATTAATTGGGGCTGATTCTACCCCGTCCCGGGGCTGCTGTGAGATATTAAAGGCATAATGGTGGAAACAGTATAGCGTAAGTAAATAAATGGCATGGTTCTGGGGGAGCTGTGACAACTTGTAGGCGTTTCAGTTGTTCTGCCACTATTGTAACAAAGAGAGATGTCAATCAAAGATCTGAGAATGAGCTGGGTATGGTGGTACTTTCCTGTGGCCCTAACTAACAGGGAAGCTAAAGCGGGAGAGGTACCTGAATACAGGTGTTAGCGACCAACTACTTTAAAAGGGGTAGGGAGGTAGGAATGGATAGGGTGTGTATGTCTCTGCTTTCTCATGATTTGTGTAGGAGGGTCGGGGTTGTAGTGAGTGCTTTTTGGGGAAGGGGTGCACATGCACATTTCTGTGCGTGTGTCTGGAAGCCAGAGGTCAGTGCCAAGTGTCTTCCTCAACTGCAGTCTACTTTAGTTTGTGAGACATGGTTTCCCACTGATTAGCTGGCTGGCAAGCCCCAGAGATCCTCTTGTCTTTGTTTTCTTGGTGCTAGAATTGCAGGCTGCTGCACCTGGCTTTTTGTGTTTCTTAGGTGGATGCTAGGGATCTGAATTCAAGTCCTCATGCTTAAGCGCTGAGCATTTTACTGATGGAGACCTCTCCCCAGACCTATGAATGAATTTTTATTCTCTGTCCCATTCTCAGGGAGCAGATCTAATCCTGTTGATCCGAACTCTGATATATCTTCCTAAAGGAGTTCTAGGGACAGTCTGGCTTACAGTAAATACCCAAGTATTCAGGTAGAGGCATGCGGGCATCTGGTCTACCTGTCCTGGCATGACCTGGTGCTGGGTATGGCCATCCTTCTTGATCACACTGCTCCACCCAGGCAGAGTGGCTGTTTCTCTGCTTCCAGGAGAAAGAGCCTTCAGCTCTGTTCATGTCACTCTTGAACGTGCAGCAGACCCACACTACCTGGTGACATCAGTAGGGTCTACCAGTGGCCTCCCCATAGGTCCTGCAACTCCTCCTCAGACTATGTCATGAAAACGGGCACAAATTTCTCTACTTCTCAACTGTTCTTGACCACATTAACCCCTTCTGGTCTTTCCATGATAACTTCTGTCCATCTTCAGTCAGATGTACTGTCAGTACTCTGGGCTAAAAACAGTGTTCTTGCGGCTCTACAGCCTATGACTTTCATGCTCAAGTATCTTCTTTGGGAGGGAGGGGGCTATAGCATCCTCCCCAGATGTAATTTATGCCCCCAACTGAATGTACAAGCAGTAAGGAAAAGGCAAAGGCACATTGGATAGCGGGGGACCTGGCTGACAACTAAGTTTGTTGAGAAAGAAAAATCAGGAAGTACCGAAAACTGAGGGGTAAACATCCCTCCAAGATTATGTTGCCAAGCCCCTCCCTGAGGTCTGATCATGCCCTCCTGGGATTCGAGAGGAGCTTTTTCTGGGCACCTGAAGGACGTGTCCTCACACACACCTGGATCCTGCTCAGAACAGACGGCACTTTCCATCCTCCCTCTCCCACCCCACACTGCATAGAGGGAGGACCTCACCAGACCTGAGGCCCACGTGACCTGTTGTCTTTTTGATCCCACCTCATCAGCACCCCTACTGAGCATGCTCCAGTGTGCACCAGCCAGGCCATTACCCCGCTGCTGCCTGCTTCTGCCCAGCCGCCCGCTGCTGCCTCTCCCATTGCGGCCTCGCCAACCCTGGCCACAACCGCTGCTGCCCATGCTGCCACTGCCTCTGCTGCAGGTCCTGCCTCAAGCCCCGTGGAGAGTCCCAGGTAACAGGTTCACAGATGCCAGACCTAACATTGGGAAAAGGAGGCAAGAAAGGACATATCCTAGGTCTCTTTGTGGGCAGCTAAGTTCAAATGGTTAGGTCCCTGATGTTTGTCCAGGAAGCCAAGGCTGATACTGCTTCCTGCAGAGTGTGAAGGCAAAGTCAGGGTGCATTTCTTGGGGTGCATCAGCCATGATTATGAGAGGGTTTTGTTGTTGCTCTGCGACCTTCCCCTCCCGGGAACATCCCTAGTGACAGATAAAAGTCACATACACACACACACACACACACACACACACTCATGTACATATACATGTGAACACAAGTAACACATAGCAAAGTAACACTGTGCACAGTCTTTGTTCTTAGAACTCAGAAAAGGGAGGTGACAGTCATCCACCGCTGGAAGAAATCAAGGAGGGCTCCTCGAAGGTGGGAACCCTGTCATAGTCAGGTCAGACAGCTCAGCCACTAACTTGCCCGCCTCCTCATCCTCACTTCTCTTGATGTGGAAACAGTCTAATGTCAGAGGTCCCTATAGCAATGGAATTTGAATCTTCCCCTCCGTGCAGAGCTTTACCATGTGAAACCCTGAGAAAGTAAGTTAAGCTCTGAACCCGTTTCCTCACCAGCTATGGTCTAAAGGCATACATGAATATTAAGGTCATTACTGGGGAGATTTGTTTATAAAACACCAAAACAGAGGCCAAAGGAAGGTGGCATGCAGGGGGGAGGAAGAGGGAGACTGGGTGAGTCACTCCAGAGTGGCCAGCTGGTACAGCAGAGGGGTTGGTTGGCCCAGTTGTCTTTCCAGGCTTCCAGGAATTGCTCGGTTGTTTTCAGCCAAGACCCAGATTTCCCCGTTCCCAAGGAAAACACGCCCCTTCAGGTCAGGGTTTATAGGGTCATGGTGCAGTTTGAAACAGCTTCCCAGCATCCCATGTGGTGCCAAGCCCAGCTTTTCTCCAGCCCAATTCAATCACTGGGGGGTGAGCCTGGTCCTGGCTGCCAGAGTGGTCCATACCATTTTCCTAGGACAGGCTTAAGCAAACTGCCTCCCCTCTCCCTCTGCAGACTCTCACTAAGGTCTTACTTCCTTCACGGAGCAGGAACTCTGACGAAAGGGGAGAGATGTTCCTGTTGTGGAGAATGGGAGCCTTCCAGCTTGCATAGGGAAAGAGAGGTGCTGGGTACTGAAGCCTATGAACCCTGCTTCTCACAGAAGGGCAAACTCCAGCTCCACACTCCAGGCTTCCATGTCTGGGCCTGTCCTTGCACTGCTGACAGCCTCAGGACACCCCATGAGGGTGAATTCTTTCTTTTCATTACCTTACCAAGAGAGCAGAGCAGTATCCCACAGGGCATTGGGCTCTACTAGGAGGGGTCAGAGGGCACACTCTAAACACAGATGCCTCCCTTCTTTGCACGTGGCCTCCAAAGGAGCTGGAGCTAGAGTCACTCATTGGATGCACACCTTCTCCAGACGTCTTCCGCTTCCTTTCCCTGTGCCAGTCCAGGATGCTGGCAAAGTATCCCCCCAGTGGTAGGAAAGTCTGGCTCTGACCCACTGACCTGTAGCCTCACCCAGTCACACAGAAGCTGGGCCCCCTTTGCATACTGTCTCCTTCTCCACCAATGTGCTTACTCCTCTGCCATTAGCACAGGGATCTAGCCACAGCAGAGCCCACAGCAGGGCAGGGGAAGCCTTAACTATAAATGTGGTGGGAAGGGAAGGGAAGGATGCATAGCCCAGGTCTGGGATGCTGACTCTGAAGGTTATTTTACCTTGCCTGGGACAGTATGCAGACTTCCCTGGATCCATTCAGGTTATTGATGACAGGTTGCTATGCCAAGGCCATCCCTAGCAGAGACCCAGGCAAGAAGGCAATCCTTTATCCTACAACTTTGCCCAGCTGGTCCAGTGGGCCGATAGGGAAGAGATGGAAGATGAGCAGGATGCCAAAGCCTGGGGGTATATTTCTAGGGGTTCATTTCTCCAGCACCCCACCAATGACCCATTTGCTGGGTATGGTCAAATATCCCCTTTAGGATATAGAGCATGTAAGGAGAGAAAGATCCTAGTTACTTCGAAATGAAGAAAAGGGTTTCACACACAAGTGAGGCCGGGAAACACTGCATCACACAAGATTAAATAAGCTGCCAGACTCTGGAACTTCCTGGACCCTTCAGCTCCCCCAAGAGAGAGGCCAAGTTCAGCATTTCCTGAGGGCAAAGAACTGGGACGCTTTTGTACTATCTCCTTGCTGAGCCACACATGGGAAAGGCTGAGCCAATAGGAGGAAGCTGAGCCAACAGGAGGAAACAGTGGGAGCTGTCTAAGAAGTAGAGTGTGGTTCTGCTGGGGCGCTGCCGGGGCCTCCTCACGTCTTCCCGTGAACACTGTCACAACATTTTGCTCAAAAAATGAGACTATTTGCTTCCACCAGCAGCAACATGAAGAAATAAGATGAGGAGACCAGGTGACCAGGGTGTCGCAGAAAGGGGAGTAGCTGTGACCATCTCCAGCTCCCTCTCTCCTCCCTCTGCCTTGGTCCATAGTCCTATTGTTGAAAGCCCTCCCATGGGTCTGGCTGGTACCTTCCCTTCCTCCTTCCCAAGGTGGCAGCACTAGCCATAGGGACTAGCTTCCGCCCCTTTAAGACCCTTTGGTTTCTTCCTAGACTCTGGAAACAATCCGATGGGTGTTTCCGTCATAGTCCTGCCTAGAGATCATATAGTAAACCTGGCATGGCTTTAGGTACCAGAGAGCGATGGGCTGTTCCTGTTATAACTCTTCTGTCTTGGTTCCAGGCCACAGGCCTCTGCGTACAACCCTGCAACAGCCACTTCTCCAGCACCCTCTACCCACACCAGCTACAGTGAGGGTCCAGCTGCCCCTGCACCCAAGCCCCGGGTTGTAACCACTGCCAGCATTCGTCCTTCTGTCTACCAGCCAGGTGAGAGCCAGAGAGAAGTGGGGGCGGGGCTCAAGGGGTCTTCTGCTCCAGGCCAAGACCCAGAAGCGTAGGGGGCTTAGTTCTCCCCCCTTCCCCTGGTTGTGGGGTAGAATCCTAGGGAGGGTGGTTTGACCTTGGAAGACAGGTGGGTCACACCAGGCAGGGTTGGAGCCCTCTAGCTCTTTGGAAAAGGAAGGTCGTGACTAGATGTTTCCAGACTAAGTTGAGAGAGAAGAGGGCTGGGGGCAGGATAGCAGGGTGGCAGTAATAAAAAGTTGTTTCTTTAAGAATCAAACTGGATGACAAGAAACTGTAACAAAAATGCCTGAGGCTTTGGGCTGGCTTACTGGTGTCACTGTCCTTTGAACAAGCTGCCCAACCAGTCTAGTCTGTGTTTTCCTCAGGTGACACAGGATAGCTGGGGCACACGTGACATAGCAGTAGAGGGCCTATTCATAGTGGAACCAAGGAAGAACTCATTGTTTACAGTCCTGCATCTGTGGCTCCTTCCAGTCAGTGTCCAGCGTGTTCCTACAGAACTGAGAGGTAGCCTATGTTTTCTAATGTCCTAGGCAGAGCCAACCTTCTTCAGAGACCAAGATAGTTCTCAGGCTGGCGCACAGCCCACTTTCCTGTCAGCCATTGCTCTAAGAAGCCAAGGGTGCTCTAGCAGGTGTTGTTTTCAGACTAGAGGAAGGTCCTTGACATCCAAGCCCTGAGCCTAGTCACCGTCTTTCTTCCTGTTGGGTTCTGACCCTGGACTTTAGGAGGGCAGGGCTGTGGCAGATTTTCTCTTTTGTATACGTCTGACTTGAGCTTGCCATGTGGAGACAAACCACAAAGGTGTAGAATAATAAATGGGGATGGAGGTGCCAACTTGGCGATAGAGTGTGTATCTAGCATGTGTGAGGCCCTGGGCTCAATCCCTCGCATCACACACGTGCACGCGCGCACACACACGCACACATGTGCACACATACACACATAGGGATGCACACACATGCACACACTCATGCACTGGCATGCACACACACTCACATGCACGCGCAAACACGCACACACACTGATGCTCACATGCACATAGGCAAGCAGGCTGGTGAGGAACACATCATAGAGTCACAGAGAGAGGCCATGAGCTTGCCTTCTGTACTCTGGCAGCTATGAACACACAGGAATGAGCCTTAAATATTTTTATAATGATCACTTGGTTTCCATTCCATTGTTAACAAAATAGGACCTTAGGTGGGTACATACCTTTCACTTAAACATTCTACCTTCATAGCTGGGTGGTGGTAGTGCAAGCCTTTAACCTCAGCACTCAGGAGGCAGAGGGAGGTGAATCTCTGTGAGTTCAAGGCCAGCCTGGTCTGCAAAGTGAGTTCCAGGACAACTAGGGCTACACAGAGAAACCCTGTCTTTAACTCCTGCAAAAAAAGCAAAACAGTATGCCTTCAGCATATAGTTATTGTCATCTTGAATTATACAAAGCAATGACGATTTTGCATTTGCTGTTATAAGACAAATATTTTTCTCTCTTCAAAATCATTATACATGTATAATTTGTCTTGCTTTTGAAACAGGGTCTCTCAATGTAGCCCTGGCTATCCTGGAACTAGTTCTGTAGACCAGGCTGGCCTCAAAATCAGATATCCACCTGCCTCTGCCTTCCAAGTACTGGATTTAAAGGCATGAGCCACCACTGCCCAGCACACATAAAAATTTTAACAGATGTTTTGTGTGTTTGTTTGTTGGCAGGGTGGCTCATGTAGCTCAGGCTGGCTGTCCATCCCCCTGCCTGAACCTCCCAAGTACTAGGATTATAAACACGGGTCGGGTCACCACACCCAGTTTTTAATAGATTTTAAAGAACACTTTTCAGTTCACAGCAAAATTGAACGAAAGGTGTCATTTCCCAAATATCCCTTTCCCTTGGCCCCATGGCCCCATGCGCTCATCCCACACACACCCATTTCTACATACCTCATGGTAAACAGACATGTTTAGGAAAGAGATGGGTCATTTCAATGAAGAAGGAAAAGGGACTTGTGCTCTACAAGTGGGAGCTGGCCAAGTCGCCTTGGGGTAAAGAACAGCACAGACAAAGTCTAGCCTCCAAAGCATACCCTGTTAAAGCGGGAGACCCCAGAAAGTTTTCCCCTAGGGGCCTTGCTTGGGGAGAGGTGACAGAATCAGTCCCCTTCATTACAAGGAGAATTGAGTATGGACAGGATGCATTTTAGCTTGAGAGGAACACCCATCCTGCCTACCTCACCTCTGAGACCTGAACTTTCTCATTTGAGTATGATGGGGGAGAGGTGGGAAAGAGGTCTCTGCAGATGAACCGATGTCTTTAGCTCCATGCCATCTCGGCCATTTCTGGTCCAAGGAAAGAAAGTTCTGAGGTCAAAACTCCACCGACCAAAGTGGCTTTTTGGAAGGGGATCAGTACAAATCTTCTATATAGGAGGCAGAAAAACCACCCCTGTGCAGACTGGAAAAGCAGGAAGATGCTTGCAGGAGGATGGAGTAGTGTTAGGTGCAGGTGAGGCCTTGTGCCTGCACAAGGAAGACCATTCCTGGCAGCACCGCCAGGCACTTCCGGCACCTTCCCTGGCCTGTCCTCCGCAGGCCCGCCAGGGGGCAGCCAGGCTTTCCAGCTGCTTCTCCAGCTCCGGCCTAGGCGGGCCAGACGCGCAGGAGCCCTGGCCTCTGCGTGGTTCCCAGGCGGTACAGACGTTAACTCATTCCTGCCTGGAGCAGAGGAGAGGCCTGCCTCCACCCTTCCTTCTCCGGGAGGCCGGAATGCCAACGGGCTCCAGGGGTGACTGACAGTCTGCTAGGGCCAGGGGACAGTGCGGATCCGTGCCCCTCTCCGCTTGCTGGGCTTGGGAGACCAGGGCACCGCCGAGCACTAGCGGCCCACTCGGAGCCAATCCCCGGCC
>LOEQ01000928.1:257585-267969 GCA_001685075.1 Bramus lutescens | reverse complement strand
GCTCACCTTCCTAGACCTGGATGGAGGGGGGAGGACCCTGGACTTCCCACAGGGTAGGGAACCCTGACTGGCTTTTGGACTGGAAATGGAGGGGGAGGGGGAGGAGGCAGGGGGAATTGGGAGGAGGGAGGAGGTGGAAATTTTTTAATAAAAAAAGGAAAAAATAGCAATTTAAAAAAACAGCCATCCTTAGGGCTACAATTTCTTACAGCAGCAGTATTACAAGTCAAGATGAACAAAAGGTAACATACAGGAGGCAAAGCAGAGAGAAACCAGGCATAAGAATTCAGAGTCCTTCCAATGCAGGAACACAGAATATACTTAAATCTTTCAGCAATAAGTTGGGATAACATGTGCAAAATGTTTCTATAGGAAGCTCATTAGAGACTCAGCTACCACAGCTTCTATTTGGAAGTGGTAGCTTAGGCATCCTCAGCCTAGCACAAGCCATAATTACTGATGCCTAGAAAAATAAACTGCTGTTTCCAATTAACTACACTGTACAACGAATGTAAGGAGGTACAGTGAAAGATACATTAATTATGGAATTTACGTCAGGGAAAAGAACTGTATACCATTCCAGTTTCAAGATGTCAGTCACGATTTTACCATGTAATCATCCTTTTCTAAGAATAAGAAATGTGTTAACCGGTTTTCCCTGCATAGATATGGGAGTACAGGATGACTGATACAGAATTTGATCACACCAATGAGAGAAAAAAGTTCTTGTACCCCACGGTTGACAACTTTTTAACCACTGATATGAATATTTTCCCCTTCTTTCTCTTCCTTCTTTTATTGACCCCCCCACTTCTCTTTTCTCCTTTCATTCTTTTGAGACAATATCTCACTCTGTAGCACGTTGCCCTCAAATGATATGGGATGTTCTTCTGCATGTGTGTTGCTTTTATTGGTTAATGAATAAATCTGGTTCAGCCAATGGCTTACCAAGGTACAGCCAGGCAGAAAATCTGAACAGAGATATAGAGAGAGTAGGCAGAGTCAGGAAATGCCATGTAGCTGCCGAAGGAGAAGAAACTTTTCCAGTAAGCCACAGCCTCATGGCAATACACAGATTAATAGAAATGGTTGCATTCAAGATGTAAGAGTTAACTAGAAATATGCCTGAGTCATTGGATGAACAGTTTCTGTGTGATTTTTCGGGTCTGGGTGGCTGGGAAATTAACGAGCAGTCTCGGTTTACACTCACACTTGTGATGATCAACCTGACTCAGCCTCCTGGAATGCTGGGATTATAGGTATGCACCACCACACCTAGTTATCGATTTCTATCACTGTTTGCCCATACCAGAGATTTGTATAAATGTAATCATACATTACACAGACTTTAAGTTTGGATTCTTTATATCTGTGCCATATACTCACCATTGATCTCAACCTGCAAAAATATTCAGATTTTTTCCGCTGTGAACTATATTTCTGTCTCAGAAATGCCAACATTTAATAGTAGAACTGTTGGATTGCACAGTAACTTTATAAGAAACAGCCATGCAGATTTTCAAAGTGGTGATGCCATTCTCATTCTGCTATTCATTCCCACCAGCAAATGTGTGAGAGTTCAATAGTATAGTTTGAAATAGAGTGTTTGCCTCATGATTTTGTGGAGGCACTAGAGATAAAATCTAACAGAACCAAGTGGTTTGTCACATTACATATACATATACACACCAAAGTATCCCATGTTCACAAGGTGAAATCTATCACGTTTTAAAAACCCATTTTAGATACCATCATCCCACTTGAATCTATACAAAATTCAGTATGTTTGAGTTTTGGCAGATCATTTTACTTACATTAGAGTTTGGAAAAATATATGAAAGCACAAGTACACATATCTACTTACATATGTTTACAGATCCCTCAGTGGTGTGTATAGGAGTTATTTAGCACTATATAATTATAACAGACATGCCTTATAACCCATAAATTCTGCTAAAATAATTAAGTGGAGAATTAACAATTTAATCAAGTGGGTGAAATTATGATACACTCTAGAAATAAAAAAAATAAAATAAAATCACTAGTGCAATGATCCTTAGTTAAAACAAATGAAACAAACATTTCCAAGACACTTAAAACTACAAATGGAAAAAGGACCTGAATGACAGAAAACAAGGTATGTCTTGTAATTCCCTCAGCTCACTGCCTGTACAATTTCTAGCCCACAATATGGAGAAAGGAACCAGCAAATGCCAGCACCTTTAGGCTCGAAAGGATGGATAAAGGTGATAAGCAAGAGAAGATGGCAAATCACCAAAAAGAAGAAAGCCCCATAAAGGATACCAGAGACTAGAAGGAAGTATTTCCACATTACTAATCATCTATAGGAAACTACTCAAGGCCAGAGGGAGAACTGCAATAATTCAATGCCTCTCTCTTAATAATTGATCAGAGAGGAAGACAGAAAGCCAAAGAGACTTGAACATCATCTTCCAGATGAACCTAAGCGTACCTCTTAGGTACCAGAAAACACTGGAGAAACAAGAGCAGAATAAATGCTTTTTTTAAGATAAAATTAGGATAGTTACTAAGATAGACTGCATTTGAGGTCATCAAATAAAATTTAACAAGTTAAAGGATATTAATAATCATAAAGTATGTTTTCAACATGAAAGTAAATGACAAACCACTAATCCAACATTCTTTAGAGAATCTCCAAATACTTGCAAACTATTTCAAATAACCATTGGTCAAGAACAAAAAGGGAAAGTATTTCAAACTGAATGAAAATGAAAATACAGGGTAGGACTGAAGAGATGGCTCAGTGGTTAAGAGGCTACTATTCCAGAGGACCTGGTTCAATTCCCAGCACCCACATGGCAGCTCGCAACTGTCTGTAACTCCAGTTCAGAGAATCTGGCACCCTCACACAGACAAAGCGCCAATGCACATTAAATAAAAATAAATACATCTTCTAAAAACATAGTAATATTTAAAAAAAGAAAATACAGGCTAGATATATTTGCCCAATGCTGTATGTAATCCTAGCCCTTGGGTGGTTGTGGTAGAAATATTCTGAGTTCAAAACAAGCTCTGACTACATAGTGAGACCCTATTAAAAAATGGAAAAAAATGAAAAAAGGAGATATAAGAAAGAGAAGGAAGAAGAATGTGGAGGAAAAATGGAAGAAGAGCAAAACCAATTCGAATATGTGGAATACTGGTAAACCTATACTTTAGGGCTAAATTCATAGGACTAACCCACTACACAATTTACAAACATTAAAGGTGTAAAAAAGAATGACTACCGATAACTTGAGCCTACTAAATTGAGCAATTATGAAGATAAGCAGAAGAAAACCATATTAAAACTTTAAGTTTTATCTATCATATTTTATTTTATATATAGGAGTATTTTATCTGTAAATATGCATTGCAACAAATATGTGCCCAGTGTATGCAGTTTTCAAAAAAGGAAGTCAGATCTCTGGAATCAGAGTTACAGACAGAGTGATAGATAGTTTTGGGCCACCATGTGGGTGTTGGCAGGTCCTAGGCAAGACCAACCAAAGCTCTTAACCACTGAGCAAAACTCTCCAGTCCCAGTAGAATAATATATATTTTAAAAATTAAATTTGAAATTTAAAATTCAACTGAAGACAGGACAAGGGAGATAGTTCAATTAATAAGATATTTGTGACTTAAGATTGAGGATCTAAATAAAAATCCCTAGAACATACTTTTTTAAAATTAATCTGGGAATAGAAGCACGCACTTGTAATCTCAGCACTAGGGTGGCTCACTGGCAAGGCTGCCTAGGCTAATTATTGTGGTCCACGGCAATGAAAGAGCTTATTTCAAAAATAAGAGCTCCTGAGAAACAACACACCCAAGGTTGTATTCTGGCTTCCAACTGCACGCACACATATGGACATGCATCAGTACCCACAAATACATGCATATGGACATGCTCTTCATGTGCACACAAATATACACACAGCCCACACATACATAAAACTCATTCATAGAAGAAACCTGAAGGTCCACATGGCTCAGTTACTTGATTATAAAACCAAAAGAGAAAATATCACCATCACACCAATTATATTTTAATGAGGGGGAATACTTTTAAACCCATTCCATTAGGTTAACATTATCATAATACCAAAACATGACAGATGATCTATGAAAAAAGCTGTAAATTAATACCCTATAATGGACAGACACTACCTTCAGAATTATTTAACCAATACAAATCTATATAAAAGGATAACAAACACATCAAAAAAACATTACATCCCTGGAATATAAGATTGACAGGACCCCTGAAATACAAGATTCCATTTCCATAGAATCAGCTACATTCACCAAAAGGAAAAATTTTTAAAATATACAGGAAAATCATTCTAGAGAATGTATACAGTAAATGCACTGAGAAAAAAACATATTAAAAAGTAGAGAAAATTACAGATATTTTTTCCATGGTAGTCTCACTATAATTCCTATAAACCACAACAACGACAAGAACCCCAAGATATCAAGAAAGGTGCAATAGTGGCACTTATATCCTGGGGGTAACCAAGCAATGTCCAACTGGACTAAAGTCCCCTTCAATAGGAGTTAATCATACATGGAGTACTATAAATCTAGCCCACAACTCATGGCTGGTGAGGCCATGGAACCTACAGGAGATTTTACTACAGTCGTTCTTCAAACCAATATAATTTCAAGTTTCATATAAATATTTATCTGAAACCCACAGATAAACGTAGCTCTCTCACATCATCAAAGAAACTTCTTTTTAGAGCAGACAGAGATTACAGAAAGATATAACTGGTCAAACACAGAGAGCAATTGATGGAGACGTATCCAGCCCTAAGCCCTATGCCTAAGGCTCAGAGAACATCACAGAAGACAAGGCAGAAAAGAATGTAAGAATTGGGGGATCAGGATGCCTATTATGAAATTGTACACATTAGTATCAACAATATGGTAGCCTATACAAGGCCTGAGGAACTACAGTACCAATTGGTATGGCAATGTGAATGGGTAAATTTCTCCTATATGAAAAGCTATAGGTAAAATTAATGGCTGCTTAAAGGAGGGGAATCGGTTCCTCTCAGTTCAGGGATGAGACCCTTGATAAAATCCCAAGAGGCAAGCCATAAGCACATATTCATAAAAAACACTCAATGAACCCAGCTGGCTGTATTTAAAATTTATAAATATGAATGAGAGGGCATAGGAGGAACTGGAAGGAGTCAAGAGGGGAGGGAAATGATATAAATGAAGTATTCATATGAAATTTTCTAGCCCTCACACTACTAGAAGGTGCTATGCAAGTTTCCAAAGGAAAGAAACAGGCCATGAATCTGAAGGAGAAAGGAGAAGGGTTTATGGGACAGTTTGTAGGAAGGAAAGGAGGAAGTGAAATGTAATTACAATCTCAAAAATAAACAACAAAAAACATGTTTCAATCAACCTGCTACATGATCCAGCTGTTCTCTAACTGTGACCTTACTAGAAATAAGGAATATATTTACACAAAGACAGCAACATAAAATTTCAGTCACCTGTATTTATAAAATCAAAACACTGGAAATAGTGAGTCATCATTAATTAAAATGAAAGTACAAATTATAACATACTCACATGCTAGAACACTATTTAAGAATTAAAAAAAAATGAACTGTCAATCTGTGGACCAACATAGATAGACTTCAACATAATCGTGATGTGAAAGAAGCCAAGAAAAAGAAAACCAGAGTACAAACTGGGTAAATCCATTTATAGGAAATTCTAGAAAATGTAAGTTAATCTACAATGACAAGAGATCAATAGTTTCCTGGGGGTGAGGCAGATGGGAGAAATCACAAAAAGGCAGGAAGAAACCTTTAGATTGTGGTGATGGTTTCATGGTTTAGATGTGTATTTAAAGTTATCAAACAGTACTCTTTAATACATAAATTTCATTTCATATAGAGGATATCTCCATAAAATATCCAATTTCATTATAATGTGTTCATTATAATACATTCATTCTATTTGACAGATGGAGATTGCTTTTGGTTTGGAGACAAGGTTTCATTATGCAACTCCTGGATCTTGTTGTGCAGTTCAGTCTACACTTGATCATTCACAATCCTTTTGCATCCATCTCCCAAGTACTAGAATAACAGGTCTATACCACTGTATCTGGCTTTATTCTACATGTTATATTAATGTAATTTAACACCTTTCTCTGTGCCCAGCACTATGTAATCCTTAACATTTAACCCAGTGAAATACTACCTCTGTTTTACTGATGAAAGGAAATGTATCAGAAGCCAAGGGGGCTAAATAGACTAAATAGGACTTAAAAGTAACTAAGAACTAAGTACTCTGTCAGTAACACATGTCAAATCAAGATTCAAGCCTAGGTATGTTTGACGTTAAAGCCTTTATCAAAAGTCTTATCACAAAGCTATAATATTGAATAATATAATCTTGAAGGAATAATCTCCAGCAGGAAAATGCAAGAAGGTATTCAGTGTGTGTGATTAATACAGGATCATAAACTAAGGCATTTTCCTGGACTGTCATGGCTGGGCTTATACAAGGGAAGAAGGGGGTGCAGAGGAAAAGGAGATGGACACTGGAAGCAATGATGAAGAGTTCTGGTAACATGATGACACTGATTTTGAAGAGAAGGAAGATGCCGTAACCAAAGAATACTGGCTGCCCTTACATCTTCTTTTCTAGCAGAGTCTCTACACAACACTACAATTACCATGTTTGTTCATAAGGGTACAGTTGTTCTGAATAGGATGACCACCCTTATAAAAGACACCAGTGAACTCTTTCCATCTCAGAAATACAAACATGTTGGTGCTCAACTACAAAGCCTGCAGAACTATAGAAATGAATTCTTATTTAAGTCGCTCAACCTACAAAAATCTGTTTTAATGGTTTAGACACATGATGACCCATTTTAGAATTCTTAATCTCTAAAACAAGTATGTTGTTCAAAGGAGAAACTATGTCAGGTTCTACAGAAAATGTGGTTATTCATCAAACACAGCAGCTAATGCACCATGAAGGTAAGCCTAAAGAATCTTAAAGCACAAATCTGGGCAACGGAGGAAATATTAAAATATATGCTAGGAATCTGTTCCTGTGAGTTTTTATGAAGACATCAAACACCAGGACCTTAGGGCTCCTTTCATAAATGTTTAAAGAAAACACAAATAACTCTTGAGTACCTAATACTCTAGGCCTGTTTTAAAATAGCATGAACTGTATGGTAGTTCTGCAATGAGATAGGAATGTCTGAAACCTCACAGTGGGTGTAGAAATGATTTAGTTCCTTTTTCTTTTCGGTTTCTAAATGACTGCTTTAAATGGTGATAATCTTGCATTTTACACTTCATAATGATGGTTTTTAAACAGCAAAAACATCCAGTTCCATCAATTCTACTTATGAACTACTAAAACAGCCTCTTTCAACCCAAATCACATGAAGAGGAAATAAATTTACCTCAATGAACCCTACCAGATGAGTGAACAAGCACATGTTTAGATATAATAATGTCCCCGGTTTTCAAGGCAAAGAAGTTTTTTTTTTGTTTTTGTTTTTGTTTTGTTTTTTAACCTCAGACTTCAAAGAACCTAGACAGTTACCTATAAAATAATCTTTTTAAATTAACTTACTTTTAACAAATGACACATAAATCTTGACTGACTTAACTAGAATTCTATTTTATTTGTGAATGTGGTTATAAAAAGTTTTCTATAAAAGACCTTAATAATTGCATTAAAATTAGTGTTTACTAACATATGAAATGACTTAAATAAGGTTAACTGGCGTTGGCTCTTCTGGAATGTCTTACAATGTCATTTCCAAGTTTCCTTTTTAGTTCTTCGAATTATTTATCCCCACTGTATGAATTATTTTGTTTTAATTTTGGAAAATTTAAAAACAAAATTCATTGAGTGCCAATAACCAGGCACTGTAGGAGCCCTGCAAGGGCCACTGGGAAACTGTAACAGCAGATAGAGCTCAGCAGGTTGGTGCAGGGACGGTGAGGTATCACAAAGTGTGGAGACTTCACAGCACTAATGTTGGGCTCTGGCCTCGAATCCTAGTCTTACTCCTACAGTGGGAGAAAAAGAGACCCTCAAACTTGCCATTCAACTCTAAACTAAATGCAGCTGCACTACGACAGAGTGTTTACATGAATAACTCAAAATACTTGAGTCTCAAAAAATACTTGTAATTTTTTTAAAAAATTAAATTTTTTGCAAAGTTCAAGAGTTCATTCAATACAAAGCAAATGGGGCTGTATGTGTCAACGGCTGGCAACTTCAGGTCAGAGTTGGAGCGGGATCACTGGACCACTGCTTTAACCTTGAGTTTTCAAAACAGAAACAGAAAATTTGCTTAAGGCATAGCTATTTACAAAAATTTTATGTCACCAGGTATCCCTGATTTTTAGATCGAAAAGATGGCCTGTCTCATAGGTTAAAAGCCTTCCCCATAATGAGGTATTCAACAAAGCCTGGGTACAAATTAAAGAAAGAAACCAGAACCAGCATCAAGGGCACACAACACCCGCCGCGGCGTCACCATTGGTGATGCAGTTTCGCAGCAAACGTATTTCTATTGGTCCAATACAAAACCCAGCTTATCTACCGATCCCCTCCTTTTCTGATGACAAGAGCTGCCATTAAAAGAAAAATCTATTATAGCTTTGAGGTAGAAAACATACTTTTTCAGTTGAATGCCTTAAAGTGGTCTGATACGATTTTCTCATGGATTATTAAAGTGGACTACATTTTAGAAATAAAAGTACACGGTGGTGATTCCTGTTTAAAATCAAATATAAATGACAAGGCGATTAATCAGAATTCTGGTCGAACAGTTTAGATTTAGCTAAATAATATTAAGATGTGGAGAAAACAAAACTTCATTTGAGATGAGAGTCAGAACCACAAAAACCTATATAATCACTTGAGCTTAAACAATCCCCCTGCTTCACAGCTCAGGCCACACACCCAGCTGGCTCCTAGAATTTTCTATTAATTAAAAAAAAATCACAGAAATCAGTGAGCTAGAAATCACCCATTCCCCCTGTTTTTTGGAAACATGTATGTATGGTTATAAGCAAAAACGAAGACAGCATATTTTAAACCCCCGAGACAACACAAAGGCAGCACCCCACAGTTACAGCAGGAAGGAGATTATTTACAAGGAAAACTTAAGAGTAAAACCGAATGTCCATTCCAAAAACTGTACAAGGTAAACCATGTCTTCGTGATTGGTTGCTGCTATAAACTTTTTCATGTCAAGAAAATTATCATGCTTAAAATTCTCAAAAGAATTTTGGCACAAATCAAATCCCCTTTGGATCAAGTACCTGGTTTCACTGATTAGTTGGGGAGGCTAACTGGACATTGGCCTCTTTCCCAATCATCTGAGTCTCCTCTGTCCATAGAATCTTCCCCAACCTCCCGCCACCCTCACTCTCTCCTCACACTGACTCTAGAACACGGAATGTGTCATCCTCTCTTGTAACTGTATTCTACACAATTCATGCAGCTTCTCTGATACGGACTTAAAAGTCATCACCCCAAAGAGGACCCCAAATGAGACAAAGGAAGCAGATGAGGGTAACACTTTGTGTATCCTTATTCTCCTGAGGACTCCAGACAGCAGCTAGTGTTCTAAGGTCTCCACGGCTTTATTCCTCAGATGCTCATCCAAACACTGGACGGCAAAGGGGTCAACATCTATGTCAAACTTATTGGCAAAGAAGTGGTGTTTGCGAAGTATCCAGCTCTGAAAATGCACAGGGAGCACACATGGACACAGGAGCATCTTTGGAAACATCACCTTCAAAGTACTGTCATTTGACAAACCTGGCGACAGCATTCATGTCAGACAAGTCATACTTATGGCTTGAGGGGAGAGAACCAGAGACTTCAGGGATCCTTTGGATGGTGGCCCAGAGGTACTCATCCAGGCTATATGTGTCCTATGCCCACTCCATGAGATTTGGATATTCTCATTTTCTAGCACATAGCCTATATATTCTGTACCGACTACAACTTAGGCACTGCCTGAAAAAAGAGGAGTTGTAAGTGGGGGTCCTGCTTTGGCCACCCGAGTGTTTGTCAGCTTCCCATCAACAATGGTGTGTCATTTTTTCCACCTTTCTTCCTTATTTGGAAGCATCTTCTCAGTTTCCAGGTTGTTTTCGCCCAAGAATGACTTGAGTTTCCTGACAATTTCCAGGCTGGTTTTAAAAGGGAAGTCCATACCGCAAAGGTTGATCAAGTACATCCAGTTTTCACTCATGCTGTATAGGTCCTTCATACAGATGAGGTCAGCCTGAAACCGACTCCAGGAGGCATAAGCGACGTTCTCTAGCTGGCTGGCCACAAA
>LOEQ01000928.1:209974-220221 GCA_001685075.1 Bramus lutescens | reverse complement strand
CTGGTGCCCTCTTCTGGCTTGCAGGCATACACACAGACAGAATATTGTATACATGATAAATATATAAATATTTTTTTAAAATTCTGCAACAATATTGTCTAATGTCAATGAGATCCTTGCACTGAAAGATGTATGTTATACTCTAGTCTAACTCTTTTTTGTTTGTTCGTTCGTTTGACTATTTGTTTTATGAGGCAGGGTTTCTTTGTGTAACAGCTCTGACTATCCTGGAACTCACTTTGTAGACCAGGCTGGTCTCAAACTCAGAGAGATTTACCTGCCTCTGCCTCCCAAGTGCTGTGACTAAAGGCGTGCATCACTACTGCACAGACGTGGTCTAACTCTTAAACAATGTGAGCACCTATAAGTATTCACAAGCATAGATATGTTAAGATGTTTTGGTAACCTGTTTTATTAGTGTACTCTCTTCTGTCATTGGATGTAAAATATCAACTACCAGCATCTATTGAATTGTGTGTGCATGTGTATGAGTGCATGCATGCATGTGTGTGTGCTCATGTGCACGCACACATAAACACATATTCATAGGGAAGCCAGAATTTAACCTTGAATGTCTTCCTCAACAGCTCTCCACCTTAATTTTTTAGACAATATCTCAATAAACCCAGAGTTTCCTACCAACTCAGCTAGGCTGTCTGGCCAGTGCGTTCTGAGATCTGCCTGTCTTTGCCATCCTAGCACTGGGATTATAGACACTTGCCACAGGGCCACCAGCCAGCTTTCTACTTGAGTGGTAGGGAATGAATCTCAAGTGCCTATGTTTGTGCAGCCACCTTCCCAGTCACTCTGCTGAGTTTTTTATTTGATATTCTATTCATTATAGCATTTGCCTCTGAATAATCTCTAAATTTAAATAAATGGCACCCACTGATGCACTGTTGAAAAAAGTTGTAAATAAACTGTTGCAACTGCATTTTAAAAGTCTCTTCTTGGGTGGGTAAGTTAGTTCAAAAGTTAAAGGTGTTTGCCACCAAGCCTGATAACTTGAGTTCAATTCCTAACACCTGCACAGCAAAAGGAGAGAATTAACTCTCAACAGATGTACTCCAACCCCTAAATAGTACATATGTACCATGATAAGGTGTATCCCAATGCACACACACAAAATAAATTTGTAATAAAGGCAGTGTGACATAGTTCTCTTACACAGAAATATAGATTATAAGCATTGAAATATTTTCACTAATCCACAAATGTTATCATATGTCATACTTACATAGAAAATTTCCTCTTGCTATTATTATTATTAAATAAAATTAAAAATTGAAATTTAGATCCAACTTTCCAAATTTCTGAGGATTAAGAGGATAGACTAACCTTTGCCACATTTTTCAACACATGGCAGATGAAGCCCAACAAAATACAGAATCATATTTGTTTCTTCTGACAAAATAATCAGGGTGTTTGCAAAGTATTCATACAGCTGGATTAGTACATGACACCGTACCTCCAGCTACATTTCCATTGATCAAAAGCTCTCATCTTATCTTCAGCTATGTATAACAAGTGACCAGAGCTATGTGTTAGTAGAAGCAAGGATGCCTAACTCACCAGTTCCTTCCACGCTGTACCATATACCTGGCATGTGGAAAGCACCATGACAGGGTGTAAGAAGACATTAAAATGTGTAGGCAATCGATGCGAACCACAGACATACACTTCGATCTATTCATAGGCACTCAGAAGGGCATTAATTACTTTGAAGAAGAGGCATGTTGAAAGAATAAAGTGGTTGCTTAGGTAATATTGCCTGTTGAAATCTAAAATAAACTTTCTTTCCCATTAACCTAAGTTAATTATTGAAATCAGATGAAAATAGTTATAGTCACATAGGAGACTCTGAATAGTACAGACATTTCATGTATTCTGAAAATCATGTATTAAAATTTCACTGTATTAAAATGACTTCCTGCTCTATACACACAAATCAGTTATAAAAAACTTGCGATATTTAAACAAGGAAGAAATAATCACCTTTTCACTACATTCAAATGTCAAACTAAGATGTGGGGGTCAGCCAACATTATACGATGTTTCCTGGGACACAAGCACTCAGCACATATCACTTATTACCTTGTAAGCACCAAAGAAGAATCCACTAAATAAGAAATACGATCCATACCTTAGATGTGATAGAATTTCCTAGAATTTGGTCATGTTATCCATTAAACAAACTTAACTGAACAACAATTCAGCAAACTTTACAAACACCAGATAACCACAGAAAGGCAAAGACAATATGGTTACATCTCCTACGTGTTACAAGAACAGTGCAGACAATGTCCTGCTGAAGGACAAAGGTGGGAGTGTAGGTGACCAATGAGGCAGAAACTTGATAAAGTCAAGCAGAGAGCAGAACAGATGCCTTCTCAAGACTTTTACTTGGTGAGGCAGCCTCAGTTGACATAGCATGTGGTTCTTATCAAAAGCTTCAAAAACAGAAGCTTCTCATTTTCAGCTAATACACAGCTAGTATCAACACTCTACCAGCATAATGACATTCCAAAATCTATATTCCAAACATAGATGTTCCATGAATTTCAAGTTTATATATCCAGTTGACTAACATCACCATGTAGACAATCTTATAGATACTTCAAATTTAACATGTTCAAAACCGCGCCCTGACCTTCATAACCTTTCACTTGTTCAATTCCATTCACTTAGTTGCTCATGTAAAAACGTTCATCTCCTACTTTCTCTCATGTAAAACCTTAGATTCTATGAACAAAAAAAACCCTCAAATTCAGCCACTCTGGTATCATTCGGATTACCCCTTCTTATCTTAAACTCCAGGGCCTTCCTTCTCCTCTTTACCTAAAACCTAAAACAGCAACCAGAGTGTTTCATTAAAAAAGTTATTCAGTGCTTATAGACCTCTAAGATTTCCCAGTCCTAAGAATCCATGAATGCTTTAACCTGACCCCCTTCCGAGTCACCTTTCTCATTCACTCCAATCCAGTTATTCTAAGTGAGTTAGGCACACACCTGCCGCAGCTGTTGTGCTACATTCCTTTATCTTTATAATATGCTTCCTCAAACCTCTATGACCTGTTCTTTTAGTTCCTCCAAGCCACCTTCAGTAACTGCCTTCCTGTCATTCTATTAAAAACAGTCACACTTGTTTTTCTCCTAGGTAGAAATATGTGGATATCTCACATTTTATGCATGAGGAAACACAATGAATGGAAAAGGACAAGTTTTTCAGCAGCTGGAAATGCTAATTTAATTACTGAAAAGAAATCATGTGGAGAAGCTGGCTGCAGAACATGATTTACAAAGCATAAAGGGAGTTATATACAAGTATCAAGAACATCTTACTACTTCATATAGTTATAAACGTATGACTCCTAGAATGTATGGTTACAGAAAAAAGCCTGCACAAACAATAGTGATAGTCCAGTAACATTTAAATATTAAAAATATACTTAAACATACAGGATGTGTTAACATTCTAATAATGTTGAAAATGCATGTGGAATAGAAACATAAAGAACAGCACTACTCATTTAGTTTGTCATTGAAGATAAATACAACAAAGCATGTTTGGCTAAAGGACTATTCTGTAAGCCTTCTTAGAAAATGGAGCTGGAGGCTGAAGAAATGGCTCACTTAGTTAAAAACCTGACTTGGATACCCAGTACCCACTTAAAGTTTTGTGCATCAGTGTACACCAACGTTTCAGGAACTGAAGTAGAGAAAGGCAGACCCCTACAACTCACTAAGTAGGCAGCCTGGCTGAACTAATGAGCTCCAGGGTTCAGTGAGAAACTCTGTTTCAAAAATAAAATGGAAGCAATCAAGAAGATACCAACACTGACCTCTGAGCTTCACATGCATGGGCACACAAGGGCACATATACCTTTCCATGCATACACAGGTGTACCCACACAAACATACCACACACAGAGTTGATGAAGTATTTTCAAAACAAGTAGTGCACTTAAAAGGGAATATGTTTTTAGTAATCCAAGCAAATATACTGGCCACATGGTATATAGCTCCACTGAAGTTAATAAAAAGTGAATTCTACAGCATAATAAATGAAATTCAAAGCAATATTGTTTAAAAGAACATCATGAAACTCTTACTGAAATGAATTTTAACTTAAATTGGCTCTGAAAAATAAAATCATTAAGTGATAATTTTTATTTCATCTGGTTTACAGATGTATATAGTTTATACAAACTGAAACTGCAAGAAACATTTTTTCACTAACATTTAGTCAAGATATGTACAGTCATACATATACCCTCCTTATAAGAAAAGGTCCAACATTGTACATGTTATGATTTTTAATAAAGTTCCTGGATACAGGTTAAAAATATTCAAGAACAAAGTTACAATGTTTGCCTGAATAAAGATTTAGGACATTAACAGACATTCAACATATCCCAAAAGGAAAAGATGTCATGGATATCATAAAAGGCAAAGAAGTAAATGATATACTCCTCAGAACTATATCAGCAGCAGTAAATGATAATAAATGAAACACATCAGCCTCTTTACTACTACAGGCATTGTCCAAACATACAACAGCATCTCTGTAAGAAATGTAACTACCTGCTACAGTAGTGCTAAAAGTTCAGGAGTTAATTTAAGGCCCAACTATGGTTAACCTTTAAACTACACCCACTAGTCAGTCTCTACTGGGATCACTTTTATCTTTTATAAAGTACCAGAAAAACATTTGAGCTTATCTGTCTTTATGTAATAGAAATAACCCATACTGCTTCTAAATGTCTACAAATTCTAACAAATATCCTTGTCAAATTGTCTAATTCACCCTTGTATTGGTCAATTATATAGCCAGGATACCAGTCATTTCTTTTATGAATTCATGTTTGTTGCACATGTCAAAGAGGAATGGCTAAAATATGCAGGGCTTACAAAACGAGCTACACAAAATGTGGCCCCTCACTGGCCACCACAGTAAGAGCCACAAGTGTGGCAAAATGACTCAGAGCGCTGAGGTCCAGGATGCTAAGCTGATCACATGGTGGACAAAGGTTGTCCTCTGACCTTCAAATACATATAATCAAACACACAACAGGAGACTTTCCCAAGAGCACTAAGTCCTTCAGTGATTTTCCGCATTAGAAAACACAAGCTCACAGTCTCAACCCCATTATCGAAAGCAGGTCGACAAAACACAGAAGGTGCACTGATCAAATGACAGATGAACTGATACTGATCCAAGAGAGCTTTCCTGGAATCTTCTTTGATTTTCATAAACTAAATTTTGAAGACAAATAGCATGCTTCTTTCGACAATACTGCCATTTTCTTTATGTAGTTAATTACCATCCCAAAACAGTGGCATCCTTACACCAAGCACACAGGGGTATCTTACCTCAAATTCTGCATGTCTGTGAATGTCCTCTGCTCTCTGTCTGCTCAGGATAAATTCAGCTTCATTTGCTACTCTTACTAAATGATCCTTCATTGTTTGGCTAAGTAACCTGCAAGAGATAAATATTGTCAAATAAATAGATGTATACATATAATATATGATTGGTCAGGGTTCAAAAGTGGTATATTGTATATTCTGAACAAAAATGGAACATTTAATCCATCGTTCTCACTTCATACACCATGAGGCATCAATATTATTTTACTTACAAAGTGAAAGAACATAGCAGCAAAAGCTTCTACTCTGGTAGCAGTGGATCAGTTTGTATCACACTGGCCAATCGACTAATGCAACTAATAATTCTACATTAAAGGTGAAGTGTTGAGTTGTTACTATAAAGGCAACAGAAAGATAGCACTGTTTGGGGAAATTATCCCCTAAGGAGCACATGCTAATGACTTTTGTCCCGGTCCTTGACAATCCTAGAAGGTATGAACTTTAAGAGTGTAGCCCTAATAGACATTAGGTCACTAGGACTGTGCCTTTAAATGAATACTGAAATTTCAGACTTTACTCTCTCATGCTTCCTACAGCCACCCTGACGTGAACTGTTCCTTCTCCACACATTCCCATCATGGCAAAAAATCAACTGAGCCAAAAGGCCAGGAGTGAAGCCATAAACGCAAATAAGTAAGCTGTAGGAATTGATCAAGTCAGGTATTTTTTGTTAATTCTTGACAACACTGGCTCATCAAGGTAGCCAAGAATTAAAGAGGCAAAGATCCTGGAGGAGAAAGCACACAAAGACATTCGGCATGACTCTTCTCACTGAGGCGTTCTTATTCACAAGTGAGACTCCATAAGCTAATCAGAGCTGTCAGCAACCTCACACAATTAAGAAAACAAATATATAGGTAAATAATCTGACATGACAGAGGTATAAATATCCCGAGACTTTTATCAGAAATCCAAGCTTACATTCAGAAACCAGAGTAAATTCAGAATCAAAATACTGAAAAATACCTCAAAAAGCAATACAGGGATGAATGAGCAATATCACACTCTTCATTTGTATTATGGTGGCAAAATGTAAATATAATTTTCAATGTTGCTTTTCGTGATAACTACAAAATGAATATTTTAGTCAGAAAATTTATGCAAAAAGGAACATCACGCATCTAAATAAAAGACATAGAGAAAAAAGCAAGCAAAACTTTTTCAGCATGGACAAAATAATGCCAATTATGAAGATCATCAGAGGACATATGCTAAGGGCAAAGTCTGACTAACACTCAAAACAACCTGAAATACGTTCAGTCAAGAAGGTAATGGTCTCCGCATCGTTTATTGGAAAATGCAAATTAAAACTGCAGTATTATATAAAACTGCCTGTGAGAGTCAATACCGTCAACTTGACAAGATCTAAACTCACTGAGAGGCAAACTTCTACTCAAGTTCAAGGGGTTGTTTATATGAGGTTAACTGAGAAGGAGCCGACTCTCACGTAAGTGGTACTACAAGTCCTAGGCTCTATGAAAAATAGAAAGTAGAGTCACCGCAAGCATTCATGGCATCCTACTTGCTGAACGTGCATACAATGTGACCAACAGCCTCATGTTCTGGCCCCCAGCCTTCCTAGCCATGATTGACTTCCTCTCAACCTGTAAATCAAACACTTCTTTGAATTGCTTTGGTCTGGTGTTTAATCACAGAAATTAATAGAGNCAAGTTTGGGCAAAGATATGAAGAACCACAGACTCTTAAACACTAAATATGAGAATACAACTAAAAATTCTAATATTAATTATTCATGCTAGCAAAACATTAGCAACTACCCAAAATTCCAAAAAAAGAAAATTACTCTTTAAATGGCAAAATATTCACATGTTGAAATACTATATTGTAACAAAAACATATCTAATTATATGCAAAACAAAATAATTTCACAATATTGAGCAAAATCTCATAAATTAATGTAATTTGAACAAATCAATGTGTATAAGTTTTTAAAATTCTGATATTGAAACTCTAGAGTAAATAAGGTCAGCTTAGAGTGTTCATATAATGGTAGGATTCTGGAATGTGACTGTTACACTGTGATCTTCTGAACTCTCTCATACAAAAGGACAGAGCTAGGATAGTAGAGAAAAAGTTTCCACCTTCAAATGTCAGATCCAATAACCATACACAATGGTACCATTCAATTCCCATTCTACGGGGAATATTACTTCACTGCTTAGCAATGTTTGTGGCAAAAATAAATAAATTGCACACATACTGAATCCAAAGCAATTACTACACTTCTAATAACATACCAGATGAACATGTTCCTAGAATCAAGAAAAGCAGACGTAAGTACACTATCACACTCTTTATACAAAATACACAACTAAAGAGCCAAAATGTGCACTACAGTAGCATAAGTGGTTCTAAATTTTTGTAACAAAAGAGTCCATAAAAAATTACAATTAAAAAAAATTTACAATTTGAGTTTGGGGAAATATATATAAGAAAATATATCAAACTGCCAATTATCTAATAAAAAGGTCAGAAAATTACAGCCTGTGGGCCAAAGCAGGCCTGGCAATTACTTTGCTAATAAGTTTAACAAGATGAGCTGTTTAACTGTCGTCTGTGGCCATTTCTAATACATAGGACTACAGAGCAGAGCACCTGCAGCAGAAGCTGTACGGCCCACACTACTTTGTGGCTCTACAAAGAAGACCTACACACACCAAGGTTAGAAATAGGGACTTTGCCTCCTCTGGATAGACATTTATTCATTGAGATTGCACAAGCAATGATAAAAAGAAACAAAACTAGACTTAAAAATTCTGCTTTTATATAACATTTTACTCTTTATGAATCCTATATGCATTGTGAAAGATAATGTCTCTCAGCTTCAAATTATCTCCTGGCTACTTTAGAAATCAGAAATAAAAATTTGACTAGAGTTTTGAGGTGATATAATCAGGGTTTTTTTAAACGCCTTTAGAGTACATGTTTAACAAGCAATCCCCACTGTAATTGTTAAATCTGCTAATGAATAACTTCCTAGGAGTGTAAAACAGAGTGAACAGGGGCTTTCAAGAGTGCAGATGTAAAATACTATTTTCTGCTCCTTAGTTTCCCTCTGGAGACTTGAAACCACATCATGAATTTATTGTCAATATATTGCCTTGCAACACTCAAACATTAATTGAATTGATTAGTCAATGACACACCATTGTCCTATTCCCCAGTCAAGTAACCTCAAAGTTATTCTAGCTGCCTCCCCTTTCTCTACCGTCCTTATTCATACCTACAATCAGCACATTTTGTCAACACTTCCTCTGTAATATCTCGAGATTTAATTGATTCTATCTCACAAAAGCCCAAATAAAATGAAGGCCTCACTCACATTATGACTGAATAAATCCCTCTGCTGGCTGAACATTTTGTCTACCTGCCTTGTAAAGCACTCTAACAACTAACAGACGACCATGGAAATAGTTTCCTTATACCTAACTATTCTTCATTTTACATTAAGATTTCATAGTGGTGCATGCACACATGCACACACACACACACACAAAGTAAGAATAATAGCAATTATTAAATTTTTGAAAATTGAACATTTGATGATAATATGTTAAGTAAAATAAGCAGAATACTACAAGAAAAACTGTGGTTCCATTTATCTGGGATAATAAGAAGAGTCAACCTCATAGAGGCAGGAAATGAGATGATGATGGTCAGGGCTTATAAGGAGGAAGGTCTGGGAGTCAATGTTGAATGGGAAAAGAAGTTCCATTTTTTAAAATAATTTCTGCTAATAAATGTTGATAACGTTACCCAACAATATACATGCACTGAATGTTGCTGACTGTACAAATTAAAATGGCTAGTATGATAAATTACATCATACCACTATGCTACTTTAAACTCTTAACAGTTTAAAACTCAATGATGAATTTTATTAAACAACATTAAATACAAATTTATTAAGGTACAATATAATCTTAAAACCAAACACTTTGGAGACTATCCTGGAACTAGCTCTTGTAGACCAGGCTGGCCTCGAACTCACAGAGATCTGCCTGCCTCTGGCTCCGGAGGGGTGGGATCAAAGTCATGTGCCACCACCTCCCAGCTTTCCTATTTTTTGTTTTTGTTTTTACATTTCTTAACCTTACTTTCTTCCTTGATTGTTTGTTCCAGCCACCAGACTTACAACTTTCTGCTAATTGTGTTTAAACACAGATACTGTTCTCTCCTTAAGGTATTTGATCTCTCTGTTCCTATACTTTAAAATCAGATGTTGAGGGGTTGAAGAAGTATCTCAATGGTTAAAAAGCACTTGCTGCTCTTCTAGATGACCTGGGTTCAATTCTCAGCAAACACACAATAGCTCACAACCTACTGTAACACCAATTCCTGGAGATCTGACACCTTCTTCTAGCCTTTGAAGGCATTTCATTCACCTGGTACACCAATATACATCCAGGCAAAACACGCATACACATTTAAAAAAAATCACACGTTACAATCACACAACCATGGTGGCACACATTTCTAAGAGGATCAAGAATTCAAGACAAGCCTTAGTTAGACAGTGAGGTCAAGGTCAGACTGAGCTACATAGGCTTTTTTAAATATTTTTTTGAAATCAACTCCTTCACCATACTTTATTATACATTCTGATCCATATTGGCCTCCCTATAAGACTTCTTCTCTTTATTCTTACAACATTAACCTGTTTTGTTACATTATCTGAATTGTCTTGTTTCTTTGTTGATGTAAGAGTGTTGTAGTGATAAGGTGAGCAGGCCTGCATTTCTTCCGGCCCAGCTCCCGCACGGCTAGCTTATACCCCGAAACAACAACACACAAAT
>LOEQ01000928.1:154131-192077 GCA_001685075.1 Bramus lutescens | reverse complement strand
CTTTCATTGGTTAATAAAGAAACTGCCTTGGCTTTTTGATAGGCCAGCCCTTAGGTGGGTGAAGTAGACAGAACAGAATTGTGGGAGGAAGAAAGCAGAGACAGGCAAACACCATGAAGCTCCGGCCCAAGATGGACGTGGGTTAGAATATTCCCGGTAAGCCATGACCCCGTGATGATACACAGATTACTAGATATGGGTGAAGCAAGATATGAAAGTTAGCCAAGAAGAGGCTAGAGCTAATGGGCCAGGCAATGCTTAAATGAATAGTTTAGGTGTTGTTATTTCAGGGTATAAGCTAGCCGTGCTGGAGCAGGACCGGACGAAAAGCAGGCCCGCTCACCTCTTCACTACAATCCTTCCTTCTTAGCAGGCTCTCATGTACTGGAATTACATGCTACATCACAGGGCCCAGTGTTTTCTTTTTTAAAGACACGTTGCTATGGGGCTGACACAAGCAATCCTCCTGCATCAGACTCCGGAGGAGTTAAACTGCAGTGACAGTATGCTCAGCTAGGACTTGCATTTTTAATTAAATGCCCACAATAATTTTTAAAATGTTATAGTTATCTGCCTTTGTTAAAAAAAATCAAACTGGATTTGCTATAGTTTGAATGACCTAGAGTAGACGTCACGAAAGAGAAACACTATCACAAGGGGGGAGATCAGTCAGAGAAGATAATGCTGAATTAAGAAGGAAATGTATGAACATAAACCCGAATAACATTCTACACGAGACTACAGGTCAAGCTGAGGCAAAATTTGTTCTTGGTAAGGATATAGGAGCCTTCAGTGCACACAGTAAGCTTTCAGGGCCTCCTCAGCAGCGTATGCCTTGCATGTAGGGGTTTTTTCAGCAGTGCATCTGACACACTGAGGAAAAGTCTTACTTCATCCTCTGTCAGTTGAGATGCCCTTCAGTGACAACAAAACAGGTAACCGCCCTTTGAAAAGAGCTCCTCTCATTTCTGTGAACACATTGATGTATAAAAGCATAGTATGGTTCTATAAGTAAAGTTAGAAATAAGAAAAAAAGGGATTCTATTAAAATTTGAGCAAACATCTCAATTTTATATGGTTACCAAAAAAGCACATCAAATGGAGTCATAAATACAAGGAACTGGATATTTAAACGGAACTATTTATGGAATATGTAAACTATAAAGACTTTTAAATTGCAAAAGATCAGGATAACACATAATTAAAGACCTAATCATTATAAATATATCTTAACTATGTAAAATACTCAATTAGAAAACTTAGTTGTGCTCAAGCACATAAAACAGTAATTAATTTTCAAATGTCAAAAAATATCCTGCAATCAATAATGTTCTCTAATAATTTCCTAATTCAATTTTGTTAATATTGTGAAAGATAGTGTTCAATACAGAAAGCATGGTTTCCACAGATAGCAGAAGTTGTTCTAACCTTTTCTAGCTACAAGCTCCCAACAGATAATCATAATTAAGACTATCAGGGATGCACACTCAGGAGCTATAAAACTGTGTTCTATTAGTACATGGTCAGTCCGCTTGGCAACTCTACTTCTCCAGACATATGGCAACTCCTGCCCTTTGAGGTCTGAAGTCAAGTCTTCAGGGAATCTCAAAGCCTGCACTGAAATTCCACGGCGGGTTCATTAAAGACTGCTGGAGGGAGAGCATGAAAGACATCCATTACAGCTATATAAAATGGCTAATTATTTCTTTTAAACATTTTAAAGCCATCTAATGTACTCAATGTAATAAAAAGTATTTACTAATCAAGTTATTTTTTAAAACATTAGTTTCATGGCCTGTCCATTATTCTTCATGGCTCCTATCTCCACCCTCAGAACAGTTAACACCCTTTTCACAATGATCAAAGAAAGACTTTAATATCATAGAAGTGAATTAAATTAACCCGTGCCTTTATAAAGCCTCTCCTACAGATTTACAAGCATGTTCCATACACAATTCTGTTTTCTAAATTCAAATTTGGTTTGGATTAATATGCATTATTACCTTGAAATCACCCTGAAATATACATATAGAAATGCCTCTTTAGACTTAATTTTTTATAAAAGGTATCTGTTTCTCTAATTTTATTACATCACAAACTAATAATCATAAAAAGTATGAGTACAAAATAATATAAAGTCTCAGTCAATAACTAAAGAGGTTTCCTCAAATATATGCAAAAACTAAAATATATGAAGGTTTGAATGTTTAAAATTAAAAGACTTTCTATAAGTTGCTAAACAGGAGTTGATATATTTGGATGCCTTTACCCTGCCAGAATTTTTTAATATAAAAAGTATAAATATTTTCTAATTAATAACTGTTGTCACTTTAACTGCTCAAAAGTCTAGATGCTTTTTGACTTGGGAGAATAAAATATCTATTTATTAAGTTTCACAACAAAACAATGTTACTTCTGAATATTTATTCCAGTAACAAATCTTTATAAAATGTTATATAAAATTCATTAGCTTGCCTCAATCATTTCTTCAAAGCACATGTATGTTGTTTTGTGACAGACTAATTCCAAAAAGCAATTACAACCTCTATCCATACGTAAAAAACAACAGAAACAAGTACATTAACTCAGTTTTAAAAAAATAAAAAATCTAAAGAAAATAGATTACAAATGATTTATATGGATGTCTAGTGCTGAAGTTAATTACAAGTAACCTAATAAAATAGTGCCATTATTATTGTATAGCAGGTAACAGCCATAGGCTTAGAAGCAGAGCTCTTTATGCTGCCTTTTGCATGCACAGTCCCACAGCACACAACATTAAGAATTAAACATGTGGTAAATAAGGCTGGGCAGAAAACAGCAGCTTTTAACTAAAAGCAGAAAAGTTTCCTGCTGTTTAACCATTTGGAGTCTTCTATGCTACACACCATCTACCATAAACGTATACTATGCAATTCATTGAAAAAAAAAGTCAAGGTTAATACAATATGAGATTTTAATTCAGTGCTCAAGTTTAACTTCAAATAAACAATAACTGGAAAAATGCATACATTGGTTGGCATTAATCATAAATAATAAGTAAGATTTATGTTTATGCTGTAGAATGATATGGCTTCAGAACTAAAATTATCTGAACATTATACTACATGGACCCATAAAACTCTGGTCTCAGATACTTAAACATATACTATAGAAGAAACATACAAGTAATAATTTCTCATTGATGTTGAGCCATAATGACTGGCCAAGTACACATTTAATGACTTTGGTTGTGAAAAGAAGCAAGACTTTCAATCCAGAATGATTCAGTAATCTTCAAATATCAATACTCTTAATAATATGCCAGCTGATACCAGTACATCACTGAATTCCAAATACATGCTTTGAATAGACACCATGATGTAAGCCATTCTTCCACCTACAAACATAACTTAAATAGCAACATAAGTAACCTGAAAATCTGATGCTCTTACATCTGAAGCTTCTTCTGTCTCAACATGATGCTCAAGTCATGCATAACAGAAATTGTATGTATTTAAATGTGCAATGTTCTGTTTGAATAAGTCTGTATAGTTTAAGTGGTAAGATCAAGTAATGAACAACTATATAACCTTGTGTATTTAGCATAACTTTTGAAGCCAGAATATGATTCTTAGGAGAACTTTCTCCAACAAAATTCAAGTTGCAGATAGATCATCTGGTTATACAAATTCGGAAAGCTTTTTAAAGTTTTGAAAAAATGAAGCATGAATTAAGTTAAAATAAATGTGATATAAATGAGAAAGACTAACGTTTACAAAGGAAAGATGCAAACATCATATTCTTAACACACATCAATGTTTATACCTTTGGCAGGCCGTACAGACTTTGCTAGGAAGAGATATCATTATAATAAGAAGAAG
The DNA here is from genome assembly GCA_001685075.1 of Bramus lutescens. Classification (NCBI taxonomy): domain Eukaryota; kingdom Metazoa; phylum Chordata; class Mammalia; order Rodentia; family Cricetidae; genus Bramus; species Bramus lutescens. Next base: position 188,214 of record LOEQ01000928.1, on the reverse strand, counting down.
TGATAGAATCACCACGGCGTCTATGGAAAAAGCCAATGTGACCCATAAATGTTATCTACATGAAAAGGAAGGCAAAATTTGCTGAGCTATGAGAAATTCTTAGAAAGTTAATATTTTATGTTTCAAGATGGAACAGGTTAGACAGGACATATAATTATAAAAATTAAATAATCTCAGAGAAGAAGAAGAAATAGTGTTATTTTACTTTGTGAAGTAAAGATATAAGACAAAAATTAAATTCCCAAAAGGAAAAAGAGAGGCACTGAAAATACTAATAAAAGGAGAAGGCTCTGTGTGCTAGAAACACAAGTCAGCACTAATAACTTTAAATTGTGGCTACTTTGTTCCAAGAACAGTTCTGTATATTTTTATTAATATTAACTAATAAGATCTTAGTACATTCATAACTCAATAAGAAATAAAGTCTTTGGAATATAAAAAAATTGATTCATTCAAGTTTAGAAAATTTGCTAGTCATCAACAGGATAAAAAATGTTTATAAATATTCAAAATCAGTCAACATGGCATTTTCTACCCTCAATCTTTTCTTTCAAAAAATGGTCAAGGTCATTTCCCTTTTTATCTTGCATAACTCAAAATGGAGACAACAATAATCTCAATAGACTCCCTACATAAAATTGAGAATTTTTTGCTACCAAAAAAGCAAATAACTAGTTTCAGGTCTCTGATTATGGCTTCATTTAGGACTAAGTCAATGTTCAGGCTTCATTATTTAGTAAGCATTGTTTGCAACTTCTAAACTTTCATGTCATAAAATAGTGGCATAACCAAAAAGGAAGGCACCATAAAGATTCAACAGGTGGAATGTGTACCTGCAGTACTTGTCTTGAAGGTAATACAATATACTACACAACAACCTTATCACAACAGCCACCAAAGTCAAGCAAACGCTTTAAAGAGAAGCAATGTGACCCTGGATCACAAAAAGATGGTAAGGCCAATTTTAACTAACTACTCTGACTGAAATCCATTAGTGTACCATAAGTATACTTTTATTAAAAGAAAATGTTATAGTTGAATATAGCTGAGCCTTTAAAAAGTCATCAAAGGATCTGACATCAAACCAAGGAGATTTAAAACTAGTGTTAAGCTAACTTTTCCTTAACACCATGAGAAGACTCATTTAAAGCTGGAAGCGTAAGGTGAGCAACAACCAGTAACAACTAAGAAACAGAGACACTGACCTGCACTCCCAGTCACATTAAATTCAAAGAGAAATGCCATACTCTGGCTATTCCCATTTGTGTTCCTCCCTTTTTCTCTATTCTTAATCCAAAATTTAAAAGAGGAGTTGTAAAACAGCAGGGAGTCAAATTAAAACACACTTTATTTTCAAATGTCTCCATCCTCACAAGCTGACTTCCTGTCAGGAAGAGTTCCATTTCACTGAATACCCCAATCAGCAGGGAACTTGCAGAATTAAGTGCCAGTTGATATTACTTTGTTTTGCATTTACCACCCTTGAGAATAATGTTCAAAGATGTCGTTACATAGTCAGCATGGTCTCATCCTTCTGACTAGACGGCCAATCCACAGGGTGTACTGCCAATTCCATAAATGTACCTTTCAAAGTTATGTTTTCTAAAACCTAGTGTGCTGGTGAATCAATGGGATGCCTGTAATTCAAATTAAGCCCAGTATGGAAAATGAAATTACGTTTTTCTTTGGCTGTAAAAAGCTCTTTAATTAATATCAAAGGAGAGTCTACATCAAAACATTAATAAAGAGCACTGTTCAGTGTATGCTCACTGACCTATGATTTGATTTAAACATTTTTAGACATATTTTATTCTTTCAAAATGTTACTTTACACTTGATTTACTTTGATTTTTGTATGTGATAGCTGTTATATGAAGATATATGTTCCCACCTTCAAATGAAGTTTTTTTATGAAGTTCCGGAACAATTCAAAATATTACCTGGTTATTAAGCATGAAATAGTTAACAAGATTATGTCTCTTTTTTAATTGTTAGCAATTCTAAGATTTTTATGATCAATTCAACTACCCACCATACCTCTTAGCAACTTCCTATCCATGCTGGAAAGGTCTTTTCTACCATCTTATAAGGTCAACTGTTTACACTGCACGAAATTTAAATTAGCTCTGGATGCTTCAAAGAGAACATCTATTCTTTCACTTACTGCATGTTCCACTTACAAGTTTCCACAGCTGCTTTATGGCAGAGCTGGGTGATGATACTGGAAAATTTTTCCTCCCCATATTAATGGCACGAACTATGCTACTGATTCTCATTTCATTAGCCATCAAAAGATCATAGGTACTGATAATAACAAAAGCTCAGAAACAGCCCATTTATATATCTACTAATTTTCTAAAAGTATATTCTACAAAAGATGTAGAAAAACAGCAAAAAGGGAAGGAATAAGATAATAAAAATGCAGAAATATAAAACTATATTAATCCTGGTTGAACTATGGTAGATATAAACCACTCTTAAAGAAATAAATTGCCCCCCAAAAGTACTATTTATCTTGTAAAAAAAAGTTGGTTACAAAGGAAACTGAATATTTACAGTATGTGAAAGAATATTTCAACATTTAGTACATCTTCTAAATCTGTTGCATGCAAACAGCTTTGAGCAAGGAGAAGAAAAATACTTATTTCTTTCCACTTAAATATAAAAAAATCCAGCCACACACTAATATAGTAATTGATTTATATAAGCGTGTCATTTTTCAAGAACCTGAGATTCACCATTTCTCACATTCTCTATCAGGTGTGATGCATGAAATGAATGTAAGGCTTAGGCCAATGAATTGGCTTAGAAATAAGATTAGTAGTTCAGAGAGAGAGACAGAGAGAGAGACGGAGAGAGAGAAGAAAAATAAGAGAGGAAGGAAAAAGAAAGAAGGAGGAAGGGAGGAAAGGAGGGGGAGATAGAGTGAGAGGTGGAGGAAGGAGAGGGGAGGGANGGAGGGGGAGGGAGGGAAGGAGGGAGGGAAGGGGTCTGCAAAAAAATTCCTCAAAAGAGGTCATTAGTAGCTAGCATAGAGTCAGGGGCCTGTAATTCCAACTCGCCGAAACTAAGGCAAGATTACTACCAGATTGGGCTAACACAGTGAGACCAGAGATCAAAAAAACAAAAAGAGAAAAGAGAAAAAGTCATCACCTCCTTCTCACTAAGACCTAAAGTTCATCAGTTAATATGTACTCAAAATGTATCATGTCCTTCCTTCAAAGTAGAGCAAGAATTCAGAATTCAAATTAGTCTTTCAGATTACAGTAGAATTAGAATAAGATAATTTCTAAGATGGACTCTGCTTGTTAGAGAAAAACTTTCCAATAACTGCAAAACACAAGAATTAATATAAATGAGGACACCTTACCTAAATAGGCATGCATACTAACCTGTTCAGCCACTATCTAGTAAATGTGATCTGGTTGTTATCATAATACATAAGACAGGAAAAAAGGGACAAAAACTGTACTATAGTATAAGTACTAAAACAGCTTGTAGATTTATCAATTTAACTTCAACCTTTGCACTTAATTTGCATACCAAATATTGGAGGCAGCCAAGCTAAATATTGACAATGAGTAAAAGCTAATGTAATTTGGAGCCATTTTTATCCTAATTTACAGAAAAAGCAAACACATTTAAAGGCTATTATAACATAACAAACACATACTAAGTTTTTGACTGGGAAGAAAATCGGCTCCTGTACAATCAAAGCAGTCATTGGTTATGTCAGTACACTACTGGTACAACATGCTGGCAATTCCAGAATTTGAGGCTGAGGCAGGAGGATAACAAGATTCAGGTTGGACTAAGATATACAGGAAGACCCTACCTCAATCCACATCCCCCTTTTATAAGAAACCAAATTTTAAAAAAAATAAAAAGTTTTTGGTAATATCCCTTACTTATATAACGAACATTTAATGAAATTTTTCTGCAAAACATCACAGATTATTGTCTTTAGGCCTTTAAGGCCTTTCTAAATAAATATACACCTAAGTTTAAATGCATAATTGAATAAAAAACAATATATGCATATTATTATGTAATTATGTGAAATACTGTATATTATATGATTATATATAATTTATAATAATATATAAATGTTTATAATATATAATTATATAATATATGCATATATAATTTCCTATTAATATATGCTGTTCTGATCCTATCTTCTAGACTTCATACTAACACCTGAGCAGAATTAAAGAATTATGATTAAAATAAAAATTCATTTTGGGGTGGCAGGTAGTTGACTTGAGGCTGGACACATAGCTCAATCTGTAAAGCATTTTCAAAAAAGCCCTAAACATACACTAAACAATCCTTAGCACGGCATAAAACAGGCTTCACACTGCATACTGGTAATATGAACTGTCAAGAGGTTGAGACAGGAGGTTGACAAATCTGAAGTTCAGTTGTGTTAAGATAGAAAGTACCACCAGGACAGCCTGAGCCACTTAGAGTGACCATCTCAAAATAACAAGAACAAAAGTTATCATTTATAAGAGGAGTTAGTAAAGAAAGAAAAATCATGTGCCAAGACAGAAAAATGATGTCAAATTTGGCTAACTTTAAGAACTTCAAGATGACAGTCAAGGGCATTCAAGCCCCAACTCTCCAAAAACTAAATCACAAAACAATGTGTACACTTTTCTGTTATTTACTAGTTTGTGTGACTTGCCTACTTTTAAGATACCCATCATGATAATGAAAGGGAATGTTTGTACACTACAAGGGCAAGGACAAGAACATTAGTATCATAGATCCCACAGAGATCAATTCAAACTGGAGAAGCAGAACTTTACTAGGCAAAAGGAAAACTACAGAAAGAAAAGTAACAGTCTACTAATAGTCAAACCAAAAAAGGAACATAAAATGATATTTAAAAAACTATAATGATGTTGATTGCTATGTTACTATTAGCAGTTGTTAAGTGGCAATTCTAAGACACAAACCTTGAGTGAAAAACAAAAAAAAAACCAAACATTATCATTACCTTCATATAAAGAAAAGATTTCCAAACTATCAATAATGTCGATTTAAATATTTTTTTAATCAGGCTGAACATTTAAGTAAACTTTTTCTGCCAATTAATAACTCAGACAGGATGCCAAGCCAGACTATGTGGTGCTGCAAGTTTTTCTATACAATACATGCATTTCTGATCAATGGGAAAAGAACAGATGACCCGGCAGAAGGCTCAGACAATAACATGTGATTTACAGTACATGAATGCCACTACCACAAGATTTATCTGACAGCCCTCTCCGATAGTGGACTGTTGAGTATCCGATGGAATGATTTCTAGTCTAGAAAGCCTACTACTGAGTAGCCATACACATTATTTATTTATTAGATGTTTGGGGTTGAAACCATTTTTAAATGATGCACTTCACGTCATAAATTCAGCTTTAAGCCCGAGAAGGGAGGTAGTGTTATTGGAATGCATGTCAGACTGAATTAGGATGAGCAACACAACACTTTTATAAACTGGCCTTGAATGCAATGTCAGTTCTTTCAAAAATGATATTAATGTCAAATGAGCAAGATACAAGCACTTTATACAGCACTGAAGTAATATTACTTCATATACTTACTTAATCTTTTCTTTAAACTCATTCTTAACTGGTTTATCCACAAACACAAGAGGCCATTAGTACATTACATTTTTTCAGACAAACTGAGTTTGAAATAGAGCTGGAAACTTTTCAACTTTTTGTGTCTATCTAGAAATATGTACTTCTCTAGACTGAATACAGTTATATTTTCAGTAAAGCGATTTGATCTGAGGATGTGGCTCAGTGGTAGAGCCCTTGCTAATATGTGTAAGGCCTGACCAAGATTTATTCTTGATCACTAAAAAAAATTAATTAAAAAAATCAGTGTTTAGAGCTTACCTATAACTTAGTTTATATGGTATTCAAGTGTTGAATTAATCTAACTAACTTGACTCCAAAGCAAAATATTGGATATTAAGAGAGTTATTTAACCCTAATAAAATAGTCTAAATGTTTTAAATAGGATAAACTATAGAATGATGGTCAATCAACTAGTAACAAGGGAAGAGTAAAAATGTCATGTTGGTCAGAGCTTTAAAGACTATATAGTGATCCATTTAGTCTACTGACAACAGCAAGTCACATATGATCAGCTCTTACTACTTAAACTGAGACTATAATTATATTTTGCAATAAAGCATGGTTAAGTACCCTGTCTTCAAAAATTCAAAAAGAAAATAAGTTGTGAATGAGCTCAAGAAAAATAATCAGCATATAGCAGACTGCCATGAAATTAACATCAACTAATTTGTAAAGTTCTAAATCAAATTTGCAGATGTTAAGCTCATAAGCATATCCCATTATTTATGTGATGAAAAAGGAGTTTTTGACCTGATCTTTTGATCTTTGGCACTCAATGCTCTCCATCTCCTCTTAAAAAAATTAATTAAAAATTGTAGCATTTTACTTCCCACCCTATCTCACACTAAAAAAAATTATCAATCAAACTCAAGACATCCCCACCCAGTATCTGCAAAATGTCCTCTTAAAATTTAATTTCATATCTCTTCAGCTTTCATGTAGAAAAAGACAGTTCACTTTTTAACAAAATAAATCACTTTTGTGATTACCAAGTTGACCTCTTTGAATTAGGAAAATTCAAAGTGAAAAATGTAATTATCACCCTGGAACAATCTGTATACATCTGGAGCTAATTCTAGCTTCATTTTTCACATCATTTTTCACACTGTGTTACATCTTGTAGAGATGTCATGGGACTTTTGAAGAACTCATAAAAAAAAAAGCGCTGAGGACTTCAAATACCCAACAATGTGTGTTATTCAAACATAAGCCTTGAGAATTTCTGATTTTCAAAACTTACTCTTCTAAGTGATCTCCATATGCCATTTGATCAGATAAGCATTAAGCAATACTGTGACATCCATGACAAATAGGTGTTATCAATGTCATTCTTTATCTTTGCAGCGTCTGACATCCAAATACATAATGTGCTACATTTGAAGTAGCTTTCATATACCAAACCAAATTCTAAACTGAAAGGTGAAACTTCATTATCAAAATTTACATATGAACCAACTATATCGCTATATACAACAGAACCACAGTCTTATGATGAAACTGGGAGAACTAAAGGAGAGGAACCTTTGAGCAGGTATAAAACTGTATGTCGTGACTTCCATCCAAGAAATAAGCAATCAGTCATTAAAATCAGATGGCCTAATGACACACTTTACCAAGTAAGCTTTTGAGAAAGAGCATTCTAAAGAAAATGGTTAAACTATAAAAACAGAATACTCACAAAATCTAAGACTAATAGGCCTCTTAAGAAATGTAACTGCTCTTTACAAGGTCATTATAAAATTCCATTAGCTATGATCTCTACAAGTAATTATTCTTATTGCACTTTATTGATAACAAAGAGTATTGATTTTTCACACCTTCTATGATTCTTTAATTTGTATTCATGAAATGTCCATCAGCACAGTCTAAATAAATTTGGCAACATAGGCACTAAAATGAATAAATCGATGCAAAAAAACATTAATTTTGTATTACCCTTATTCTTTAGGCAAGTAAACCATGAGCGTTGTAAATGCAGGTCAAAGGTGTTGAAATGGGTCAAAACCCTTGACCTCTAAAGCAATACCCTTCCTATTAAAAAAAAAAAAGGCTATTTCAAAGTTTTAAGTAGAGGAATTTACTACCAGCAAGATACTACTTTAAAAAGACCACAAAATAAACTCAATAAAAACAAACATTCATTTGTTTATTTGAAAACAGAAAACATCACAGGATATATCATCTTTTAATTTTAAAAATTATTAAAGCTAAACACAAGGTTTTTATACACTGGAATCCATCTTGCTCTGAGGAATTTGTTTTGTACATCTTTACGATGACGGTTGCTACATCTTCGCTGATATTTTCCCAAGTCTACTGTGTATGTCAAAAATAATTAGCAATGACAAGGATTCAAAATTATTTATTACTCATTTTATAACCCCTGCACAAAAAGGAGGCAAACCCATGGATCCCAGGGGAATCAGAGTGGCACTCCACATACATAAATGAAGCTATTTCTAGAACACAGAGTAAAGACAGTCATTTCAAGATCAACTGATTCAAGCATTTTTAGTATAATTCTAAAAACTATGTTTTTCTCATTTATCTAAATTCTCTCTCAGCTCATGCTTCAAAATCATCTATACCATATAAAAGAAATCATTTTAAGACAGAAATTAAACTTATTTTAACACAGCATACAAAACTTTGCCACAAAAACTTGATACCGCAAGAATGACTTCACTGTCAAACAAATGTACATGAGGTTCAACTTTTACTTTGACATTTAATCTTGTTTGTACCCACCTGAGAACATAGCAGCATAACCAGCTCCACAACCGAACTACTGGACTTCATGCAAACCAGACCTATTTAAAAGAGAAGGTTATTCAAAAAACACAAAGGGTTTTTTTTGTAAAAAAAAAAAAAAGGCAGAGATCCACTTTTTGTTATTTTTGTCCAAATTCAATTTAAACAAAAATGTTAATGTGCTAAGAACTACACCTGTATTCTGTAACAACTTTAAAACACGTACCAAAACCACCAATTCTATAAACTACTTTAACTTCTGAAATACCCAAACATTTACTATGACTTCTTCTGTAGGAATGTTTCACAACACTCATAGAAAGGCAACATATACCATACTGACCGTGATCATCTACATTTTGTTTGGGAAAGCTGATCATTATACATGCAGAGAAGGGAAATGACTCCTGACCTTTGCTTTCTCACCACACTCTCTCCCTTCAACCCTCTAGCTATCAATCAAGTTTCCATTTTGTTTCATGGCAGCAGACATCCCAAACACTCTTATTAGTACCTTGACCTCCGACCTCACACTAAACCTTAACAGAAATGCAAGCCATTGTCTGTTATGTATTCTTCATTTCCTATAAACTAATTATTTACATTTTCCTTTCTATGTTTTGTTTTAGACTAACTAAAAATATCCTTCGGAAGAAACTTTTATATCATTAATGACCATCTAAAGAGTTATTTAGTTTAAATCCCCAATATAATCAAAGAGCAGTTCAAAGAATTTGCTATAGCTAATATATTTAGAAAGTAAATCCAATAATTATGTGGATTGGATAACCCACTAAAATTATAACGATCAGAAACTTGTAACTGATAATTCTGTATTACCTAATTCCTTGTGACATTTAAAAGCCCTAAAATAGTATCTTTTTTTTACTCCATTAAAGCTCTTCCACATGTAGAGGACCAAGTCTCTACCTCTTCTCTTTATGCGCTGTAGTTTTCCTTCTTTTTAAATAATAATCCCTCAGTTGAACAGTGGCACAGGTTGGCATTTTGAAGCTTTACAAATTACCTTTCATTTTCTTTTTAAGAAGTGAGAACCAGTTTTCCCAGGTCTAGAAATGACAGGAGTGATGCTGGCAGTGCTTAAAAGTCAGCTAAGAGCACTTCTGCGCTGCATGCACTAGGCAAGCAGGTCATTAACTAAAGTATGAGTTTGCACTGCTAAGATGGTTTTAAAACACCTCACTCCAATGCTGCCAAGCAGGAGAGAAAGGACAGAGCTGCAATCTCTCTTGTCCGGCCTGGGTAACTGTTGCCTGAAACCTAGTTACATCTTAAAATGTAACCCAGATACAAGCCCAGTTTCAAAACCTAGTCCTCTCGCTGAGAGTGAGAGAAAAAGTGTTCAGGGAAAAGCAAACCAATTGGTTACACAAGACCAATTGATTAGTCCTGAAAATATAAATAAAAATACATACAGGCTAAGCAGGTTTTATTTAGAAATACAGAACAATTAATGAAAAAAGAGGTTATAAATTAGAAAGAAAGTAATGAGGGTCATGGGGGAAGGTTTGGAGGTAGGAAGGAGAAGGAAGTGATGTAATTATGATCTCAAAAATAAAGGAAAATTAACAAAAAAAACTAATATCGCATAGTGCATCAATTCTGAACCCTAAACAGTTAGGTAGTTAATCCTCACTGGATTCGTTAATTAATTAATTACCTCCACAGGAACCAGAATTACCATCTCTGGATTCTAGTCTGGACCTTTTCACATCTGTTCACATGTATAATGAACAATGGCAAGAGGAGGACTTCAGGCATCCAAAATTAGAAAGGTTTATACAATGTTCTTTGATCTACCATACATATAGGCATTTCAATACTTATACAGAATATGCATTTTTCTGTTTTCAGTCTTATTTCAGAATGGTATAGTACATATGATCTTTATATTCAATATAAAGATAATAAAGAAAACATACACTGAACAGTTGATTGTTGAGAAAAATACTTTGCAGAGTATTAAGAGGAGAGGGAGTAGAGAGGAGACACCACAGACTTGGTACTGGACTGCTCACACTGTCTGCTTACAGGAGTAGAGAGGAGACATTACAGACCTGGTACTGGATGACTGCTCACACTAACTGCCTGCTTACATCATGCTACAAACACCAAAACAAAACCATGAATAAACATAGTGGACACAGTACTTTAAAAATAATTATTTGATATATATGAAACAAAAATTAGGCTTTGAAAAGTCTTGCAATTCAGATTTCCAAGCATTTTTTAAACCAATTATTTTCAAGTTATATTATTTTAATAAATAAGTATCTTTTAGAATTACATCAAGTAGTCTATTATTAAATAAATTATTGATGCATAAAACTTAAAGTATTTCTAAAATTACAATTTTTTTCAAATGATTTCATTACTACTTTTGAACTCTGGAAATGAAATCATGATTCATTAAATGTAAATTAATATTTAGGACACTGAAGAAGAAATGGGGATTTCTTACCAAGATACTTGGGCTTTAATAAATTATCAGTACTTACCTTACACTATCAATCTTGCCCGCAAACAAACAAAACTCAGTAATTATAACACAATCATATTCAAACAAAAATATTAATTCTGATTATCATAAAAGTTCTCAAGCTTGACTTTTACAATCTCTAGTTCGGGGTCAGCAGCTTATATTTTTCAGTTAACCTATTAAATTAGTTGTTTTGAGATAGTTTCTCATGTAGCCCAGGCCAGGTCTAAAATTCCCCATTTGGGGGCTTCCACTTCCCAAATGCTGGGATTCCCAGTTCTACTGGCAGTCCCACCACTACCAGGCTTAAGTTCTTAAATAGAGTCAGTTGTTTAAAAAGGTGTTTTCTGTTGAATTGATTCCTGTTGCCTGAGGAAACTCAGGGTGAATCTTCCTTCATCTAATTGAGTCATCTTCTCTAATATTTCAAGAAATTTCCTACATAATGCCTCAAGCCAAATAGAAGGAAAGAAGAAAGAAGGGAGAGAAGGGAGGAAAGGAGGGAATGAATGAGTCAAGGAAAGGAAGGAAGAAGGGAGGATGGGAGGGGGAGAGAGAGGGAGGGAGGGAGGGAGGGAGGGAACTACTATCCTTGATCCATTCTATAAGTAGCATAGTAATTAGTCTCCTCAGCAATCTTCCTTTACATGCTACTTAGCGAGACAACTACAAAGCACCCTACCTAGTCACCTAAGTATGATATGAACAGGGAAATTTACAATACCACTGTTACTTGTAAAATATAATTGTAGAGAAGAAAATAATAATGCAATCCACATTACTAATATGTGGCAAGATATGGCTGTTACTATGGATGAGGGGGGTTGAGACACAGTTTCTCTGTATAACATCCCTACTATCCTGGAACTCACTATTGCAGACCAGACTGACCTGAATTTAGAGATCCTCCTGCATCTGCCTCCCAAATACTGGGATTAAAGGTGTGCACCGCCACACCCAGCTTCCATGGATCTTAAATTCAAGTAAAACCCTATTACACCACTCTCATAATTCTCTACCCCATGGTTAATGTGATTGTACTAAAAATTGTACTAATTGATCTAAAATTGAAACCCAATAATAAAACACTTGCATAGCATATACAAGATTCCTGAGTTCAACCTCTATAACTAGAAAACAAACACTACTGCTTTGGCTTAATACTTTTATACTTCATCCAAATTGCTGGTTAAAAAAACTAAAACAAAGCAAAACTAAAATATTAAAATATAACAGATTTGTGATAAAGTCTTCAAAAATCAGACACCTGAGGGCCTTGCCAATGGTGAAAATATTTAAGATGCAGACATTTCTCATGCAAGCATACAGCTCTGTAATGTAAAGAAATAAAAACACAATAAAGAAAAGCCACCTACTTGTTCCTTCTATAAGCAGTTCTTGTCCGTGACTACCCAGAAGTGTCCGAGAAAGGAAAGGTGCAAAATCCACAAAAATCTCTCGCAGCAGAGGAGCCGCCTTCTCCAGTGCGTGCTCCAGCCTCTCGGTGATGCTAACAGAGAGATGATTAAAGTTATCAGCTTTCTAGGTACTAGAGAGAAATCTAACTCCATAGGAATGTAAAGTCACGGGGAAAATAAAAAGGAACAAAAGATACTTTACTGTTCCTACTTAGCTTTCCACCTAAAATGCCCTCTTTCTCCATGGAATGATTCCATTCCAGTCTCCAAAGACAGCCTTGCTTAACAACCATTGCAAGCATCAGTTCTTACTGGAAGCTGTAACTCACCAGTTAGAAGCACTTTTTAAAAATCCATTATAACTCAAACTAACCCAAGACCTCATCTAATTTATCTGCTCATCAAAATCTACTATGAGTATGCTAGCAGTAACTTGAGAGCAAAACTCATGTCTTCATCTCTAAGTTGTCTGTTGTAGCACACAAACATTTCTAAAAAGCAGTTCATACTTTTATAGAAGTGATAACAATTTCTTTATAATATGATCTGTGACCTCATTAAAAATCAGACTATATATTAATATTCATCTTGATTAACATATTAAGCTTGCATGAGAGTACATATATGTTCACATATAATTTATCATACACTTTTAATGAGTTTACAACATTAGCAGGAATGCTGCACTTCAGGAAACTGACAAGCACGCAGGGCTTTATATGGCCAACAAGTCAGCAGCCAGTGTTTGTCTCGGCTCACAACAGTACTTACGGCTGATACTCCAACAGCGCAGCTCCTACTGAAATTCCAGGCACCCCCTAAAGGATTCCACTCTCCACAACCCCCCACACACAAACACACAGTTATCTCCCTGTGCCTCACAGAACCTAGTAAGCCTGTGTGATCCCACAAATATACACCTGTCACAGAAGTACTTCTCTGCCCTGGGCAGACAGAGATCTGACAGTTATGGTAAGAAAAACCAAGAATTCTTAGACCACATAGAGTTTAATGGTTGAAAATAAGTCTATAAATTTCAAATTTAAATTTTAAAATGTACATTCTAAATTAAAATTGTAAGTAAAAGTAAAAATATATGAAGATACATTAAAAACGTGGTCATAAATGAACAGATATCATCACTTTAACACGTTAAAAGAAAAGAAACAATAGATTCCTAATAACTCAGAATTATTTGAAATATTCACCATGAGCTCATAAAAATATTTGTCATACATGAAGCATTTGTATAACAAGTAGACATTTCTCATAAACATTTTACAACAAAGATATTTTGAAATAAAAATATTTTCTAAACTATTTGGGGGAAAGGAGAAGAAAGGGTGGGTTTTGAAAAATCACAAATTTCAGTACCCAAGTGAACAGCTTAAATACCTCATGTGTGCATCTGGGTCCTGTGGGACAGAGCCAACCGCTGGGACTGAAGGCAAGTTTGCATTAGGTGATCTACTTCCTATAAAAAAAAAAACATAAGCACTTGATGGTAAATTTTTGGTTTTAGATACAAGAATTCAAACAAATATACTCTCTTTTCAGCAGCCAACAAGAATGTGTTACAATGTACTTTTTCAAACATATATCACACTTTAGTAAAGACTTTTAATAAAACATTCCTTAAATATTTCTATGTAAGGCCATTGTGCTAGGCAACCCTCCTATCCAAGGGGTATGGAAGCAGACAAGTATTGATAGAATTAGATCCACTAAGTAGGTTCAATTTCTCTTATTTGATACCAATAGGAACTAACAAGCAAAAGCTTTCTCCTCAATGAAGTAAAAATTAAAAAGCCAAAATTCCTAATTTAGCATTAAATATTTGTACTACTATCACCAAGAGCATAACCTTTTAGTCAGTCATCAGAGAACTTGTGCTATAGCATGATTGATCAAGAGTTTAACGTAACAGACAATCCATAGACACTTGAGGAATGGTTCTAAGTTATTTCAGTGCCATTTGCACTGTCTCATGTGAGTTTTCATTTATAATATGACTTGTTTCATTTCCCATTTGTATCTATGAATTGATTGTCAAGTAATTCTTTATTAGTCAATAATGTACTGCTGAATTTGAGCAGTGTTTTTGTGGTTGTTCCTGGCCCACTACAAAATTAAGAGTCATAGTCATCTAAAGGTAACAATGGTAAAGACCAAAGAAAAGTTATTAACTATAAATCTGTACAAAGAATAACCCGTGGCCATGTGAACATGGCTATGTACACGGGTAATGACAGCACTCGGGAGGCAAACACAGAAGGTTCACTGCAGGTTCAAGAACACTCTATACCACATTAAGGCATCCTAGTGTAACAGGAGCTACACAGCAACAACAGGGGGGGAGGGAGAAGGAAGAGGAAGAGGAGACAGAGAGGAAGAGAATAAGAAAGAGACAATAGGCCGGGCAGTGGTAGCTCACGCCTTAAATCCCAGCACTCTGCAGAGGCAGGGGGATCTCTGTGAGTTCAAGACCAGACTGGTCTACAAGAGCTAGTTCTAGGACAGGTGCCAAAAGCTACAGAGAAACCCTGTCTCACAGAGAGAGAGAGAGAGAGAGAGAGAGAGAGAGAGAGAGAGCTTCCCTGCTCAGAATAATAACAATAATCACTTCATCCACAAATGATTTCCCAAATCTGTTAGAACTAGGAGAAAGAAAATAAAATTTAATATTTATTCATTTACTTATTTGATTATCATATTTTAAATGGCAAATAACTTAAGTCAAGATGTGTCCTAAATCTGCCAATTACAGTTATTAAATATGAGAGAACTTTTGATAGACTTAGGATTCCAAGTACATGAGCACCTGACAAGGTACAAACATAACATGGCAGATGAAATGACACAGAGCAAACCAGGGCAGCCGTAGTCACAGCACCGAGTAGAGTCAAGTAATGAAATGAAAAGCCAGGCAACAATGAAAACAGCATGCAAAAGAAGAAAGGAAAAGTCAGACACAAAAATCAAAATGAATGAAGAAAAGAAAACCAACACCACAAAGATGGCAAGGAATAACTGGAAATAAATAAATTATTTAAGAAATCAACACAAGTTGACCAGGCTTATAGCAAAATAGTACAGTGCATACTTAATATGTATGAAGCTCTGATCCACAGAACTAAATCAATTAATTACTTAAGGCAGCTATAGAATAATAGCAAATACTTAGAAATTCTAGCTCAACAAAGAAAACACTGAGAAGTTATTTGAAAAACACTAGCATCACCAACTGAACAAAATTTGAGCAGTAGGGAGCAAAAGTTCAGGCCAATAAGATGCAATATAATAAGATGCGATATAATATTATATAATATAATATTATACATTTTGGCAAATGGTTACAAAAGACTTCCAGACAGCAAATTAATTTGGAAGTCCCCATTCATAACAGGGATTTACAGAAAACAAAAGATCATATATACACCTTCGCTCTCTTATGTTTCTTATCCCCCATGTGATTTGAAATGTGAAGAACATACTGGAAAGTGACCAGAAGTCTAGCATGGTGGTATGTGCCTATGATTCTAGCACTCAAGAAGCTGAGAAAACTTGGAAATTCAGAGTCAGCTTGGAGAACATAGGAGGCCCACTTGCCCTCAAAAATCTAAGTGCTGTCATCTGGAGAGAGGGCTGCACTGTTACAAGCATGTACTATTCTTACAGAAGACCTCAGTTCAATTTCCAGTACCCATGTCAAGAGGCTCACAGTCACCCGTAACTCCTGACCCAGGGAATCTGGCACCTCTGGCCTCTGCAGGCATCAGAAGATCCTATTTACTCTGTACTATAAACTGAAATTAAAGAAGACTACCCTTGGAACAGGAGGAACGTCTCATACTGTCATGCCTTCTCTGGAGGTGTACTGAGGAATTCTTAACAACAGAATTTTTAAATGGCTGCCAATTTCATAAAAACAATAATAGCTACTGTCTTTTTATAAAAAGCTAATCAGGAAAAAACACAACACTTTGAATATGGATAAAGTTGCGCATATTTGTATACTTAAACCAAGATCTTTTTTTTTTCTAGGAGGAGAGTGCTGTAGGGGTATATACAAGGCAACCATGTACTTTCTACTTTCTTCTGCAAATTTGAAACTAATCTAAAAAACAAAGTGTAGTGATGCTTAAATTTCTTTGATAAAATAAAAGCCTAAGCCACACAATGCAATACTATTACAGCGACTTTGCCTTTCCAGGCGAAATTTTTAACTTAATGGTTACTGTTTTCTACATGTGAAAATAAAATGTGTACTCCTCATGAACTCTTAGAACGTAGTTGGTATGGGTTGGGGAGCTAGCTCAGTGGTTCTGTTCTCAACTCAAAAGAAACAAAAAGACACTAAAAATAAATTCTAAAAGAGAAATCAAATTTGTAATGGTACCAGAGCTCTCAAGCACAGCAGATGTGAAGCCAGGAGTTGGGGATATTCTTTGCTATACATTTGATTGAAGGCCAGTTTAGGCCACATAAGGCCCAGTAGTACAACTCACAGAATTAATCAAGTAACTCTGCGGTGTGCTCTCTTACTTTTACCTACACAGAAACTATATGCTTATTAACATAGTTACAATTGAATGGTAAAGCATCGATTTTCTTTAGCATACTACAGCACTTTCCAAGAAGTAGCTGCATTTCAAACTGAAAAATTTGTTAAGACAAGTAAAATAAAAGTAAAAAAGTAGGGCTGGCTATGTAGATATGTTGATACGGTGCTTGTCTCTCCAGCACAACAGAAACCAAGCATGGTGGCAAATTCCACCATTTGGGATGTGGAGACAAAAGGATAACAAGTTTCAGTTCACCCTTGGCTACTTAGTGAGTTCAAGGCCAGCCTAGGTCACATGAAACCCAGTCTCAAAACTAAAACAAAACAAAACAAAAACAAACAAACAAAAAACAAGATGATGAAAGAAATAATTGCATTTACTTTGTCAACACATAACACAAAACTCAGAATGGAGGCAGGGGCTGGCTAACTAGCGACTAATTTAGTAACAATAACAAAAATTCTAAAAACTCTCCAAATAAAAGAAGGAGAGCAGATCCTTATATGAATTGTCCCAAAATAAATAAAAACATTGATCTTTTCATCGGTAAGGGATTCCTTCAGGATTTTTTTCATGTTTTACAATAACCTCATCCTAGAGTCACAGTATGAGTCCTTTGGAGGTTCTAGCCCCTGGTTACTATATTATGAAACAACATAACCTCCTGAACAGAATAACTGATATAAGTTATGTTCCCTTTTCCTACCTTCATTACATTACTTGTCCAGAAGTGTGTTTGAAGGATCGTCTGTGCCCGTGTTAGTGCATGAGAAGGTCTGAGGTCGATGTCGTGTCTACCTTTATTGCTTTCCACTTTATTTTTCAGACTGAAAACTTTTTCACCAAGCCTGAAGCTCACTAATTCAGCAAAATTAGCTGGCAAGAAAACCGCAAGGACCTTTCTGTCTCTGCCTCCGACTTACAGAATTGTAAGCCTTTTGTACTGAGGTCCTTCTACGAGCACAGCAGCACATGACCACCTAAGTAATCTCCCCAGCATCCTACTTGGCTATTTTAACACTGCATTCTTCAAGCTTTACTTATACATTTTATCTCTAACCTTCATCTAACAAAGATGGATTTAAGATCCAATATTCATTAGTTAATATGCTTTCATAGTACAAAGAAATGTGAAAGGAAAGCTAGACAAAGTAAAATAACTGTAAAAAAAAAAAGTGCACCACTGTGGCTAGTACAAGAATGACACACTACTTGAAGATAGCATATATTCCTAGGTTCTAATTCAAAAAAATAAACAAAGTAATATACAGTAGATATGCGTTTAACAATCAATCACTAATAGGTCTCATCTAGCTGAAGTGGTTCTTTAATGGCTAGATAGCCAAAAATGACCTTGAATTTCTGATCATCTGCCCCCACCTTCCGGGTGCTAGGCTGACAGGTATGTGTACCCCCAGATCATGCATCCCTAGGGATTGAACCCAGAGCTAAGCAAGCACTCTACCAACTGAATTGAATCTCCAGTCCTGAATTTACTTTTTAATTTTACTCAGATTTTTTTAGGATATTAGTAAACAATCAGCAGTAAAACACAAAAGCACAAAGGTTTCTAAAGCATGCTATAAACTTCAAATTTTATAAGAAAATTCTAAGGTTTGCCAAAATAGGATCTAAAAATTATGTTGATATCATTGATGCCTAACTCACCTGGTGACTCTCCTCCCACCTCTGAGACCTGAGTGGAATCTACGCAGGAAACCACACTGACGGCATTGGTGGGCGTGCTTGCAGAAAGGGTGGAAGGTGAGACTGCTGATTTCTTTGTTGCAATGATGACACTTCTGCAATAAAGATTTTAAAATATAAATTACTTATATTATACACACTTCAAAATAAAATGAAGATTTCATTCCCTTTCTTATTTCTGACGTAGTCTTTAAAATATTCATTCAACTTAAAGTTTCTTCCCTGCTGTCCATACTTATGAGCCTTCTTCGCTTTTAGAGAGGAGGGAGGAGGAGTGAGGAAAGGAGGGAGTACGGACTTGGATGCTATTCCTCAGGAGCTTGTTTCTGACAGTCTCTCAGGAGGCAGAGACAGCTGGGTAGGCTAAGCCGGCTGACTGGGCCCACTAGAGTCTGTCTCCCAGACCTGGGTTTATAAGAGTACATCACATCCAAGTTTGTTTGTTTGTTTGTCTTTAATGTGCATGAGTGGTGGTCTGCCTGCACATGTCTTTGCACTATATGTGTGGCTGGTGTCTGCAGGGTCCAGAAGTGGGCAAACAGCTGAGAGCTACTATGAGGTGGTGGGAATCAAGCCCGGGTCTGACGGAAGAGCATCGGAAGAGCATCCAGGGCACTCAATCTCTGGCCCATCTCTCCAATCACCTCTCTGCTTTCCCTTCCACACACACAGCTTTGTAAAGATCACACTTAGGTCCTCTTGCTTTCACAGCAAACACTGTACTTGCAAGCTATCTCCCCAGCCTCGCTGTTTTTAAAACTAGGACAATGCCCTATGAAAATAATCCATTTTAATCAACATTTACCACATAAGACTTTTTTAAATTTAAGAGCATCTTGAATTTTCTAGTAAATATAACCAAAGATAATTTTAAAGGGAAATTTTTGAAATTTAAGAAGTAATTGACTTCTTTTAAAATGTCAGAACTGATACAGAAAACTCAGTATGTTTCAAGGACTTTAAAGCACTGCTAATTTGAAATCATAAAACCTTTAAGTATCTTAAAAGATAAAACAATACCTATACAAGCAATTGGTATGTATATAGCTCATAATCTATGACAGGTTTTGATTGATTATATCATACAGAAAACAACAGACAATTGTTGTAAACAGAAAAGGCGCTAAAGAACCAGTTGTTCATATTATGTATTATTCAAACACATGTATTTATGATATACCAATTTCAATTAAAGTGCAATACTTTATACTAAAAGAGTAACTAAAAGACCTTGTTAGACATAACTTAAAAGGCATTTTTAATTGAACTTAGCTCCATAAACATGCAAAACCCAGTTAATGAGGCAAAAGGACAGCTGATATATAATGTGCTCCCACAGCAGCTCTTACTTTTAATTACCTGTGTTAACCATAAGCTTAAAGTCTTCAACATTCAATTTATTTAATCACATCTTTTGTTGACAATACTATAAGCTGAAAGTATTCCCTTAATAGCTTTAAAGTATTTGATTTTTAAACAAAATTACTTAGGTACTTTATCCTAATAAATGTATTCATACTTTCTAAAGCACACAATTCTATTATTTTAAAAAATACATTTCTATTGTTAATTTTTAAAAAAGAAGAGGAGCAAAGTGAAATAGGCTCTGTTTTACTTCAGTGACTATCATCTGAGGGCAAACACTGTTGCCAATTAAATCAAGTTATCTTGTGCTAGGCAAGGCTTATTCAATGTACTTGGGGGTAGCTGGTGTCACATCATTATATGGGTGACTGCCAATGTTAACTATATACTAAAAAATAGAAGCAACAGCCACCTGAGCCCCCAATCCCAAAATGGTGTGCTTAAATCACGGTAGCTTGTATCAGTTGAAGATCATTGACTTAAAGGAAAGTGGATATGACCTGTGTGTGTGTGTGTGTGTGTGTGTTGGTGGTACCCTCAGAAAACAATACTAAATATTTATATTAATATAATTTATAGTCCAATATGTAAGAAAAATCTCTATGCTCTAACAATTAGGTAGAAAATATAAGTATGAATAATTTACTTTCCATTTGTTCACAAAAGAACCATCACAATCTGCTTTACATAAGCAACATCTTTACGGGTGGGAGAATAACACAGCCTAGTGAAACTGTGGCAGGCAGTGGTACTGCACTCTGCCTAGAAGGCCTGAGGGCCAGTGTTCAACTCACAGCAGTGAAAAAAAAACTTCCCTATAATCAAAATTTTAAACATAAATTTATCCTATGACCCAACAACTGTACCTCAGATCTTTGCTCAAGAACATTTAAGTATGCAATAATACAATTATGCTTGCAGATGCACTGAAGTGGTTGAAAACTGGCAACTGCACAAATGTCCTTCATTCACAAAAATAAACTTTTAAATGGTGAGAACTGATATAGTTGGATACTATGACATAACAATATGACAGACTGCTAATAAACTTATCGACACGGATGAATCTCAAAGGTGTTATGCTAAATTAAGGAAGCCTATGTTCAAAAGCATGTTTTTATTTCCTTTTTTAAAAAGGTTCTGGAGCAAGCAAACTAATAAATGGTTTTGTACGAAGTTAAAATAGCAGTTGCTTTCCGGGCTGGATGGACACAGGAAATCCTAGCTGATATTTTGGGTAACACGAGTACGTAAACGGGTCAAAGGTCATAAAATAGTGCACTCCAGACTTGTTCCTTAACATGTACAATCCTTACGTGGCCACGGCCAATTAGAACATAACAAAACCTTGATTTGGTTTTAAACATTTAGCATACTGTTAATAATATTTTCCATAGTGAAAACAGCATATTGTTTTGTTCAGTTCCATAAAAAATTTACTACCCACAGTTTTGCACATATTCTCAAAAATTTATAGTTCAGCTTGAAAAACAATCTTAAAGTATACATTGATTTCATTTAATAAATAATTGGTGGAGGAAATATGAAAGGTAGCCAATGCCAGAGCCCTGAATTCCAAATCCTACTCCTCCCATCTTGTCCTAAGACTACAGACATGTGCAACAAACAGCTTTTTGGCACATCTTTTGAAGGTTTGAGACAAGCTCTGAAAGGTGAAGTAACTCATCAAAGTAAACTGTAGGAATCAACCACAACTCAGATTCTCTGATGTCAGCCATTTGCCTCACAATGAACTGTTTTTCAAGTTCTGCTAAGCTATACTTCCCATGCCATACCAACTCATCACATTGCACACAATTAAATGGTTTTCAGTACAGTCACCAAGTTCTCCAACATCATATTCGTGTCAACACTTAAATGTAGCTATCCAGATTACAATCATCTATACAGAACAAAAATAAAGATTTTCAAAATAAAAGATTATGCATATACAGTTAAATTACAAAAATATATCTGGTAACGAACAGAAAATGAGGTTTTATTTTCTTTTTTAATTTTAATAGGGGAGAGAATGAAGCCAGTTCCCCACTACCAAAAATTATGCAGTTAAGTTTTCCACATTTAGGAAACTATCAAGGGCCAGCACATCCGGAGTGCAATGGATAAGATGGGCCTGGGAAAACCACCTTCGTGAAGTTTTCTTCCCTGCTGTTTATTCTAACTATGAATTAGTACATACAAAAAATAAAATTATTAATTTCTGAATCCAATATCCGATTCAAATCACTTCTGAGAAGTAATACAATACTACTAAGGTTCTGGACTGTATCAAAATAAAATTCAAAATCACACAATCTAATTACAATGCAATAAATAATGTATATAGATTGCTTATTTTAATTTTATAACTATGCAAAATTTTAGCCCATTATGTTCATCCTGTAAGCAAAAATCTAAACCAGGAAAGTAGACTCTACATTTTGAAAAGATAACCTAAAAATTTAAACTTACCATTCTTTAGTGGGAATTAGCTATACAAAAACAAAATATTTCTGTATTCTCTTTGAAAAAAACAAGATGCAACATATATAGAGCTCACTTGAGAATATACTGCTATCAAGTGTGCTTATTTTTTTATTCTTCCATCCCCGACTCTTGTGCTGGGTATTCAACTCATGATCTGGCACAGACTAAGCACAAACGCTACCTCTGAGTATGTCCCGAGCCTTAAGTTTCTACTCAAAAAATAAACTCAAAATCTGTCTTATGTTTATGAGGCAAGTAATTATCTTAATTGTACAGATTTTTAAAGTACTTTTTATAGCCCCACACATAGCAAGTGAAAATACTGTTGTTTTGCTGTCATTTTCCTAAATTAGGGACTCTGAAGGTTCTTTCAATTAATTAGTAATAAGCACAAAGAGCAATAATCTCTTCCAGACAAGTTTTAGAATTTCCATTTTAAAATCACATTAGTTGAAAATACCACAAACGTTCACAATGCTATTTTATTTAACATGGTTAAAAAAAAAATTAGCTGAGTACTTTAGTCCCAAAGGATTCAGCTGAAAACACAGACCAGCCCTTGAAATTATCAAGATAAATCCCTGGCACCCATTAATCGCCAGCAAGAATCTTCCAATTAGATAAGAGCAGGAATCTTGGCATGGGAATGAACACAAACACCTTCCCTTTTACAAAAACAGCCTGGCAGCCTTTCAGCAGGGCTCACTCATGCAGCTGTTACCCTAAACTTCTCAGCTATTGCTTGGGAGTTGATAATTCTTAAGATATGAGGACAGTTCTGATTTCTGGCACAGCATTCCTGAGATAAATACATGATCAGAGGGATGCTTTGAAATTCCCAAAAACACTCCATTGGCCCACAGCTTCAAAAGTCTTTCAAAAAGGTGTCTCTTGCTAAGAAAAAAGATAGGGGGAGAAAAAGAGAAAATTGTACTCCATCAGACAATATGTTAAATGCATACCAGACATGTTAAGTTTTACAGAACATCCTGAAAAATGCTACCAGCAAAATTATTTTTCCTTACTTTAACAAACCTTTTTAAAGTATAATACCTAAGCAGGATTCCCTAAGTAAATGCATAATCTCACCTAAGTACTGAAAAAAAAAGATTTAATTTCAACATTATTGAAAAGTAAAGTAAATACCAAAATAAAACATTTTGGTAATTCATAAAAACATTTTAAGTATATACTAAGTATATTTAAGTACTTAAGTATATACTAATATTTAAGTATTAACTAATAATACTTAAGACACAGCTAATTGAAATATTTAGCTACCCAATTGTTTATTATTAACAGTAGCACAAATTTAAGTTAATTTTAAGATGGGCATGGTAGCTCACATCCATAATCCTAGCATTGAGCAAGACAGAAGGATTCCTATGAGTTCAAGGGTCTATGATGAGACAATCATTTTAGCTAAGGAATCTGTAGCTGTCTGGGACAACATTGTAAGATATTATTTACAAAAGAGGAAATTATAGAGGACAAAAACTAAAGCAACTGAAAAATACATCACTACATAGTCTAATATAGAATTCTCTAATATTAGAAGCCACCAAATAAAACAGAAAATCTTAAATCCATAAAATGAATGAACAGAAAATCTGATAAAGTGACAGAATTTCACAATCTCTATTCACAAGGAACTCCATAATAGTAGAGAAACTGTGTGCATACCACTGTAATCACTGACCAAAATAAACGGCATCAGGAATAAAATAAAACCATACATATGCCACTGGACAGGAAGCAACAAAGAGAAGCTGTCACTTCTGCGATATTTCTGCCAAAGATGTACTAACCTGAATCTAAGTCTAAGGCACATTAGATAAAAATAAAGTGAGAGGCATTAAGAGACTTGAAGAGACATAATCTCAAACTGGATCATTTGAAGTAAAAGGCTGGTGCTGAACAAGCCTCTTCCCACTGGTGTTGGTTGCCCACAGGAACCGGATGATAAGACCCTACTGCTAAAGCACCATATATTTTGGTTATAGGACATAGAAAAATTAAATAAAAATAGAATTAGAAGCTTCCTCCCTGCTGGTTGGCTCTCCTGGAGTCAGAAGGTACTATACTTGCTGCTTAAAAAAGAAAAATCATTACAAGTCCTACCAAACTGAAATTCTGCAAGCTACACCACCAACCTACCAGCCACATGGTCTCACCGTCACAATAATAAGTAGCGTAATTGCTATGGAGTGACCAATTCTTTTCTGCTTAAATTTGAGGCCAGCTCCACAAAGGGAATCCACATCTAGTATTATAAAAGTCAAAAGTTCATGGGCAGGAGGTTATGGGAACTAGACGAAGAAACCTAGTGCTACTGTTTTTTAAAAGGATATATTGTCAAATTACCTTCTAAATCTTTGTAATTTTACACACAGGTTACTACTGCTATTAGACTTCGCCAGAGAAACTTCTATTTGCAGAAAGCATCAGTTAAGAGACAAACTCATAACTGGCCAAAGTGCAGAGAAGCTCCTGAAGGAAACATCATCATCACTGGCTCCAAGGCTTGGTTAGGGAACACTCAAGGATGGAAAGAAGTCCTATGACTTCAAGAGCTGAAGGATGGGAAGAAGTGCTACGAGACGCTGTCTTCTAGAAACAGCAAGTCTGTAGCACCCATGAATTTGCAAACCACAGTGGTTATATGCACGACATTTGCACTGATGGAGGAAGGGCCCATGGGACCTCATAAGGCCCCACCCCTTTTTAAGGAGCTATAGCAGTAAAATGGTTGCTGAAGGATGAAAAGTCAAATTCCTCAGTAGGATAGCCACTGGTAAACTGTCCTTGTTCAAGTAAATAACCCACTATCCATGCTCATGAAAACAATCCTAATTAAATGCTGAGTGTGTGAAGAAGTATCTAAGAAACTGTCCGGTGGTTAACAGCATGTACCACTCTTGCAAAGGACCAGGGTTCAGTTCCCAAAACCCATGTCAGTTGGTTCACAACTACTAATAACTCCTGCTCCAAGGGATCCTCTGGCCTCCACAGGCACCTGCCACTCATGAGTGTACACACACACACACACACACACACACACAATTTAAATAAATAAGGAAAGGCAGTGAAGCACACAAAAAATAAAGTAGGAAGGATGCTTGCTGGGAAGAAGGGGTTTAATGGAAGGTGGATGCGGATAAGAGAGGAAAAGGAGACAAAAATGCTTAAAGTACCTGATATATACATAAAAATTATGAAAGAATAAATAAAAATAATAAATAACTTTAAATAAATTTAGGCAATAATTGTAGTTAATATTTTATGATTAATAAAATCATTGTATAAATATTAATTTTCTTATTTAAAATTAGCAGCATATCTATATAGAAAACCAAGAAAGTATTTTTTTAAAAATCTTAGTATCATATTAGCAACTTAATGTCTCAAGAAATATAAAAAATTTGTAGTAAGAACTTTTTTGTACATTAGTTTGTTCCCAGCTGAAAATAGTAGTTTTTAAAATTATTCATTCAGTAACTATGTGTTGAAGGTAGAACATAAGAAAATTTTATAAAATATAGAGACAATGACCAGGCAGGCTGATGACATATTACAACAGGCAGTAGAGAACAACCCCAACTAGTTAGAAAAATAGGCAAATCTCTTTAAAAAAAAAAAAATCTTGAGGGCTATACAATCAACTAAGATTGTGTAGTTAGCTTTCTCAAACTGCCCAGGCTCAGAACACCTAGCTGAATTCTTGTGTCTGCTGGCGTCTAGATTCCCACTTTTTATTCACAAAGTCTGACACAACTGGAAGCAAGGGAATGATGGGTAGTTATTGTAAGTTCATGGAAGTGTAACAAAAAAAAACGCTTTTACATACAACATGCACTAATAAAAATAAACCTAAAATAATTTTAGTAGCAGATAAGATGTTAATAAATAAAAGTTTGAAATACTGCACTAACCACACAACAAAACTACCCATTTTTTATATAAATCAGATCAAAACATTCTACTCTGAGGCACAAAATTTAGACTTTCATATTCTAAATTGTGGTATTTCTGTACATTTTGCAAACCTAGTCATACCGAAACAACAGGTTATTTACATACCTATCAAAAGACCTGAACTGCACCGGTGGGTCACCAGACAGGTCTCCAAGAGCACCAAGGCAGGCTGAGGGCAGAAGGGCTGGATCCACCGCGACTCCATCTGCCGGCATATTAACCAAGCTTCGCAGAATGTCCTTCACATTGACATTTTTTGAAACTGGAACTGATGGTGTCACCTTCCTATCCAACTCGTTTCCTCCATCAGTTTTTGTTTCCTGAGATTTATTGACTTCCAAAGAGAGAGTGCACAGCACTTCACTGATGGCATCTGGACCCGCGCTGACACCCAGAGGCACTGCTGGAGAAGCTGTAGATGGATTGCTTCCTAAGCCAGAAGCTGTTTCCTCACCAAGGCCAGAGTCTCTTCCTCGAGTAGATGAGGTGCCCTCCACTGATTCCTCCACCGATGATAGAGCTAAATGGCTAAATTCTGCTGGTGTGTTTTCTGCATCTTACCCAGGAACAGAAGAGTAAATTAAGAAATCAAGAACTAATCTTTTAAATGTATATTCTAGTCTCAGTAGTCATCCAAGATTTTATGAAATATTGTCATGTTCTCTCAAAATCAAAAACTATTAAAATAAACTATAAAATATGATAGACTGTACCTTATATGTAAAATAGAAGCTAAAATGAGTAAATAATAAATACCTGCAATAGCCTTCAGAAATGATTTGCAACATATGCACGGATTATAACACAAATTTGAATATCGACAGTTTATAAAGCAAAACCTTCTACATCACACAGTTTCCACTGCTGAACAAATGGTCAAGCCCTCCAATATGCACAATAAATAAGTGGAACTGCTGATCCAGTTCAACAAGGAGCAGCCCATCCCTGCTAAGACAAGGTCTCATGTATCCCAGGATTGTGAGGAATTCAAGGAAGACCTTAAACTTCTGATCTCATTCTCTCCACCTCTTAAATACTAAGATTATAGACTTGTACGACCATGACCAGTTGGTGAGGAATGGGGAATCAAACTCAGGACTTCGTGCATGCTAGGCAAGCACTCGACCAACTGAGATAATCCATAGCCCAAGCAATCCCATTTTGCTGTTTTACTTTACTCTCTCCAATCAAACTTCTAATCATTCTACCCAACATGCTCTTTGCAAGTTCACCCAAATTCAAAGATCATCTTGTGAAATTTAAAGATCAGTCCTCATCCTTAACAGCACTTGACAGCAAAGCAACTGCTGAATGTTCTTTGCAATTTGATAATCCTTTTTCCCATGACGCATAGTTTTTTTTTTCTTCTATTACTTCACCAGTAGTTTCTCGTTAACATCTTCAGCTTCTTTTTCCCTGATTTATTAGGTTCAAGGAACTTAGGGGTCAATCCTTGGTCCGTGGTTCTCTCATCACCTCTATCTACACATTTTTTCTCTTAATTACTCCACCCACTTTCCACATTAAAAATACCCTCACAATCTCATCCCACACACAAAGGGAATGTGTGTGTGTGATTGTTATTTCTCTGCCTTCCCTACATCTTATATGTCAAAATATATCGAAAGTCAACAGGTTGAAAGCTGAAGTATTTCACCCTTGATATACTACAGTATATCGTATAATAATTATTGAATAGCTTTTCTTTTTAAAATACCCAAATTAATGTTCAGAAGTGCTATTCTTCTGTCATCCAAATATATCTAAAATCTGACTGCCTCTTGTTATCTGTGAGGTTAAAATCATAAACCATCAAGTTATCACATCAATAGCTGCATTGTCCTCCTACCTGGTAGTGGAAGGCAATTACTTTAATGATCCTACTGACTCATGTCTGATGGTATTTAAGAAATCCTTCAATCTTAGCTAGGCCAATAGAATGGTTAACCAATAGAATAGAATCAGAAGTAACAGCCAGTTCCCAGGCTGAGTTTTTTCAAGGCCTGCCAGACTTGACTTTACCAGACTCCAAAACAGCTCAGTTTAGAAATTTAACTGACTTCTACACTAATAGAGAGACTACAGAGAAGCAGAAAAGCCTTTCAAACTAATGGGGGGGGGGAACCAAAGAATTAAATTAATATAAGACTCAAGACCCTTCCCCCAAATGACAGGAGCTCAGGTGCTTCTCTCAGCCAACACTAGCCTAGAGCCCCCTCAGCTGAGTCACCAGACAGCAGAAAAGCATCCTAAGACTTTAAGTCCCAGGAAGCATCTAGAGCAGGAGTGAGCATTCCCGAATGCCATATTCAAATAACACCCACAGAATTATGAAATGTTAAGATAGCTGTAGTTTTAAACCACTAATTTAAATGTTCTAGGTCACATGGCAGCACAGAACCAAACACTAATACTTTCTTCCCCTCTGAGGTGTGTCCTCAAAACAGAATCCAAAATGGTATTTAATTTTTTATTTATTATGGCTGTATATGTGTTTATAACCTACATATGATATATTTACATATTTGAACACTAACACACATGTCACGGTGCACATGTGGAGGACAACTTACAGGCATCAGTTCTCGCCTTCCACTGTGGATGAATTCAGATCATTAGAGTTGCCTGGTGAATGCTTTTATCAGCTGAACACTGGCCTCAGAGTCTTATTTTAAAAATACGTATCAGTTATAACTCTGTACTCAACATTCCAATAATGGCTCATTTCACTTAAAGAAAAATACATAAACCATCTCTCCTATCATGTGTGATATTTTATTTATTATCACTTTTACTGTCCTCTAAAATACCATAAAATTTATCTATTAAAAAATATCTTGTCTTTTTCTGCCAGAGATAAGCTTCATGGCAGTAGAGTCTTTTTCTTTCTATAGGTACGAATCTACATGGATACAAGTACCTAAAAGGTACTAAATGAAAACATATAAAAAAAACCCTACTCAGTGCAGCTAGTTTTATAACTATCAAAGCTATTTACTTAACTATACTTCTGTAACTGAAAGCTACATTTAAAACTATAGTTATCCCTACTAATTGTTTTAAGAACTTCCTAGAACTCTGTTGTAAAAGACTGAATTACCCTTCACAGCAAATACTAAATTAAAAACGTTGGACTCTTTACTTATAAAGGATAACACTTTCTCATCTTTTATTAGATGGTTCACATACAGAACAAAGCTCATCTCCCAACTGTAAATAATTATACAACATGTAAAATATTGGTCAGGATTTACCAATAGGTAAATAATTGATAAATAACTTACATATTATAAGTTTTATGGTCTCACTTGACACATAGTGGGCTTAAGTTCCAGAATCAGTGACTTAATCAGATAAAGTTCTGTCTGAATTTGGGTATCAGGGGATAAAATGTAGAAACTTACCAGGAAATGAAGCATTCCCATTTTCACTACCGGTTTCCTTAAGAGACTGACTGTGCCTTTCATCTTGTGGCTCTAAAATGTCTCTATATTTTGAGACCATCAGAACAGAAATAAAGTACACAACAGCCAAAGCTAAGAACTGAGCTTGTTTGCTATCCTCCTGAGAAATAAACAAAAGTAATTGTTCATGCCGCTATTAACATTTTAATCTTATTTCATACTACAACATTTAAATATAGATGATGTTCACATATCCTTCAACATGCATAGAAAATAATGTCTCATTTGTATAATAATTTATTACTAAATATAGTAATTCTAAAATAAATTTTATCAAAGTTCACAAATATGCTTGGCAGTGCCTTTAAAAAAAAGTTTATACTTTCAAACACAGAAACAGAAAACTTGATTCAACTTTAAAAAATGAGTGCTCAATCTTAAGAGACATAGTAAACCACACTTTATATGGTTACTCAAATAGCAATCACCACAATAGAAAGGTAACTGATTATTTTTATTTCCCATCAAAAAAAATCCAATTATATAAATTTAACATCACAGCAATGTTGCAGTATGATACCCAGCATATCCAGAACAAACATCCAGGAGTAAGAAGTAAAGCTGTCACATAGAGAAACGGGTGGAAAATTAATCTTCAGAGTATTTTAAGTATTGCAGGCAAGCAGAAGTCAGGACTGAATACAAGGCATTCTCCTCAAAGAAAAGGACAAACTAACCTGAGGCATAGAAGCAGCCATCCTAGCTCTACAGATGGCCTGCACATGACTATCAATGACCTCTGTGTCCAGTCAAGAAGATGCTACACACACATCCCTTCTGTTGACACCTCAGAAAGGCTTAGTTTAATAATTTTTATTTTAAAAATTAGTGTCTATCAAATCCTAAAATTAAATGAATCTCAAGAAGTTGGTACTTGGTTAGCTTCTAAGTCTAAGCATATATGCCAGCATATTGGTATTTGCCCCAGGCTTTTAGCTTTGTTCCCTAAAACACAGATGGGAACTTAAGGGACAATTATATTAAACATCAATTATTATCAACCATTCTCATAAAATAAAAATAAGTAAATAAACAAGACTATAATAACTATTGTCAAAAGTTTTAGATATAACTTCAGGAAAAAAAATCAGGTATCAAACTCTCCCTTAACAGGTCTACTTGAAACAATTCTTAGACACATTTCTAATATGATAAAATCTATGATACGTTGTAAATTTGCACGTATAAGTTTCTCAGTCTTGGTAGAAAAGATAAATGTACATTTTTCTTTTTTTATTGAACATCCCTTTCCTGCCATGTGTTATAACTACTACCAACATGACCATTAGGCAAATCATTTATGTGGTCTTCTTAGCCAATTATTGGCTACTTATGCCTAACTAATTCCTTATTCATCACATTAAATTACTCACTTCCTCACCTCCTTCTACTAACCATGGATTTAAGCAGAGAACAACCTAGCCCTGCCATCTTCATAATGGGACTATAAATGAGTTACTACATACACAGCACCTCATCCTATACTATTCAGTCAGTGTTCAAAACCTACTGAGCAGTGACAAGACTCCAAATTCTATACGTGAATTAAGACCTAGTCAAGAACACAAGAGGGCACTAAAATACCAAAGAAAGAGTAAGGAAAAAAAACTGCTGCTCTGAAAAGTTCATATGAAACATAAAATATTCAATATGAAATAGATCGTAAGTGTTCTTCAACAAGTACTTACTAAAGATAATAGTCCCTATACTGAGATTACAAATGACTTTAAGATTTATATTTTATAAAACTTTAACATAACATCAAAATCTGCTAAAACAAAATTATTTTCTTTAAAAAAGTTAAAAGGGCAGAAAGACAAATAGCTATATTCACAGTTCTAAAATACCACAATAGAAGACACATTCCATTAAGTATCCTTTATTACATTTTAAAAATCCCTTGAGGGGCCAGGTGGTGGTGGTCCATGCCTTTAATCCCAGCACTCAGGAGGCAGAGATGGGAAGATATCTGTGACTTTGAGGCCAGCATGGTCTACAGAGCGAGTTCCAGGACAGGCTCCAAAGCTATAGAGAAATCCTATCTTGAAAAACGGGAGGAAAAAAACCCCTTGATGAAAAAAAGTTAATATTCAGTAAAATAATACAATGTTAGGAGATAGCACATGTTATTACAATATGTGCAAGATTCTGAGGTAAGACAAGTGGGTATCAATTTACTAAAAACATCACTTGACCAGGTTACTTAAGATCTCCATACCTCAAATTCTTCATCTCTAAAATGGAGTTATGAAAGTACACAATTTTTTGAAGTTCTGGAACTTGCTGAGCACATGAGAAGAACAGGCAGTGCTTTCTATGTGACAGTGGGTTGCTCTTTCACATTGATAAACTAGTTGTTTATTCAGATAATCCCTAGTACCACTGTATGCTTCTAAAAAACATTGCCAAGAATCCTGTTTTCTAGGCCTGCCTGTTGAAACCATCTGTATTACCTCTCAGGGCATCTACTTTGAGGACTTCAGGCCCAAGAGGAAGCACATACTAGCTAAGAGAACTCTTGAAGGAAATATTTGAACTTACAATGTCTCTAAAAACAACCGCTCGAAGCCGATTAATATCCATGTCTTGCAGGAGCCTGTCAAGATCTCTTACTGGAGATATACTGCCAATTACAATGTCCACTGGGCTCTATTTGAAATAAAACAATAATAACAATACATATATACATTAAACAGATTTAAAGAACACAGTAAAGTATCAGAAAACCATGCCACACTATTTTTTCTTGTGGGAGTTGGTTATGGCAAAGGACGTCACATGGGGAAAATTGACATAACAAGGAAAAGTATTAGAAAAACAGACAAGAGTAAGTATACAAATATTTACCATGTATTTAAACATAAATATGTCATATTGACAAAAGATAATGACTATTTAAGACTATATCAGATTTATTTAGCTTTATGTTGAAATGAGAAAACTAAGTTAGCATCTTAATTGTGGAATACAGATATGCTTTTGTGGAAAGAATGGTTCTATATCTTACTTTTGCTGCAGACTTCCCCATGGGCATCAGGCCATGCACTGTTTTCAAGCTTTTTGCTGCATCTCCTCTAGCTCTCAGCTGCAAGTGCTGCTGACATTCTAGGCAATTCCTTACAGCCACTGCACATACTATATTGTATTTTAAGAGAAAGATTGGGAAACAGAAGAAAGTTATATTTAAGGTTACAGCAAAGATATAAATCACCTACACAGTATGATTCCCGTTACACTTTATTCAAAACAGATTACCTTTAACAAATTCCTAAAATGTCCCTAGACTCTCACCTAATGTTTATTGTTTGACTTTATTCTCTGCTACGGTTAAGATCTGGGAAAACAGCTCAGGTAGTAGAGTGCTTATTTAGCATTGCTGAGACTGTAGGTTTAATCCCCAGTCTCACCATAAAACAAGGCTTAGTGGTATATGCCTGTATTCCAACACTTGAGAGGAGGAGGTAGCAAGAGCGCTAGTTCAAATATCATCTTCAACTACACAGCAAGTTCAAAACCGATTTTCATAGAATCCTATTTCAAAAAATGTCCTGCAGCAGCCTCAAAAACAATTTAGGGAGTTCTGCTGAAAGGGAATCAGAAATGGTTTTATCTTGTGCTACAAAGGACTGAACCCAGAACCTCAGAATATAGTCACCTACTCTAACACTGCAGTACACAGCAAATCCAGCTCAGAAATCCTAGTAAGTTTAAAGATAGAGCAGGGCTATGCAGACAAGTCTACATTCAGATTTCAACTTCACTAATTATGGTTTTAAATTTGGGATAAATTTCTTAATTTTTTGATCTACAATTCTCTCATGGACAAAAGAATAAAATGGTTGTCACTGAAATATCAAAATCAACACTAATGACAGAAGTTAATAAGTGATATATTTATTATGACTTTATGAAGACAGTCATTTATAAAAACAGCAGATGTCATAGTTCCTAAGGATTTACTCCCATTTATTAGGTCCTCTCTCTCCACTATATTCTCCCCATAAGCAAGTCAATTAACCAAATCTCAGTATTTACTCCTAGATACAGGAAATCTTATGCGAAGAAGGGTTTACTTTATCTAACAAAGCCTTCTTAAGACTAAGCAGTCAGTCATTCTGAGTACATTTGCGTTCACTTAAGAAGTATTCCCAGAATCAACCTACCCCAGGATCCAGCAATACCACTCTTGGGAATATACCCAAG
>LOEQ01000928.1:111217-144574 GCA_001685075.1 Bramus lutescens | reverse complement strand
GGAGGGGAGGAGGTGGAAATTTTTAATAAAAAAAAAAGATAAAACGGATAGGAAGGAAAGCTTTTTCTCCCCTACAAGAGTTTTCTCACAAATCTGCAGTTCTTACTCTGAAGTTCACCCTAATTATTAGTAAGCAACCATAATAAATGTAAAATAAACTTCCTCCTTTCATAAAATGCCTTAAGCAACATTTCCTTACCAATCTGACATGAGTTTAAAGAGAAACCCTTAAGATCATTAGTATCTGTATTAAATATGGTAATATCTGGGAATATTCTAGAATTTACTTAAAACAAAAGAAAAACTTGGTACTCAAATTTTCAGAGTGCCATAATTCCTAAGTAGTAAGTGTTCACCAATCAATAATACTCTTTTCAATATACTCAATTAAGCTCATTTTCATAAGTGATTCCTTGTGCATGTTTAAGTTCTTAAGCAAAAGCTAACATATTGATGGCTCATCACAATACCGGAAGCATTTGGTATCGCTGACAAATACTTAATAGCAATTCTATGATTATCATTACATAAAGATAAGACAACTCATGACAAAATAATACATGAACCAGATTGTGATAGTACAAATTCATAATCCCAGCAACTTGTGAGACAGAGGCAGGAGAATCTGGAGTTCAAAGTCGGCCTTACCATTTGAGCAGTCATATGGAAACCTACTACAGTAGAAGCTTCTTAAAATACATATATTTAAAAAAACTAAATGGAATCACCAAATAATGGAGGAGACAAAGGCCCAACTAGGCTTCTCTTGCCACCAAATGAAATCTTCAGTGCCAAGAATGAGTTATATCTAATTGAATTGTTGGCCAAATGGAGCCCCATGAAAACACCCAAACAACTCGGGCTATTGCCAAGGATACTTACTAGTCGTCCTTCACAAACTGATAGTACAGCCCTATTACTGAAGACAATACCTACAAAACTCATTGAGCATGGAGAAGTAAAACTGATGGCTACCTAGAACCTCCTAATATTCATGGAACTAGAAGTACTCTGCATACTACCAGAAGAGAAAGGTAACCACCAACCCAGCTACAGATCCAGCAATCTACAGTGGTAACCTGCCTGCACAATACGCTGGTGTAGTGGCACAAAGCTGTGGGAGTAACCAAGCACTATTTGATTGGATTTATGGCCCACTCCATAAGATGGAACCCATGCCTGACACTGCTTAGGTGGCCAAGAATTTGAGACTAGATAGGCCACGAACCTGGAGAAAACCAAACACCACTGTTCTGCCAAAGGAACATAGCAATATAATGACTTCTAATGGCATCCTGCTATACCCAAAGATCAGGTCTCCCTTAGTCATCACAGAAAAGTTCCCTCCTGCAGTAGAGATGTTAATTAATATACAGGCCCACAACTGAAAAAAAAGTACTGAGAATGAGAGATACTGGAACACTCAGCCCTAAACGGGACGTCTTCATTAAACCTCTCCCGTCAGCACCAGATGTTCTGTGTTGTTGGGTGTCAAATGTTGGGTGTTCTGTGTTGTATGGGTCAGCAAAGAAAGAGGTCACTCCAAGATGAATTTTAGGCCTGTGTGGCAGCAGGAATGCCCAGCTTCTGATGGACTGATCCTCAAACAGCTGTTCAAAGGCATATTTATTGATTGTTAGACAAAGTTGTTTTTTGGATAAACAAGTTCCTCAAGCCAAAGTCCCTGATCTAATCTATGTTTTTCTGAAGGAAAGCATCACACCTCTGCACACTGTTTGCAGTACCCAACAACCCAAGAGCTCCAGCTGTGCCAGAAGTGTTGTGTGACTAAAGTCATGCAAAGGCTGTAAAGCTGCTTCAGAAAAAACAACTCTATAAATCACAGAGAACAATCACTGAATTCCACCAAAATTCCTTCATGGTTAAAGTACTTCCAGAAAGCAACTATTCTGCTCTAATGTTTACCCTTGATACAGTGACTCTGCTGAGAACTATACAAAGAGGAAGTGGAAAGATTGTAAGAGCCAGGATGGACGGAGGACACTAAGGAAACAAGACCTTCTAAACACAGCAGGACAGACACACAATATGAACTCACAGAGAAACTGGCAGCATGCACAGGCCTGCATGGGTCTGCACCAGACAAGTTCACAGTGCTAAGAAGACAAATGGACATGAGACCTCATCCCTAACCCAGAATTTATCTCTAATTGACAATCGCTCTCAAAGAAAATTATCAGTTTTCTTCAATGGGAACTTACTATGTGTATGAACTATACTTAAGAGCAGGCCTCGTGCCCAGCAGAAGATGGCATTTTTGAAGATATTTTGTCTCAAACTATGTTTGTTGGGCCATTTTTTTCCTTACAGGTCTTTTGTTTATATATTATGATTTCTAATTATGTATTTTTATGTTGTGTGTATGTATGTATGTGCTATTCTTGTGCTCTCTTTGTTTTGTTTATTGTTTTGTTTTATTCTAGTTTGATTTGGTTTTTTATTTGTCTTTCTGTTTTCTAAAGAGAGAGAAAGGTGTGGAGTTGGACATATGGGGAGGTAGGGAGAATCTGGGAAGACATTATAGAAGGGGAGGGAAAACCATAATCATAATATATTATGGGAAAAAGTATTTTTAATGAAAATGAATAGAAAAAAAATGGAGATTGCCTAAGCTATACAGGGGAACTCTGTCACAAAAAACAGTGGCTAGGGATACAGCTCAGAGAGCGGGTTCTGCCCAGACCTCACAAACCTGGCTCTTCCCCAATACTGCAGAAAGAGCAGCAGCCCAGAATAAATAATGTAATGATCTTTTCTACTTTAATAAGAAGTAATCATCATCAATTTTGTTTTCTTTCTCCCTAATTTTGCAAAGATAAGATGCTTTTCTCATCCAATATATCCTGATTGCAATTCCCCTCCCTCACCTCCTCCCAGTACCTCCTCCCATCCGGATCTGTCTCTCATTAAAGAAGAGGCTTCTAACACAAAACAACAAAACAAAACATAAAAAAAAAAATAATCTCAAACAAAAACTATCATATTCAACTTGGGTAAGGCAAAACAACAGAAAGAAAAGAGCCCAAGAGAAGGCACAAGAATGGCCATACCCCAATCTCATCTGAGCAATTTTATTTTCCTGAAAAAAAAAATCTAAACACATGCTTGCATGCAAATCCAGTATATAAACTACTAAAAATTTTTAGGGAGCAGTTTCTTGGCACTACTAAAACATTCTAAAAGACATGATAAATATTCTAAAATACAGAAACTCTTTCTGGAAATTCTACAGAGATGTATCTTACAAAAAGATAAGAATGAAGGATGGGCACACATGAAAATGGCATCACAACACAACAATAAGAAAGTTAATATTTATGTAATACATTACAATATAAATTAATAATTTTGTTGTGATCACTTCCAAAAGCTCTTCCAAATAAAATTCTGTAGAATGCTAGAAAATAAAGCAAATCTGAATAGAACCACTTCAAGGATAGTAAATGTTCGTTACATTTAGATGTTCCACAATGCCAAAGCTAAATTTACTTTTTATACTATAACACAGCACATATACTAAATACTATGTAACCATTAAAATGTCAAGTAGTTCTGCCACTAAATGGAAACAGGTCATGAAAGAGCATAAATACAACCAAAGTTTTGGAAGAAAATAATTACCTGTTGTTTGTATATTTACATATATGGATTAGTGGAACTGAGGATCTTACCCAAATACTAATATTAAGTCATATTCAGACATCGGTGGTTTTGTGTATATACAAATCTTTGTGACTTTCAAATTTAAAAAACAGCAAAAGGTATTTTTATTTAAAAATTATTTAGCACAAAGATATTTCACCAATCATGCATTAAGATGCAAATCTGTGAAACATGAAAATTTTATAACTTTTGGCATTGCTTTTTTATTTTTTAAAATACATTTTATTTATGTATGAGTATATGTGCGTTCATGTACCACAGCACAACTGGAAGTTGGTTCTCTCCTTCTAACTATGAGTTCAAGGATCAAACTCAGGCTTATCAGGTTAGGTAGGCAATATATACTTTTACCCGCTTAAGCCATCTCATTGGCTCTTGAAACTTCGTAAAGGGTGACTTTTAATACTATTATTCTACCATTTTGTCTGTGACATGACTGAAATGAACAATTAAACAATTTCCAAATTGCTAACAGTAGGTAACACACTCTAATAATCTAAGGTCCTTAAGTATTTTATTCGAATTCATCCATTTGAGCACAATCTAATTGACACTTCATTTGTAATTCAAGTACTATTAGTTTTTACTTGTCCATTATTTTGCATCTTTTGGCAACACAGATCTAGAGAAAATACATTGTCTAAAGATTGAAGCTCCATTTCTTTATATAAAAAAGAGCATTTTTAGGTCATTCTCACAATTAATAAACTGGAATAATTGAAAGTGTAATTAAATAAACATTACAGCATACCAAATGAAAACATTATTATTTAACTGTATTACAGTCCACCCTTTTCTAAAAAGAGGGAAACTTATTAAAGATGACTTAGACAACAATGAAACTACACAGGTTGCTGGGCCCACATCTGAAACCCCCGGTTCACAGTAAGCAGCCCAGAGCAGTTGCTAGAAGCCTATTTCTGCTTATAAAACCTAGTTCCACTATTGGTGGGACAGCACACAATGACAAACAGCTTCCCTGCTACAAAGGTGGCAGGAAATCTATCAAACTGAACAATAAAACTGCAATTGAGTTTCTTTGGCTTTTTATAGCTGCTGCATATATCCTGGTGTAACTGCAAAAGCAAAAGCTTTCCAATTCTGCAACTAAGTTCTTTACACACCGGTTCTTCATCAAGAACTACAATATAAATTTGTGATATGAAAATCACAAATCACTGCAAAACGCAAAAGGTAAGCTTCATTATAAAACAAAATGCAAGAAAGTACTTAAAATGCTTTTAAATGGACACTTTCACAGATGGAAAATTTGGTTACAAGAACTTCAACAGAATTTTTAGCATACTACAAATTGTTCATCTCCTTAACTAAGTAATTCATACCTATCACTAGAAGCACAAGTTGCTCATTTTAAAAATAACTGTTAACATTTCAAAAACAACCAAAAAAGAATGAATGTAGCAGCATTGAAATAAGTTATTTTGTATAAATTTTATAAGAAAGAAATAATTTTTAACTTTTAATCAATGAAGAAAATCCCCATAAAGAAAATGAAAATATATGTACGGGTAATTAAAATTAAAAGTTGAAATTACAAGAGCCAACTTGAAACAAGTTTTTCTTTGCCCTCCCACAATTCCATCTGGTAGCTTGTTT
Organism: Bramus lutescens; assembly: GCA_001685075.1. Classification (NCBI taxonomy): domain Eukaryota; kingdom Metazoa; phylum Chordata; class Mammalia; order Rodentia; family Cricetidae; genus Bramus; species Bramus lutescens. Next base: position 139,273 of record LOEQ01000928.1, on the reverse strand, counting down.
GCTTTTTTTAAATATATCATCATAGCAAAAATGTGGCAAATCTAGTCTTATTCCAATTTAAAAATACAAAAGTAAAAACACTCCACAATTTATTCAGTCAGCATTTCCTTGAAAAGGAGGCAGAGAACTGGCTTTTACCGGAAAGTAGACACAGGGCCTCTCCTTAAAGCAATTATTTTCTTTGCAAAGCAGTTTTAAGATCTGTTTCAAATCAAAAGGCACTGACGTAAAGAAAAATATAACCTGAACAATGCCTGCCTCTTCTCTCTGAGCACTCTGAATTTATTCTATATAATCTATGTCTAGAATAAATAAATATAAATAACTGGATAGATAAATAAGTGAATAAATGAATGAAGGTTGCTTGCAAATACTACATAAAATAGTATATTTCCTCCTTTTAACATTCTCTGCACCAAATTTAAACTCACAAAAAGGCAAACAGATTTTTTATAATTAAAAATCTACTAAGAAATCATAAAGTAAGGTACACATTCAGTTTTTTCAGACTCTCCATATCTCATATACTCTTTTCTAAAAAGTAAAACATCTTATACTACATTATCAGCTTAATGTTAAGGTGGACAGGAAAGAATTTTATGAAAATAGTAAAAGTATTTCCTGCATAGACAGAAGATTATCCAAACATCCTTGTATGGAAGTTTATTTTCCATATATGTGTGCACATATGTGTATATATAATCGCCAGAAGGCTAGAAGAACAGACTGGGTAGAGATACTGAAGAGAAACGGAAAAGATGTAAGGAGGTGATATCGGCTGAGAGGGAGAAGACAGAGAAGAAAGCAGAAAGTTGAGCAGGCAATCACGCAGGTACAGGTCATATGAAATGTCCACGATCTCTCAACCATTATATGAGATGCAGATTGACACATGCAATCAAGACAGACCGACATGAGACACTACAAAAAGTACATGCTGTGTGTTCAGACAGACTGGGTGACCAGGTAAGCTATCACCTAAAACTGAAATCCTAAACAATGTAAAGGATTTCATTAAATGGAAGGGGCTTTATAAAGAAAGACTTAACTCTGCATGGCGTATTTGAAAATAACTGTAACCTACAGCCAGAGTGTAGTTTCTTGTCAAGCAGTGAAAGTTAGAAAATACTTCTATCAATGCCATCAATGAAAGACAAGGCAAACATATGTGAAAAGGTAACTTAAAAAAATAATCTTGCTATTAAAAGAAATAACAAACTGCCTAAGGAAACAAGATGTTGTTTTTAGATTGATATATTCCTAATATTGCACAGGGTCTGTGGCACTATATTGTTTGGGTAGAAATCTACAAGAAAAGCTAATCCCATAGTGTTAAGTAGCTGGATAGGAGAGGTTCACAGATCCTCGGAAAAGATCTCAAGGACTCCCCAACTCTTCTGGTGACACACCAACATCTCTCTGGAGGTTATATTCCCCTAGCCATCCTTTCTAAGGTAAACTCATATATACTCAGAACACATGAAAAAAAATGCTTCTTGCTTGGCATTTTCCTAACCTGCAATCCCAACAGATAGCTTTGAAATCTAACCCAAATGTATGCGAGGCTCAAACGCAACTTAATTTCTCTCATTATCTCTCTGTAAAAGGTGAAAACCAGCTAACAGAGAATCAATCCAGATTGCAGCAGCCCACTGCAATGGAGGAAAAAGTACAAACCAAAAACAATTACATATAGATGGGAAACTGTTCCTGTACAGGATTTCATTCTGGACAGTTGAGGCTTTAAGAATCATGTAGATTTTCAGGGGCTATTCAAGTTATCCTTGTAGTGCAAAAACAGCCACATATTAATAAATACATAGATGGGAGTTATTATGTTCCAAAATTCTTATTTATAATAGACATGATTTTGTTCTTGGTTAGCTGAACAGTGTTCTTTGGACTAAACTGATAGGTCTCAAAAATTTGATGCATGGGACCAAGGCACTTCATAAAAGGAGTTAATTTTCTTATTTACCACTAGATTTTCTTAATATTTACTTTTATTATTTTAATTGTGTGTATGTGTGTGTGCATTTGAGTTTGTGTGTATGAATGCAGATGCCCTGAGAGGCCATAGATATTGGGTACCCCTGGGGCTAGAGTTAAAGGCAGTTTAACTAGCCACCTGACACAGGTTCTAGTAACTGAACTTGGATCCTTTAGCAGAGATTCTTCTACATCCTGGTGCTAGGATTAAAGGCATGCAGAACCACATAATAAGAAAACAAATATTTAGATTCTAATGGTACTTCAATTAAAAATTAAACTTTGGCAAATATTTTAAACTCCAGAAAAAGTGATGAACTGGTAATGAAATAATAAGAACTTACAAAGATAAAATGGTGATAAGAATATAAATATATGCACTAGAATGAAGGAGGAAATTATATTATCATATGAAGTCTTACATATTATAGTTCTAAGAATTTACATAAACTCCCAAATATGCATAGTTTGCTCACCAACTGGTAGAAGAATAAAATCAAGGCATAGAAAACAGCTGAGAAAATGAATACAACTCCAGGGGAAAATATGAATGAATCCAAGCAACAGCATACAAACAATAATTTCAAAAAAACCCATTTAACATGCTTGCACTAACCTTAAGTTTAAACACAAAAAGGACATTATTTATAAAGGTCTGATGACACACATACTGCACTACGTTCAATACGTAGAGCTGATAAAACAAAAACTAAAAGAATTATTTGAGATACGGTAATAGTAACATCAAATTACTTTAGTACGGAGTAAGAATAGGAAAGAGAATGAAGAATGATAGACAAAACATTTGAGAAGGGGTACTTAATTTTATAAATGCTAACTATTAGGTACATTGTTTTTGTATCTTTCAATGTCTAGAATATTTCATTAAAATTTTTAAAGCTAAAAAAGCCAAGAACAGATTGGAACAGGTGACATAAGTCTACCGCTCAGCACATAGGAAGTGGAGGCAGGAGGATCACAAGTTCCAGGTCACTCTTGACTAAATAGTAAATTCATGGCCATCCTGGGTTACATCGGATGTGTTAAAAACAGAAAAATAGGCAAGTAGTTTCCTTGAAACCAATTTTTTAACCTGACTTTGACCTGAGCAAAGTGCAAATATAACCCAGAACTTTCCTTTTTATTCAACATTATATTATTTACAAGAAAAAAAAAACCTTTCATCTTTGAACATGGTGCGCCACCTTGTGTTCAAAACTTTCTAACAACAATAAAAAGTCAGAAAAATATTTGAGTGTGGCATTCATGAAAAAATAAATTCCTATATGCTATGCCATAATGTTCAACTTTATTTAGTTGAAACACACATAATACTGTCACTGAAAATAATTATTTCAGATCTAAATAAGTTAGTAACATTCTTATTAATCCCTTTTTAGTCTTTACTTCACTATATCTTCAGAAAATAACTTGCCTTTTTAAATTTCAAACATACTAGTATTCTTACTTAAATAAAATTAAAAATCATAGGTACTTAAAATAACATACACGTGCATAAAGCAACTTACCTTTGAATGTGTGATGGATAAAGTGTCTACCCACACGCGCCAGCCACCCCACTCATATTTGACTGCATGGTAAAGCAGGATTCTGAATATGGCATATACCATTTCTGTTATCTTTTGCTCATCTGAATTCATAGGATTAAAATAGCAAAGTGAAAGCATCCATTCTTGCCACACAGAGCACTGAAGCAAGCTCCTAAAAGTTATTAAAGAAATATTGAATTACTAAAAGCTATAAAATCAACAGTAAATCAAGTTCTGTTTTAAAAAAAAAAAAACTGGCCAGGCGGTATAGCTTATTCAAGCTTTTAACCCCAGAGGCAGAGGCAGAGGCAGAGGCAGAGGCAGAGGCAGAGGCAGAGGCAGAGGCAGGAGGATCTGAGTTGGAAGGCAGCCTGCTCTACAGAGGGAGCTACAGGACAGTTGGGGCTATACACAGAAACCCTGTCTCAAGGGGGAGTGAGAGGTGGAAGGGCTGGATAACATAGTTATCTATAATATATTCAAAACAGTTATAACAACGTGGTAATAAAAAATCTAACTCTCTGTGTTACTTCACACACTCTTAAGAAGGAATTTTTCTAAGACAGACTGGAATGATCCAAAAGTAGGTATGAAGGGTGTAAATGAATGCTCTCTGTTCCAGCTTACCTCCTGTTTTCTCTACTGTTATTAAAAAGTTTAATCATGTCAGAAAGAAAGGCTCGGCGAACCTCCATGCTCTCTGAGCACTGGGGAGAATTTCGAAGTAGGGTTGCAATTACTTTTAGTATCTCTGTAAGACAGTTCATAAATAAGTAAAAACCAAACACAAAAAATTCATGAAGGTAGATTAATGTAAACAATTTCTTTAGCTTTTCTTTATAAATATCTACTGAAAACATTTTACAAAAATTGGAAAAACATGCTAACTTATATTTTAAAGAATTTTTAAATTTACAAAAACAAACATACATTCATTAGAAAGAACTTATAAACAAGACAGTGATTTAATGTCATATTGATGGCTTCTTTCACTCTTTAAGATGGAACCCAGGGTCTTGGCATGATGAACAAATGCTTTACCACTGAGTTACAGCCCAGCCAGAGTTGCATTATACAGTTCAAACAGTATACTTAAATTATTAATGAAAACAAAATGTTTAGTCTCTACCAAAGAACAAAGTTGATCTTAAAAACAAACAAAAATTCTCACTATAATTAAAATCTTAAGGAGAAAAAAGAATAGATTTTTACTCTACATCAAAAATGATGGTATACAGTCTTTCCTTTATGAAATAAATTTTTAAAGCTCTAAATATTTTTTCTCTAATTTTAAAGGTAAAATTAGAAAAGAAAAGGAAAATAAAATTTACTCAACACCCCATCCCCAGAAAATGCACATAAAACTGCTACTGAATGGACATTTTGTACGGAAAGAACTTTTTAAAACACTTAACTTAGTCTGAACTATACAGATTATTAAAAATAGCTATAACTATAAATTTAAAGAATATACTAAAATCTTAGCTACCTAATTAAAAGTTTAAGAATTCTACATCAGGCTCTTGTCAAGAATTCTGATGAGTGAAATTAAACATTCAAAATAACAAAATGAAGATACTCTTCCATGGAATTAATGATATTTTTAGAGTAATTTCTAAATTCTTTGATAATTTTAAAAGTTTTCTAGCAAACTATTAAAATGATGATGATATTCATGATAATAACATCATTGCAATTTACTCTGAGGATATGCTGTCCTAGAGCACTGCTGAAGGAAGCCACCAGCTTCCCACAACGGAATGTACATACTACTTATTATCATGATTTTAGAGCTCATAAAAAGTCTCAAACTAGTAAAATAGGTAAAGAGTTGAACCCAGGTCGCATCTACCTTATTTTTTCTTTTTAATGTACATGGGTGTCTAATTTACATGTATGTCTATGTACCATGGCCATGGAATGACCACAGAGACCAGAAGGGATCAGATCCTACTAGTACCATATGGCTGCTGGGATTTAACATGGGCCCAATAAAAGAAGAATCAGTGCTCTTGACCACAGGGCCACCTTCTTCCACCCTAGGTTAGCTGTATCTTGAAATACCACATCACACTACCTGCATCTTCTGAGTCAGTTAGTTAGGCATTAAAGAATCAAACGGTACGGTTTGAATGCGTCATCTCCACAACGCAGGTGCTACCCACATGACAAGGCTAAGAGGTGGGACCTTTGCGTAACCAGGCCTTGAGGGCTCTCCAATTAATGAGATGAAGGCTATTTTTTAGGGCTCCAGGGCAGCTCTCAGCTTGTTTGCTGTCTTCCTCAGTTGGCGGAGCAGCCCTTAGCAAATCAAATAGAGGACCTTTCAGCTTGGTTTCTGAGCATACAAAATAAATTCTACTTTTTTAAATTATTCAGTTTCAGCTACTATTTTAGAACAGCATGGCCTAAGTTGATAAAATACTCTAAAGTTCTTACATTTAAATTTTTCTCTTTTCACTCTGAACAAAGAATGGCAAAGTAAGGCTTGGAAAGCAAAGGAAAAGTAAATTTCTTACTTTTAAAATCGATACAATGTAGCACATTATACACAGAAACACAAAAGGTAAAATACATACGAGGGTTTTGTATTTTCACTATAGAATCAGGATCTGGATGTTGTTTATGGACCACCTGAGTACAAATCTGTTCTATAAGAATCTGCAAAGGTAAACAACAAACTACATTAGCACAACAGCTTGCTGAGTATCACCATTATGGAAGTCGAAGCATAATACCAAAGCTCCGTGTGCGCAGCTGGGCACAGGACTCATGCCTATAAACCCAGCTCTAAGGAGGATGAGGCAGGAGGACTGCCAAGACTTTACAACCAGTCTTGGCTACAGAGCTGGGTTCTGGAACAGCATGAGCTGCAAAATGAGATGCCTTTTCAAAAGTAAAATTTATGATATAATCCTGTATTTTCAATGCTAAGTAGTTTAGACACATAAATGCCTTTAACATCATAATGCTATTTTTACTTCATTATAAAATAAAACATCAAATAATCAATACAATGGAACAAACACAAAATAGGACTAACTAGATTACTTAATAATTCATAATTAATAAACTTCTGAAATTCATATTGCCTTTATATAAATAATTTAAAAGTGGTGTATTATAGACAAATGATCTCATTTTACTTAAATACTAACAATTATACACACATCTTCATAATAAATTAATGAGTAAATTCTAATTACATTCTTACCTCAAACAGAACATTATATGTGGTCATTGTGATTAGATTTGTCTGAAGCATGAGTCTCTCAGCTAGCAACGAAAACAACCCATGCCCAAGCATGATTTCAGCTTTTCTCCTAAAAAAAACATAAAGAAATTACAAAATACAGAGTTTTTGGGTTCACAACAAGATAAAGAAAATACAGATTGTTTTTTCTGATTATTAATTCAAACTCAATTATTCTTTAAATGAATAATATCCAACAGCTCACATTAGATTTCATCCATACTCACTTTGGAGCCAGATGTTTTAAAAAATAGCCCAGTGCCTTGAGTGCTTGTACTCTGATTCCTTCACTTTTTGATGCCAAAAGTTTATAAATGACACTAAATAAATAAAAATTAAGAACAAACAAGTCTAAATATAATTGTCAAGGTAAATGTCATTGCAAACTTATTTCAAATAACGTATATAAATTTAATATACATTTGTGACATCTAAATCTCAGGCTTTAGAAACTTTTAGTGAAAACAAATGACAATAAACTAAATATTTCAAAAAATACAAGCTAATCTCACTATTTAAGCACTGTTTAAAACACTATTTAATGGTAGCACATACTTAAACTTATGAATAATTATTCTCATCATGAAAAACAAAATAATGGACCAGTAATGTGTGATCATCAGGAAAGACATATAAATAACACAAATTAGTTTTTAAAACAATCGATTATTAGGTGTGGTGGTACATGCCTACAAGTCCAACACTCAGGAAGTTGAAGCAGGAAGTGTGAATTACAAAGAAAGAAAACCCATGCATGCACTCTAAGCTTAACTACAGATATATGAGTAGTGAAGTCATAGGGTCTAGAGAGGAACCTACTACTGTTGTAAAGTCAAACTGCTGTCTAAATACCTATGTTTATTCCCATATAGAGTGCCTCTTGCCGTGAATGGCTGTGAATGTAGAAACTCATGCCTGCTCAAGATGCTGAGAATACGTTAACTGTTGAGTACATAAACAAGACGTTTATGTTACACACTCAAAAGTTCAAGAGAATATTACAGAAGAGAATAGGAAAGATTTAAGAGTTGGAAGACAGGTGAGGGGCTATAAAAAGTAATCTTCTGGATCTGACATGGTTATTGTAATCTTGAACCCAGCCACAGCAGCTTCGGTTACCTGCCTAGGGCCCACACAAGACTGGCCCTCTCAACAGTCAGTTATGAATGGCAGAAGGGCTCATGGAGTCTCAACTCTTCCTACAGAACTACAGCCTACTAAAAAAACTCTAAAAAAGAGATAGTCACTATCTTCAGGTTATACCCATTTGTGAACCAAACCAAAATCCAATGCAAAGTTCACAGATGGCTATACAGATGGCCCAGTAAATTTCAAAAGAAATCATAAAGAAATGAATATGGGAACAGAATTTGGGGGACAAGGGAAGACTGACAGGAAAGGGAGGTAAAAATAATTAAAATGCATTTCATACAGGTATGGAAATATCAAAATATAAAAAATTATAATAACAAAAATAGAATTTTTATAACTTAAGACTCATTAACAAAAAATCATAATAACCTTGATTTTAATAAGCTTAGAAATCTTAAATTATGTCCTACTATAAACTCTTTTCATAACCTAGAATCAAAAATATCTCATATTTAAGAATCTAGTATTTCCAAGTAATGGTTTATATTCAATATAATTATAACTCTCTATATCCTAACTCTTACCGTAACCCATTCCGCTGGTCAAAAGCAGGAATCATGGAGTTAGGATGCTCTGCCATTAATGCAACAAGCAATTGTAAAACATCCATTAGATTGTCGTCCTAGAATTATTTTAGAAAAATTAAAAATAAAGGGAAGAAAAATCAACTCTTTGAATACTGAATATTTCTGAAACAATATAAATTTCAACTTTAAATAGGCAAATCTACAATATACCAGCTTTGAAAAAATTATGTTCTATAAATATTTTAAGTAAGGTTTTTACTTATAATTATACCCTAAATGTACACCTCAAAGTATACACCAGAAAATAGCCAGAATCAAAGAGATAAAATAGCTTCTATGTTATAATGTATCACAATACCTACATGATATTCTATAGAAATAGACATAATGAATTATTTTTTGTTGTTCCCACCCACATTGTCAGCTCACAACCAGTACTCAGGAATCTAATGCCCTCTTCTGGACTTCACAGGCACCAGGCACACACAGGATGCACTGGCATACACATCAGCAAACACATATACACAAGAGAGAGAAAGAGGGAGAGAGAGAGAGAAAAGAAAGTCTGCTTAAAGTTAAGTTTACTTTTCTCTTTGTTACAATAGTTCCTAACAATATGCTTTAGTGTACTTTATTCATTAAATAAAATCCAATGTTAGCAACTTCTTAAAACCTTTCATGATGCTCCTAAGAGCCATACTGTGGCAACAAAATGATTAAAATAAGGATTCATTAGCTTCTAAAAAGACATTTATTCTCCATGACAGTGATATAATTAGTAAAGATTTCTTTGATGTTTTTACTTTTTAAAAAAATCCCTAATGCAGTTTAAAAAAATAAAATTCCCAAATCAGAAATTCAAGTATTACCTCATGCATAGTCAGCAGGTAATTAAGAATGGCCTGTAGCTCATCTTCCTTTACTCCAGAGTCCTTTAGAAAACATAACGTACTTATCTTTGTATTACATGCAAAAAAAACCATCTTTAAATCAGAAATCATGCACACAGATTATTCAGCTTCATCAGCTTCTATAAATCTAAAACTAACCCAAAAAAATCTAGATTTAAAAAAAATTGAGAAAGCACAAAAGACATACAGTCTGCAAACTATACAGAAACCAAGGGGGCAGGTCTCTTGCCGAATCTTATGTGAAAGCTAATAAGGTACCCCAGCATACAGAATAAGGAGTAAAATGATGAAAAAATACTACACAAGCCAGTAATCCAAGCACCTATACCACACAGGCCAAGAACAGAACCTAGTGTTAAACAGGGGCTCTAAATGTCTGCCAAATGAAAAAAACAAAATGGAGTTCTCATGAAAATTTATATAACATATATTAAAGTGTCAATCGCCAATACTGTAGTGATTTAAGAATACCCAAGAGAAACAAGAATGAAAAACAGAGGATGAAACAAGCATCTCTCAGCAAAGTTTCTATCCTATTTTACTGGCAAAGAATAAACAGAGACCATATTTCATGTTAAATTATCTGCCACAACATGCAGCATGGGACAGGAAAAGAAACAAACTTACCTTCATCACTAATTGCTTAATGAACATCAGTAAGAATGCTCTCAGAGAAAGGATTTCTTTCTGACTGGGTCGTGGTCCATCTTTAAAGATACACACAATTAGTATTTCAAAGACCTCAAGGCTACCTAAAATACAATGCTTTCATGTTCCCGAGCTTTTCTATATTTGAAAGAAACATTGAGCTACACATAGTGTTACAAACCTTTAAAGCCAGCACTCAGAAACAGAAGGAGGCAGATCTCTGTGTTTGAGGCCAGGCTTCTCTACAGATTGGGTTCTAGGCCAGCCAGGGCTGCACAATAAAACGTTGTCTCAAAAAAGACACACACACACACACACCTCTAAAGAGTGACCTTCCCTTTGATGACTGTTAAAAGGCTAGCATTTGCTCTCATATTCAACTGTATATACAATACTCCAAAAGCACAAGTAGGTTATGCTGTCTGTTGGATATGACATGACCTATGAACACATGTATATAAAAGGCATGAATGTAGGAGAAGGCCTAGTGGGAAAGACCAGGGTCAGCCACAATGGAGGGAGGAAAAGAGACGCTGATGGGGAGTTAGTACGATCACAATCCAGTGTACAAATGTAAAACACTAGAAAGAAGTGAAAGGGCTTCAAAAAAAAACTATATGGTGATAAAATCTGTACTTGACAATACTATTTATATTTTGCTCTGAAAGTGTTTGTTATTAAGATGAAAGAAATTTACCAAAAATTTAAAAGTTAAAAAAAATCTAAGCTTTGGGTAGTAAAATGCTATTATGTGAACTGGGTACGAAACAACTCTTTCTACTGCTGTCCCTTTTAAGCTCTTACAAAAAGCATGCTTCACCATGCAAGACTGTTAATGAAGAAGGGAAACATGCTGACTACCTCTGACATCTCCAGTACTTGGGAAAGTCCTTGGTCACACATGGCTCACATTAAGTCAATTTTCATGTCTCCAGCATCTAATTCCAAAGTACAAAACTTCTGAAACCAAATAACTATTGTCCTAAGGCCTCAAGTTAGGGACCTGTCTGCCTCGTAAGTTCTACAGTTTCCCCAATAATCACTACTTATAGCTAGTGCCCAGACCACCAAAGCACAAGACCACCATGACCTTGACCAGATCAATTAAAATAGGAAGAAAATTGTATAAAATGTGTTCCACATGATAATTCCTAGACAAGTAACAAGCAAAACAGAGAAGAACCACAAAGTTTGTCCAGCTTCCTTAGTTGACCTGTGAGCCTTACTGAAGTCACTACTTATAAAATGAAGATCAAGACATGAAACTAGCAATCAACAAGTATGTGAAAGTCCTACATCATCATGAGAGCTTCATCAGAAGTTCTGGCCTAGATCTGCAAGTGCCACACGCTTGCTAGCTTACACACATTCTACAGTTTGTGTCCGTGCCACACACTCAGCTGTGGACGCATTTTTCTCAGAGGATACAGAGTTTACTTTGAACGTTACATAAAGTAGCATAAAATTATAAAACCTGTCTCTATACATCAGTGAACAGTCAAAATCTTTGACAGTAATGAAAATGCATGATTTTCTAGCTCCTGAGAAACTGCTTCTACTTTGAAATAACAGCCTTTAAATACTATCAAAGAAAAAAATGCACCCTCATCTCAGACCATGATCTAAAAAGGATCACACCTCCAAGGGTGGTCCATCAGCACAATGACTGCCACAGACACAGGCATAGGACCAATTCAAGCTGATGAGCAACTCAGGGGCCAACAGAGGCTTGAAAACACTTGCTACAGGAGATGCTCTTTTGCTGGCTTCCCAGTTATGAGGACTCAAAGACAGATTGCTGCTGGCTACTACCAATGGAGGGAACTCCTAAATACATCTGAACAGAAGAGCTGATCATGTGGAGAGACAATGCATGTTCTGAGCATTTCCAATATTTTCTAACCACCTGCCCCAGCTGCACCTGACACTGCCACCTTGTATCAGCTGATTAGCTCTTTCAACATGAGTCAGTTTGAAGTAGGCTTTACAAATCTTAAAAAATTTACTTTGACCTCTTACATGAACTTTCCACATGTTCAGAAATTATTACCCTTGTGGTGCTTGTCCTGATTAGGAAAGAAAAAAATTACTTAAATTTTAGAATTTCATTATATCTTTATTAAAAACAAACACCTCCTACATTTCTATGAAATTTCCACATCCCCAAAGCAAACTTTCAGTGACTCTCGCTATGATTATCTCAATATCAATACCAGTAAGCAAGTGATTTTGTTTTTCTCGGTGTCAGAATTTTACAAGCAGCCCAGTCATACTTGTTTCCTGAACAACACAGGAGCACTCTTCCACAACATTAGTACAATGTTGGCAACAGCAATTTATAAGAGACTAATGAGGTTTGCTATCTTGAGGAACTGTAGAAAAGGTTAAGAGCACTGGTGGCTCCTCCACAGGACACAGGATTGATTCCCAGCACCTACGCAGCAGGTCACACAACCTTCCACTGCAGTTCTAGAGGATGTGACACCCTCTTCTGGCCTCTGAGAGAACCAGGCACACACCTGATACACAGGCATATGTGCAGGCAAAAAAAAAAACCTCATACACATGTAAAAAGAGCATATTGTTGGTTTCTTTTATAATCTGATTTACGATGTGTACCATATAACATTCAGACAGCAGAATTATACCTAATCCCTTGGGGGTGATACCGCTTCGGTCCTGAGGATTCACTGCCCAGTAGTAGTACTTCAGTGTGTGCATGATGAGAAGCACTGTTCCAACTCTCCGAATAGTGTTATATATGTTGACTGTACCAATAAATTCAGTGGACAGGTAAGTATACAGCATCAACTGAACCTACAAAACCAAAATGAAGCACAGACAGAGAAGCTCATTGACAACTGTCCCACAGGCTGTTACATTTGGACTACATGTAGTCCAAAAAGTAAGATGCTGAAGTTAATGACATCATATCAGACATCAAAATAGACAAGCACACACCATACTCCTTACACAGTAAATACCCCAAAATATGTCAATTTTGCCATATTATCACATGGAAAAATTCTTTTATTGCCATTTAACAGTCATCAATTTTCATTAGCATGTGTATCTTTATAATGAATTTATGGTTTAAGAAAATGTTTTGTTCTGTGTGTTTTTCTGGTTCAGTGTGTTTGTTTGGTTGGCTGGATGTAACAGGATCTCACTATGTAGCCCTGGCTGGACTGGAGCTCAATATGTAGACCAGGTTGGCCTCAAACTCACAGAATTCACCTGCCTCTGTCTCCTGGGTTCTGGAATTTGAGAATTAAGATATACATCACCATGTCTGGCCTTATGTACTTGCTTTGTGTATATCGATGATTTCTGTGTTTCACAGAAAAGTATAAGCTCGAAGAAGGTAAGGTGTGCAGAACTGTACTTGGACCCCCAGGACCAAAGTAAAGCCACACACAGTAGTGGATGGCTGTAATCTCAGCACTGCTATACAGAGATGACAAGCATCAGGAAGAGGATCCATAGACACCTGGAAACCAGCAGGAATGGGTAGCGGTAAACAAGAGACCTTGTCTCAAAGAAGGTTGAAAGGTAAGAACTTACAATGGAGGATGTTCACTAACTGCCACATGTGTCCCATGGCTCCAGGATACCCCATTCAAACATGAATGTATACACACACAGAGATTTAAGGGAGGGGGCTGGTATGGCTCAAAAGGCTGAACATATAAAAATGCACATGTGTCTATATTTACTTCAAATATAAGCTCTTGTTATAGTAGAGAAAACAAGTATACAAGTGCTACCCCAACACAGCATCTTTAGTCTTCATACAAAATTTCAATGAAATGATGATTCTAAACCTCAGCACAGCTATACTCAAGTAGCTACAGCAACACAAAGGAAAGACTACTCTTGTTCTCCCATGCTGCAATCATGAACTTTCCATGCCTACTAGTGGATGTATTTTATAAACTTAACAACTGAGAGTCCAGCATATATAATCTCTCCTTAGACAAAATTACTTCCATGCATTTGCAACTGAACATTTACATTACCTTCCTTGACACTAGGCATCTTCATTTTCAACCCTGTTCCAAGACTCAATGTTGCTTGGGAATTTCTCTAAACAAGGAAGTATTGGTACCTGTCTCTTAGATGCCCTATATATGACCAACCTTGAGATTTAATGAGAAATTGGCTTAGTAGTGGTGTATGTTACAAACAACGGTGATGCTGAACCAGCTAAGACTGGAGCTTAGAAGACAACTGCAGCTTAGAAAATCAAAAATAGGCTGAGATTTCAGCTAATTTGGGGCATGGTGACATTTTCAATGTATTTACAGCTGTTAAAATGAGCAGCCTCAACCTATCTGTCACTAAAGCAATACAATAATACTTCCTATCATATAATACACTTCAAATTCTTAAGCACTTTATTTCAGGTCATAAATATTTACATGTACCTATATACATAGCACTATTACTATGGATTATAATGACACATGAGCCATCCTTCATACTAAATACTGTTAAGGAGATGAAGATTACACAAAAATTCAAGCCATCAAAGCAGACACTGAGACACAGAAGGTCATGGCAGGGCTGGGGATATGTCCAGCCCAGGAGCAGAACACTCGCACAGCATGCACAAAAGCACTGGGTTCAATCACCAGCACCTAAAGGACACAACAACAACAAAGGCCATGAAACAGCGCATAGTGAAGTGGCACAGGCTGCCAGAGATGGTGACTTTGGAGCCAGAGAGGCCACAGCGAGATAAAGTGAACTGTAACGAAGCCTCATTAATCAAGAAGCATGAAGGAAGGCTTTGAAGACTGGTAGTAGTGCAGGCAGACAGAAGAAAAGAAGTTATAGCTGAAAAATGGCATCACAAATCCAGAGCAATCATTTTCCAAACCTACCTATGCATTAAAAGACCTGGAAAACAAAATTAAAACAAGAACTGGAAAACATTCTTTTTTTATTATCAAATCTTAGTCATACCCCACAGTGATAAAATCAAAATCTGAAGTAGACAGAGTAGAATTCTGCTTTACATTTTTGTTTTTAAATCTTCCTCAACTGATTCTGTCAGCAGCCATGACTGGGAACCACAGCTCTAGTGAGTCCTTACCGTACCTGGCGATGTACTGAGGATATCTGAATTTCTAAATTACAAAACCTATAATTGACAGGAAGGTTTAAAGCAAGATATGAGATTACCTCACTCTGAAAATAATGGAATACTAAAGTCTGAGAGACTAAGAAAGGACCTGATGAGAATGGCGTGTTAGGGACACACAGAAAGCAGGTGGTGACGCACACCTGTAACCCCAGAACTTGGGAGACAAGAGCAAGAGGATCCTGAGTTAAGACCAGCAGGCTACAAAGAGAGACCCAGGCCAGGACATACAGAGCTAGACCCTGTCTCAAAATAAACAACAAAACACACAAGATTTCTTAAATAAATTAGATAAACAAAAAATTGAATAAAATCAAAAAAATATTAAGAATGCATCAGCCATGCCTGGTGTACACCTTTAATCTCAGCGCTCAGGAGGCGGAGGCAAGCAGATCTCTGTCAGTGTAAAGCCAGACTGGCCTACAAAAGAAATTCTAGGACAGGTGGTCTACACAGAGAAACCCTGTCTCAAAAATGCCCCCTGCCCATCAAAAAATTTAAAAAAAGAAAATATATAAAATGATATCATGGCAAGGAAAAATGTATGGGAGTTAATATTAATGTACAGAGATAAATGAAAGTAAAGACCTCTATGCTAATTAGGAACAAACCTTCCTTCCTTCAATCACACAATCTAATCACACCTATGCAGCAACTACCTTTCTGACTCGAGTACAAGAATAAGGCCTGTCTTACTCACCACTCTACCCATACTGCCCAGGATGAAGTAGTCATTCCACAAATACTTTCTGAGTAAACAAAAGACCACTGCAGACAAGAAAATTGGTAGTTCCTTCAAGACCATTATAAGGACACCTCCGAGAAGCTCTAAGATAAATGAAACTATGAGGTGCTCCTTGTTCCCTTTCCAAAAGCAAAGGTTAATCCATACATCGACAACTCTGACTTCAGGAACTAGAGAAGGATTTATAGTGACTCTAATGAAGCTATAAGCCTAGTTTTGCATGCACTATATTATACTCTTTATAAAAGTTTTCTTTCACCCTGCAAGCTACATGATCTGCCAGACAAACAATCTGGACCTGTCCTTTGCTATAATTGTGTTTATGATAAACTAAGAGCAAATAAAATTCCTTATAATGACACCAAGCAGACAGCCAACGGAGAATGTTAATTTGATATCCAGTCAATTGTAAATTCTAAAAGGTAATTAAGAAAATTTACTAAGATATATAAAGAAAGAAATAAAATGTGATAATACTAGGAACATGAAGAAGTCATGTGATTAAGTTTAAAGTAAAAGTCATTCCTCTACAACTAGGTATGTAATAAGACACTTTCTGACAACTTCAAAAGAGACACAAAGCCTTACAAATATGCTGGCTAGTAAGACCAAAAAAAAATGTCTAGTAAAAGATTTTTAAAGTAACTTGAAACAATCTTTGAAAAGAAATAAGACTAAGGGTCATGAAAGAGAAAGAGGTCAAATTTAAACAGGAGATAAAAAGCTACAACCTCCAGCTGCCTCCTCTGATTATTTCCAAATGGCAATCAGAGTCGGCAGCTGTGTTTCTCTTTACCATTGAAAAGGCCAGCTGAAAATAAGATATTATGACCCTGGAAAAGAAAGTCTCCAGACATTTTTTCCTGACAATTAGAGTAAGTATGTGCTATGACAGACATAGCAAGTGGGCAATGGGGGAGGGGCAATGGGAACATGGGGTTAAAATAACACCATTTCTAACAAACATTGTAAATAAAATGAACGTAATTATTCAACTTTATTTCAAGTTATATTAATATTAGCATTACTAATTTTTTAGGATAGCTAACAGATCAGGGTATATTAAAAAAAATTTCACAAACTTTGGGGTAACAAATTCATTTGTTCATATAGTAATGACTAGTTTGTTGTTAAAATATTACAAAATTATTTGACAAACACATTAGAAATTTCTGTAATTTAATATTAAAATTAACATATAATGAGACCATTATATTAGCCTTTAAAAAAGGTAGCATTTGCCATCATGGTAAAATGAAACCGGAGTTAATTCTAATGGCTGGAGTATGCACAGAAGAGGCAGACAACAGAAAGGATGAGATGTGAGGGAATGGAGAGAGGGAAGAGTGGGAGGGAAGAGAGAGGAGAGAGAGTATACACACATGCGTGTATGCATGGGCTGGAGCGTGCCTGTGCATCTACAATAGGACAAAGCTACAGAATCTAGGAAAGATAGGCTGAAACTGCCCCGACTTATACTTTGCAAACAAAGACACCCTCAAATAAAATCTTAACAAGAAAGTAAAGACATAGCTTATATTTCTATTACAAAAGTAAAATATATATTGACTGGCAAATCTTCCTGAAAAGCAAAAAAGTATGCTTGGTCAAAAATGGTCATCCACCAAAACCTTACTTATCGATATGAATACGCAAAAGAAAAAGGGAAAATTCTCACAACTCTCACTGTTCTCCAACAGAAGTAAACCGAGATCAATATACATCACCTTGGCTGGAGTATGGATCCATATGGCAGGGTTAAGAAGAATGTGATCACACAACTGTTTCAGTAGGGGCATCCCATTCTGTAGATTGCTCAGATACTTTGAAAATGCAAGGCAAAGTTCAAGTACTGCTCTGCTGATATGGGACTTGGAAGACTGTTGGGGGTAGGAGGAGGAAAGTAGTTTAAAGGTTACTACTAATTCAAAGGAAGGTAAGTAAATCACAAGCTGTCAACACCAAAAAAGAAGTTGTCCACAAACTATATTCAAACTTAAAGATGGCATTAGGCTTGCTACCAGACTTCTTTAACAAAAGACCGGAAACAAGGTGAAACAAAATCTACAGTTCCTTAAGTAATCTTCTACAGGCAAGGAAATATTCTGACAGAATTTCTTAACCACATAGAAAAACAATTACATGGTTTGCAAATTAATAATAAAATGCTTCATACTTTACCTTTTCAAGGCTATAACCTATCACCAAAAAGCCCTTACAAGCGAGCATCTGCTCTTGCATAGCAATTGAGTTCTTCAACAACTCCATGATAAAAGCCAGCAAGGTTGTACTAGAACAAGACAAAGGCAATGATTTGAGAAAGAATATTCCACAAGAAAATATTAGATTCAACACAAACAGCCTTCTATTTACCTTAATCAAAATTTCTGTTTCAGGGAAAGAATGTAGCTCAATGAAAGTGCTTACCTGGCATGTGCAAGGTTCTGGGTTTAATCACCAGAAACACATAAAGGCCAAGTTCTACTGAAATACTAAAAAGTGGTCATCTCCAAGACCACTTCAGAACAAAATATTTATTGTAGAATCAAGATTCACTTAATATTTCATGCATTTTATCACAAATGGTAATTTAGGAACAATATAACAAGCATGCACTGCTTATAAAAATGAACATTTGAAAACAAATAATAGACATGTGTAATGAAAGTATTTTTAAGATGTTAACAAATACAGTGTTATAACGAGATAAAGGGGAAACTGGAATTGAAGAATGAAATGGGAAGTGAACAGGGGTGCAAGGCAAAGGAGGGACAACTAACACTAAAGGCCATTTGAAAAGACATATAAAAATCTACTACTGTAGAAGCTTCCTAAGATGTATAAATATGAAAGGAATTTAAATGGAGTCACTATATAATGGGTGAGACATGCCCCAAACTAGACATCTTATGATACCAATAAAACTTCCAATCCCAGGAATGGGTTATATCTATTGAGTAGATGGCCAAAGCTACTGGTTACCCTCCACAACCTGACTATAATGCCCTTTTGCTTAAGACACCACTTACTTATGTCAATAAATGTCAATAAATAAAGCTGATGACCAAATAAAAGCTTCCCTGTGGGTGTCACATGAATTCATTTGTCATTCACTTGGAAATAATGCTCATCCCTGACATTCCCCTCAAAACACTATCTAGGCCTTTCCTTGGCACAGCTCCACCCCTTTCTGACTGTGCTGGCTGCTAAAGCCATAGCCTGTGTGTGTCAAGCACAGTGCTCTAACACTGAGCTACACCCACTGCCTAAGAGCTACCCTACTTTATTTTTTATTAATTTATTTTATTTTTCTTTTAAAAAATATTTTTTCATTTTACATACCAATCCCAGTTGCCTCTCCATCCCCTCCTCCCATTCCCTCCACCTATTCTCCCCACTACACCCTCCATCCACTCCTCAGAAAGGGTAAGGAACATTGCTTTGGGGAAGGTCCAAGGCCCTCCCTACTATGTCTAGGCTGAGCAAGGTATCCGTCCAGAAAGAATAGGTTCCCTAAAAGCCAGTACGAGCAGTAGGGAAAAGTTCTGGTCCCACTGCCAACGGCCCCTCAATCTGCCCCAGCCACACAACTGTCACTCACATTCAGAGGAACTAGTTTGGATCTATGCTGGTTCCTTCCTTGTCCAACTGGAGTTGTTGAGCTCCCATTAGCTCAGGCAAACTGTTTCAGTGAGTGTAAGGACATCTGTTCAACTATGTTCACAGCAGCATTATTTGAAATAGCCAGAAACTGGAAACAATCTAGATGACCCTCAACCAAAGAATGGATAAAGAAAATGTGGTACATCTACACACTGGAGTACTACTCAGCAGTAAAAAAAANGATCTCCAAAATATATAAAGAATTCAAGAAACTAGACATCAAAATACCAAATAATCCAATAAAAAAATGGGTACAGATCTAAACAGAGAATTCTCAACAGAAGAATCTCAAATGGCTGAAAGTCATTTAAGGAACTGCTCAACATCCTTAGCCATCAGGGAAATGCGAATCAAAACAACTTTGAGATACCATCTTACATCAATCAGAATGGCTAAGATCAAAAACACCAAAGATAACTTACGCTAGAGAGGATGCAGAGTAAGGGAACACTCCTCCATTGCTGGTGGGAAAACAAACTTGTACAGTCGTTTTGGAAATCAGTGTGGCCGTTTCTCAGAAAATCTGGAATCAGCCTACCTCAAGTCCCAGCAATACCACTCTTGGGAATATACCCAAAGTATGCTCAATCCTGCTACAAGGACATATGCTCAACTATGCTCATATCAGCATTATTTGTAATAACCCTAACCTGGAAACAACCTAGATGCCCCTCAACCAAAGAATGGATAAAGAAAATGTGTTACATTTACACAATGGAGTACTACTCAGTGGTAAACAAACAAACAAACAAAACAACAATGACATCTTGAAATTTGCATGCGAATGGATGGAACTAGAAAAAAACAATCCTGAGTGAGGTAACCCAGACCCAGAAAGATGAACATGTTATATACTCACTCATAAGTGGATCCTAGCTGTAAAGCAAAGGATAAGAAGCCTATAGTACATTATCCTAGAGAAGCTAAGTAACAAGGTGAACCCTAAGAAAAACATACATAGATCTACCTGGAAGGGGAAATAGACAAGATCACCTGACAAATTTGGGAGCTCAGGGTTGAGGGGAAGATGGAAGGGTGGAAAGGGAAGAAGCGGGGAGGGCAATGGGGAGGAGAACTTCAGGGAACAGGTTAGTTGAGATGGAGCAAGGACAGAGATGAGAACAAGGAAAGGGATATTTTGATTGAGGGAGCCATTATGGGACTATCAAGAAGCCTGGCACTAGAGAAATTCCCAGGAATCCACAAGGATGACCCCAGCTAAGACCCTAAGCAATAGAGGAGAGGGTGCCCGAACTGGCCTTGCCCTGTAGTCTGACACTGCTAAAATGGCCAAGAACCTGTTGGCAACTAGGTCTTGGGCCAAGGAGGAAACCTAATAATACTATTTTACTATAGGGACATAATAATATAACTACTCCTAATAGCATATTGTTAAACCCAGAGATGTCTCTAATGCCCACTACTGGACATTGTGTAGAGACTGACAGATTTTGGAGTACTCAGCTCTAAATAGGATATTTTTATCAAACCCCTCCCCTCAAGGCTCAGGGACCTATGCAGAAGAGGTGGAAAAACTTTAAGAGCCAGAGGTGGTAGATGACTCCAAGGAAATGGCAGCATGTACAAGACCGGCACAAATGAAACAAGAAAAAATCCCAGTGTGGAGAAAGGGAAGTGAACACAAAGTCCCACCCTCAATCAAGAAGCTATCTGCATATCATCCACACTCCAGAGCAGGCCCTGCTCAGTAGTTGGCCAACACAAAATAGACTCCATGATTTCATGTGTATGCTTTTTGTTTTGTTTTAGTTTGGTTTGACTTTTTTATCTTACTGAGGGTTTATTTGGTTTCACTGTCTTTTTTTTTTTTGCTTTTGTCTTTTTTATAAGAGAGAGAGAGAAAAAACATCAAGCTGGGTGTGTAGAGGGATGGAGAAGATTGGGCAAGAATTGGGATGTAGAAAGAATATAAGCAAAATCTAACCTATAAAAAATTTTAAATAAAAAGAAAAAATAAATATCATTAATTTGAAATCAAAAAAAGATGTATTATATACAAGTGTGAAATTTTCCAAGAATAAATAAAAGCATTATTTAAAAAAAAAAAGAATGGATGTAACAGGATAATCAAGCATATTCATTTTAGAGGACTTAGAGACCAATAGGAAGGAATAAAAATGAACAAACAGACTATGATTTAAACTATCAAAACAAGCAGGACTCCATACCGGGCTAAGAAGTTGTTCCTTGTCATGAATGGTGGTTCATACTTTTAATACAAAAACTTGGGAGGCAAAGACAGGAGAAGTTCTGGGAGCTGAAGGCCAGCATGCTCTACATAGTGAGACCTTGTCTCCAAAACCAAAGAAAGAATAAAGTAGTTTGTTTCTTCTTCCAATAGGAAAATCATGATCCTTCAGCTTTGAATTTTATTTCTTTTTTATTTTTTATTTTTTTTATTAAAAATTTCCACCTCCTCACCTCCTCCCACTTCCCTCCCATTCCCCCCTACTTCCCCTCCCCCTCACTCCCCAATCCAGAGATCNCCCTCCATCCAGGTCTAAGAAGGTGAGCATCCAAACAGATTAGGCACCCACAAAGCCAGTACATGCAGCAGAATCAAAACCCAGTGCCATTATTCTTGGCTTCTCAGTCAGCTTTGAATTTTAAATGTGAACAGGGGATACAGCATTCCCCACCACCCACAATATTTAGAGAAGCCAAAAGAGGAAAGAAAAACATAGGATTAGCTATCACTGCCTTTCAATGGTTCCTCGGAGAGACAACAGAAGACAGTGAGACTGGCAGTCACCCTCATCTCCACAACAGAGCCTTGGCTACTACGTCAGTGAGGATACAAGAAAGAAAACCTAATCCTTGTCAAAGAAGGCCACAAAACTTTAGTAAGCTTTATGCTTATTACTATGGCAAGAGGAATGAATACTTTAAAGTATGGTCAACAAACCAGGTGCAACGGAAAGCAGGAGGTTCCTAAGGTTGAGGCCAGCTTGGCTAACATAGCAAGCACCCATCACAAAAATAAATAATTTGACAAATGGAGTTGGCAAATGAAAAAAATAATTCCTGTTTAGAAAAAATTAAAAATAATTTTTGCTGCCTAAAAATTATCTGGAAAAAAATTACTTATATCATCAGTTAGATTCATGGTTGAGATGTCAAGTCACACACAGGAGAATTTCAGAAAATAATGGAAAGCTCACTTAAATTTCTCAATAAATGAAATACAATCAATATACTATATATAATTTCACTGAAATATGCAGCCACGAGAAATTCATGCATTTATACAATTCTCATGTTTTACAATTTATCGTGAAATTCACATGCCTCTGCCTTTGTTAAGATTCAATTCAACAGCACAGGATATAAAATATACTAATATGCAACCTAATTTTTTAAAAAAAGACAAAAAATCCTTGCCTACCATTAAAATTTTTAATTTTCAAATACACAGATGGCTGATTAACAAACTAAAATATTAAAACCCTTATTCCCATAATAAATCCCTGCCAAATAAAAACTTAAAAGTTTTAAAATTAGACAAATTATATATAGAATATAATATGTTATATATTCTATACATAATACTATTATTATATATAATGTTATATGTGGGGGGGTATGAGAAAGAGACTGTTTTTGTTTTGTTTGTCTTGAGTTTTTTTTTGAGACAGGGCCTCACTACATAGCCCTTACTGTCCCAGAACCCACTCTGTAGACCAGGCTGGCCTAAAACTCACAGTGGTCTACCTGCCTCTGCCTCCCAAGGACTAGCCTTAAAAACTTTGTCACAATACCCAATTTATATGTATCATTTTGAATAAATCCACTGAGTTAACTTTATTCCATAAACTTACTACGCTTTTAGGGTTTCCAATTTTTTTCTACTACTAAACCAGAATTACACTAATAATAATATAAATAGAGATTTATAGCATTGTTTATACATAAATTTCTCTAAAATGTTATTACTCTACAACAAAACAAATAGCGAAAAAAATACTATTCAGTTCAATAATCATTAAAAGTAATTTTCAAGTAAAATTCAAACAAAAGGCCACCCCACCAGGCAAGCAATTCTCAGAGTAATCCTGGCACTCAGAAAACTAATGTTAAAAGGTCAGCTTGAGATCATGGTGGACTACATGGTGAATTGTAAGCCAGTGGGGTGTGGGCTACAATAGTAAAACCCTGTCTCAAAAACAACCATCAAAAAGAGAAACAAAAAACACTCACCAGATAGTCAAATCAACCTCATCAGATAAATGTTGCCTATAATCCAGCTGTGCAAAAAGAGGAAATAAAACTTGTACTCCTCCAATTGAATGCATGGCACTTTGGATGGAATGTGTTGAAACTGCCTTTACATCCTTGGAAAACAGAAAACACAGTAAAGGTTTCAATGATTTCTTTTCTAAAGCAATCGAAAGTAAAATACAACAGGAAATGCAAGAACACTAAAAATGTGGCATATCACATGTTTAATAAAAACTAACAAACACACCTCCATAATTCACTGATATTTCCACTTGATATATTATTAAAAGATCTGGAATAGTACCTGGAGCATGAGTGCATGTGGGGAATGAACAAAAATGGAAGGATTGTCCTTGGGAGATGACTCGAGGCACAACTGGGCATCTGTGGCCCGTGGGTTGTATGTGAAGGCAATGGAACTGGAGAGTTTGCCATCATATAATAAAAGCTTATGATGCTCAGCAAGGAAAAGGTCACTTTCAGCCTTAAACTTAAATGTACCCTGTCAATTATAAAGACAAACAAACAAACAAGCAAAAAAATCAGTTAAGGTAACATACACACAACATAAATACAAATGATCAAGTATAAAATCTAATACCAGGAAAAATAACTAACCCCTCCACATAATGTGAGCCATTACTTCTGTGATTTATCCTCTTGATCACACTTTTGTTGAATCACAATGAATTTAACTTATATTTATTTTCATTGCCTCAGGATATTTTCCAATTACCTTTGTGTCATCTGCTTTGACTCACTGACTGTTTAAGGCTATGTTGTTTAATTTCCACATGTCTATAAATTTTCCATTCTATCAAAATCATAAAAATATATTCAATGACTTCAATCTCCTTAAGTTGACCAAAATGTTTTGTAGCCAACCAGATGGTCTGATCTGAAGAATATTCTAAGGACTCTCAAGAAGAATGTGTATTATACTGGTGTTTACAGAGTGCTCTGTATGTTAAGTTCACGTGGGCTATGTAGTTGCCCAAATCCTCTGTTCCTTGTTGATCTCAGTTACTGTTTGCTCTTCCTACATTGCCATCTGCATGTTCTTTCAAATGTCAAATATTACTTTATACAATCATACACCACAAAACAATGTCTTGATCAGTGAAAGACTGCATAGACATTGCTGGAAAGATGGCTCAGCAGTTAAGAGCAATGACTGACTGCTCTTCCAAAGACCCAGCACCCACATAGAAGCTCATAACTGTGTGTAATTCCAATTACAAGAGATCCAACACACTCAACAGACATATCCAGCCAAAACACCAATCAATGCATATAAAATATAAATAAATCATTTTTTAAAAAGATAGAAAGTTTGTAAGATCAGAGCCCAGTGACATAATAGCTCTCTTAGTTTATTTAAGCATACTATAAAATAAGTTGTTAAAACACTGTGAACATATCTAAAGTAAGTATACTGACACAAGTTAAAATTTTTAGTCAGGTGGTGGTAGTGCACATCTTTAACCCCAGCACTCGGGCGGAAGAAACAGGTGGAGCGCTATGAGTTCAAGGCTAGTCCAGTCTACAGAATAAGTTCCGGGACAGCCAGAGCTACATAGAGAAACCCTGTCTCAAAAGACCAAAATAAAATAAAAAACTCATAAAGCAATAAAAAAACATTAAAAATAAGTAGTCATTTCTAATACTAATATATAAATAGCTTTAACTATGTTCTGCATTAAAAAAATACAAATCCAAACAATGAAGATGATTAGGGGACAGCTCTGTGAATATAAAAGTTTGAGAACCTGAGCTTGGATCCCCAGCACCAAGGCAGGCATGGTCACATTTGCACTTGTAACACAAGCACTTTGGGTGGCAGAGACAAAAGATAGCTGGTTACCAGCCTAGCTCCAAATTCAGTGCAAGGTGAAAGACCCTGTCCCACAGTACTAAGGCAGAGTGTGATGTAAGGACGAAATGTCTTCTTTTGATCTTTACACATACATGCATATTGTAGAAACATATACAACCAATAAGATACTACTTCATACTCACTAGGATAGCCCTGACCAAAAAGAGTCTGATAATAATAATACACATAGAAAAAGACATGGAGAAAAATGTTCATAGACTACTATGTAAAAATAAAATGGTACAGTCATTTTGGAAAACAGCATGGAAATTTCTCAAATAACCCTGTAATGTTACCTCAGTTATGTCCACAAAGTTGTATATTCATATTAATATTATTCACGATAACCAAAAGTGAAAGCAAACCAATGTGCATGAGCTAATGATTGGTAAGCAAAACACAGTAGACAGAAGAAGATCATCAATCAAATAGGAGGCCCAGGGTTCAGTTCCCAGTGGGGAAAGGGGCAAAAAAAGAGAAAGAAAAACATAAGTTAACCAAGAAAATGCTATCAAAGAATGAAAAGCTCAGAAGTGATAATACAATCAATGGTTTAGATAAATTGAGTGTGTCCCACAAACTATCACAAGTTGAAACTTAATCCCCAGTTTTCAACTGTGAAGATCTATATGGTCCAGAAATTGTGGTTAGAAGTGGGGGCTTTAGAAAGCCATTGAGGTGAAGTACCCATCAGTGAATTCTGGCAGCATCACAAAGGGACAGAACCATAAAAGGGAAGCATGGATATATTTATTCCATGGTTCTTGCCAAGTCATTCTCTACTAAAACTCTGCCAACAAGTGTTTGATCACCAGTCACAGGCCAGAGACCTGGAACCCTTAGAACATGAGCCAAACTAGCCTTCCTGAGATAATTTACTACGGTAATGTAAAATGGACTAATAGATATGCAAACATAAATCTACACAAAGAATGACTTTTCCTAGAAATAGTAAACACATAATAGAAAACATAATCCTTATTTTCAATGTCCTTAAAACATTGCAAATTAATTTAAAAAGTAAATAATAGGGCTATAATATTTGCAGAGCTAGAGGGCATTATTTATGCCTGTATTCCAGTACTTGGGATATGAGAGGATTATAAACATAAGAGTTCCAGACCGGGGGCTGGAGAGATGGCTCAGTGGTTAAGAGCACTGACTGCTCTTCCAGAGGTCCTAAGTTCAATTCCCAGCACCCACATGGCTGCTCACAACTGTTCCTAACTCTGACACCCTCTCACAAATACATGTGCAGGCAAAACACCAATGTACACAAAATAAAAAAATAAATAAATAAAAGAAGAGTTCCAGACTAGTCTTGGCAACACTGCAAAATGCTTCTTAAAAAACTGTCGATGTTATATGCACATAAAGTTAAAGATTAAGTGTATAGACTTTACTTCTACAAATATTTTTGATATTAATCTAAAATATTTAGAAGTAAAATCTACAGCAGTAATAAAATAAGACAAAAGGAATTTTCGGGACCATATTGAAAGGTTCTACACCAAACATTACCACAACATTTATTGGCAATAAGAAAAGTAATATAGTCAGGATTAGCAGACAAGCTGAAAAATGCCCAAATAATACAACAGGGAAAGAACAGTGTTTATGAAGGAAAACAAAATGAAAGAAAAAATAATTGAACACTAGAGGATACTGATTATCAACATCCATTCCAGCTACTTTTAAAAAACGTACCCTATAGATAATTTATAAGCAACATAAGTTTACTTTCTCTGGTTCTGCTTGCTAGCCACAGTTGGTCCTACCTAGATGTGCACACAGTATCAAAATGAAGGATAAAAGCATACCTCAAGTTCTTTATGAGAGCACTAGCCTCATTCATGATGAAGCCTTCAAGACCTAATCACTCCCCAAGACTCACCTCTTAATATTACCTCCTTGAGAGTGAAGCTTCAATATATGAATTTAAGAGAGAGACATATAATCAGACAATAGAACTTATGGAGGGAAAGTTAACCTTTGCCTTACTTCATAAAGAAAGATAAATTAATTCAAAATGAGCCATAAGCCAACAGAGATATTAAAAATAAAACAAAAAAACAAGAAAATCTTTCTAATATTGTAGTAAAATATTTATAAGAACACAAAAAACTGAAAAAATATCTGAGTAAAATGAAATTCCTGTTCTTCAAAGCCAATATTAAAAACAAAAACCAAGTTACAGAAGAAAAAAATTGTAAATAATACATTTGAGAAAAAAATTGTGTTCACAATATTTATGGAACTCTCAAAACCCAGTAAGAAAATAAACCACACAAAAGAAAATTGGTGGGGGCGGGAGAGATGGCTCAGTGGTTAAGAGCATTGCCTGCTCTTCCAAAGGT
>LOEQ01000928.1:101007-111123 GCA_001685075.1 Bramus lutescens | reverse complement strand
GGCCTGCAGACATACACACAGACAGAATACTGTATACATAATAAATAAATAAATGTTTAAAAAAAAGAAAAAAGAAAGAAAATTGGTGTGAAGACACACACAAATGGCCAGTAAGCAATATGAAGATTTTCAGTATCTCTGGCCAGTAAAAGAATTCAAATTACAACCAGAAGGAGGCCAACTATAGTGATACACATCTATAATCCCTGCACTTGGGAAGTAGAGCCAGGAGGACCAGGAATACAAGGCCAGCATCAACTATGTACCAAGTTCAAGGCCAGCTTGGAATACCTGGGATCCTTTCCTGAATATACATCTAAACAAAATGAAGTAATGAAGTTAAAGAGACAAGTTGCACTTCCATGTCTAAAATACCACTATTCATAATTGCCGTGAAGTACAAATAAATGCTCATTAAGAGATTAACATGAGGGCTGGAGAGCTAGCTCAGAAGGTAAGAGCGCTGGCTGCTCTTCCAAAGAACCTGGATTCAATTCCCAGCACCCAAATGACAGCTCACAACTGTCTACAACTACATTTTAGGAGGTCCTACACCCTCATAAGCAGAACATCAATAACACATAAAAATGAATAATTTTTTAAATTAAATAAAAATGGGCCACACATGGTGGCATAGGCCCTTAATCCCAGCACTAGGGAGACAGAGACAGGTGGATTTCTGTGAGTCCAAAGCCAGCCTGGTCTACACAGAGAGTTCCAGGATCGCCAGGTCTATGTAGAGAGACCCTGTCTCAAAAAGAAAGATAAAAATGAATTTTAAAAAGCACGGTACATATATAGAATGAAATACTATTTGACTATGAATTAAATTCTGACAATATGGATAAAACTGGGGAACATATACTAAGTAAAACAACCCAAGACACAGGCAGATAAATGTTCCCTCATCCGCCTCGTATTTGAAATCTAAGAATGACAATCTCTAACAAGTTGAAAGTTGAATGATGATTACCAGAGACTGAGGTGGTGGTGAAAAAAGAATGGTCAATGGATACTAAATTACACGTAGACAAAAGAAAGATGTTGTGGTCCATGGCTGTACAGTAAAATAACTATAAATAAGAACGGTATATATTTCAAAAAGGCAAAAAAAAAGGCAGGAACCCATTTTATCATGAAGAATGGCAATTGTTTGAGAAGACAGATACGCCAATCTTGATTTGAACATAACATAATGTATATATGTGTGTAAAATACATATATACATTATATATGTAATACCCCATGAATATACACAATTTCATGTAACCTTTAAAAAAAGATTTGCCTTCATGGAAAGAACTACAGCATGAAATAAGACTGAAACTTAACCTAGCACTTCTCACAGTTCTTCACACAGGTCAAGTACGCTGCAATTCTCTGAAAATGTGAAATGTGCTTTTACCCCAGTGAATGCCCTGCCATGCTCCCAGTGCCCCTGGCATATATTATAAATAAATACTCAAGATATAACTGCCCATGTGTGAACCACCTTCAGATCAAGCCCAGAGGAGCAGTCAACCATTAAGCAATGGACAGGAAGTCAAGTACCTTATACCCCAGGCCCAACTGATAAATGGCAAAAATCTGAGCTGCGTTCAGAGCGTCACTGAAAAGGTAAACCGCAGTCATCTGACCACAGAACACCCGATTTGCATCTGCTGTCTCTGAGGAGCCCAGGAAGCATTTGTCAAAGGTCTGTAAAAGAAAAGAGATTTAATTTTTCAAGAAAATCATACATTCTAGGAGTGATAGATGATATATATACTGAAGGAAACACTATTTGGCCATGAAAATGAATTAAATTCTATCATCTGACAATGTGGATGGAACTGGAGTATATTCAGTAAAAAAACAAAGACATGGACGAATAAATGGACATACTGTGTATGTGTCTCTCTAAAGCATATATGAATAGAATAAAACAATTCATTTAACACTTCATTCCTTCACACCTGGAATGAAAATTGGGAATGGCATCTTGAAAATGGATGAACACGAGTTTTCTAAGTTGTAATAAATACAGTTTGTTAAGAACAAGGAAATAAGAAAGAATCAGACAAGTTGATATACTAAGTTAAAAAGTTAAACACCTAAACTGAAGAGAAAGCTGTGTCTGACAGCAAAGTCCTGAGTTTGGTTTGGAGTTACTAGGCCGCCCTTCTCACTTCACCCTTCATAGTAAAGAGGTAAGAGTTACAAAACCTCTCTGAGACTAACGGAGGGAGATATTCTGTTCATCATCCCCAGTTTAAGGGGGAAACGTGCTTCACACTTATTTTCAGGAAAGCAAACAAGATGTTGTGGTCAATAAATGAGAGAACTGTTTCAGAATAAAGGTGTTTGACATGGCACCATGAGCTCTTGAGGCTAATGTTATCAACACAAACGAATACAAGTGAAAAATGATATGAAAGGAGTGGGTGGTGGATGAGGGTTTTTAAGTGGTTTTTTTTTAAGCTTTCTATAAAAAGAACTTTAGAAGGGAGGAATAAGGCCATTTCTATTTTCATTCTAACCTTTGAATTCTGAAACCATAATAAAAAATAATAGAATCAATACCAGCTATGAAGTAAATGCTAAGTGTATGTGCATGCATCATCTAAATTATTTATAAAATAATCATCTTTATCTACCCAGAATTTTATGATAAAACCTGAATAATACCTTAGCTGACAAATCAACAAGCTCTATCAAAAAATTAACATACTAGCCAAATTATGACTATAAAAAATGGTGTTCAAAATGTATACTCAGATTTTGTAATAACCTCTTGTTTATAAATTTCATCCCTTTAAATTAACAGTTTTTCAGCAGGGCAGTGGTGGTGCATGCCTTTAATCCCAGCACTAAGGAGGCAGAGACAGGTGGATCTCTCTGAGTT
Source organism: Bramus lutescens (assembly GCA_001685075.1). Classification (NCBI taxonomy): domain Eukaryota; kingdom Metazoa; phylum Chordata; class Mammalia; order Rodentia; family Cricetidae; genus Bramus; species Bramus lutescens. The sequence continues at coordinate 108,239 of LOEQ01000928.1, read as the reverse complement.
GAAGACTAGCCTGGTCTACAGAGTGAGTTTCAGGACAGCTATGGCTGTCCTGAGAAACCCTGACTTAAAAAAACCAAAATAATAAATAAGTAATTTTTCATAGTGTACTGGTTAGTTTTTTTCAATTTTGTATAAGCCAGAAACATCTGCAAATACAGACCCTCAGGAAAATATCCCCCATCAGATGGCCTGTAGGCTAGCCTTAGGGCATTTGTTTGTTTGTTTGTTTGTTTTGGACTAATGATTGACGTGGGAGGGTCCAGCCCACTGTGGGGAGTAACATCTCTAGGCAGATGGTCCTAGGTGTATAAGAATGCAGGCTGAAAGCAGGCTGACAGACATAAAGCAAAGGACAACCAGCCTACAGGCCACAACCCCAGAGAACCTAGGTAACAAAGAGGACCCTAAGGGAAACATACATAGACCCGCCTAGGAAGGGTGAAAAAAAAGACAAGATCTTCTGTGTAAAATGGGAGCATGAAGGGTAGGGAGGAGGGTGGAAGGGAGTGGGGAAAATGTACAGTACATTACTATCCAAACAATAAAAATGAGAAGGATTTGATAAAAAAAAAAAAANGGAGGCTGAGCAAGACATGAGGATCAAGTTTGTAAGCTGCAGCCCTCCATAGTCTCTACATCAGTTGCTGCCCTGACTTCCTTGATGATGTACTATATACCAAATAAAGTCTTTCATTACCTCCCAAGCCCACACTGCTGGTCAGGTGCTTTATCACAGAACAGAAACCCTGAGACACATGGCAACGTTTCTGAACTACTTACATCACTGGTGTTGACAAGCCACGTTATCTCTCCATAGGAAGCAAGCTCACCATTCACATAACATCGAAGCTCACTGTTCTTCCATCGGTTGTAAATGTGCACTATAGTTACCATGTACCACTGAGTGAGTAAGCAAAAATAACGATTCTCTGAATAATAAAACCTCACTGATAACAACTAAAAAATAGAAGATTTTAATCAAACTTAAAAACAACTGTGCTTTTACCAGTCTAACATTCAACTTCTAGGACAATATTCATTCTAGGAAAACCTCAGCAGATTGGTCTTAATCACTAGATAATTTTTCCAATGTAATAGCATGGAAATTTTCAAACATCGATTGAAAAAATAACTATCTATTACAAATATCTTCCCTAAAATTTGAATATCTTTCCATCCACATCTGCTACCCACCTCTACACGTTACTGATGACTCTTTGCCTGCCTCTACCTGGTAAGGTATAAAAGAAGACAGCACTAAAGTAAGCGGCGTCTTCTTTTCTCCTAGCACCTCTCATAAAATCAACAAATAACTAAATATTCAGTCATTTTATGACCCAAACCATAGAAGTTAGCTTCCCAGTAACTTAAACACATGTGTTAAAAAAAAAAAACAAAACTGTAGATGCACACGAGGCTGATACACTATGCGGGCTGCACAGCTTCTTAGAGGAACTGACTCAGGAAGAGCTCATACCTTCTGTGGCTTGAAATCAAACTTCACACAATGTTGAAAGCCTTTTCCTTTTGACTTTATTGAGGTTATAATCAAACAGCCTCCAACAAAATGAGCAGAATATCCAAGACCTTTGCTGGTTCTGAAACTGTGAAGAGTTAAGTTCTCATTTTACCTCAAAATACTCATTTTCAAAATAAAGTATTAACACTACTCAAGTCTAGAAATACATACCAATACAAATATGGTTTATCCTTGTCTACATTAATGTTATTTACAGGATCCATTCTAAGCCAGGTGTGAAATGTAAAACCATTCTGGTAAGGCCATCTGGCTATAGGAGGTAATGCAATAGCCTAAAGGAAAGAAATGCAGTTATTAACTTGCAAGAAAAACTTTCTTGTTGAATTCATGAAAATAAGATTTTACAATACTATGTGTGTTTCCACTTTAAAAGCTATTAAAATATCACAAAGCAGACTTTTTATAGAAGAAAACATTTAATAACTATTATATTTTCTCAAATAAAAATTAGAAAATATTAAATGAAACATTCAGTGTAGACTGATGAAAACAAACTCATAACTAATTCATTTTTTTCTACAGATGTAACCAGAAAGATTCTACTGCAAAGAAACAGTACTGAGACCCAACTATTGAAATTTGACCCAAAAAAAATTGATAGAGATAGATGAGAAGTTAAAGGCTTAATTATGTTATTTTTTGTAAATCACAACTATAAAATTAAACAGGAATATTTCATACTTTTTTTCAAAATTGAATTCATAAGTCATTTTATACTTAGTTTAAACTTTTAAAATATAATATTAGCTGGGCATGGTGGCACATGCCTTTAATCCCATCACTCAGAAAGCGTTAGCAAGTGGATTTCTGGGAGTTTCAAAGTGGATCTCTGGTCTCCATAGCAAGTGACAGACTAGTCAGGGCCACAGAGTGAGACCCTATTTCAAATAAACGAAACAACCAAACAAACTAAAATGTACACAAACATATATAATATTATATAATGAAGGGTTTTTTAATAGCAACACAGACTTAAAAATATAAAAGTAAACTTAGAAGAAACACTACCAGTGTTTCAAAAGCTATGAAAAGATATAATAATAAATACTTTATGCTGGCATAAAATCTTCATTAGGTTAGACAATTCCTTCATGGTTATGTCACCCAAAACACAAGTGTTTAAAGAGAAATACAGAGGGCTGGAGAGACAGATCAGTGGTTAAAAGCACTGGTTGCTCTTCCAGAGGACTTGGGTTCAATTCCCAGTACCCATAGGCAGTTCATCATTGTCTGTAACTCCAGTTCCAGGGGAATATGACACCCACATACAGACACACATGCACGCAAAACACCAATGCACAAAATAGGAATGAATAAAAAATAGTTTAAAATGCTTTTAAGAAGCCATAAATTGGACTTCAATAAAATATAAAACCAAGTTTTAAAAGATACCTTTTCAAACTTTAAACTTTAAAAGACATATAAGAATGGGGGGGGCGCATTTGCCAAACTGAATATCTGAAAGAGAGCGAGACTCTGTCTCAAAAAATATAAAAGGCAGATACACTAATGATCAATAAAGACATAAAAAGATGTTTAATATTGCTAGTCACTAAGAAGTTATAAATCAAAATCAGAATGACTGGAATGAAGGTCTAATTCAATAGAGCAGCACGCAACTAGAACATACAAAGTCTTTAGCTGGCTCCTAACACTGGGAAAAACATAAACAAAGACAAAATGAATCCCCTAGTTTAACATTAATTAGTACCAACAAGGAAAGAAACTGGAACCTTCCAATGCTGCTATTGAGACTGTGAAACACTCAAGGAATTCCTCAAAGTGTTAATCAGTTTCTAAAACACAAAAATTTCATCTCTAGGCAACAAGGCAAAATAAAAGCAAAACACAATAAGAAAATCCCAAAAAATAAATCAAATATCACAAAAGTCGTTTTGTTTCATTTTATTGAGACAGAGCCTCAGGGAGGCCGGACTGGCCTCAAATTCCCTATGTAGTCTAGGATGACCCTGGCCTACTGACCATCCCGCCTCCATCTCCAAAATTTGGGGATTATAGTTTGGAATCAACAAACTACAAACACCCTTCAAAAACATATTCTTACGTTTTAGCAGATAGTCTAACTACATAGAACTAAACAATATGATTACTGTATTTAAAAAATAAAAGAAAATGTTGAAGATCTTCTAATTATAGACTAATTTAATGAATTGTTTAAACAATCCATAAATTGTATACCTACAGATTGAATATGCACTTAAAGCACTCTGAGATATTACCAATATCACTACCATACATGGTCTTGTTCATAAAGTAGCAAGAGTATAACAGATAAAAAGGCTAAAGATGTAGCTCAGTGACAGTGTGCTTGCCTACAGTCCAGGTGTGGTATACCTGTAAGCCCAGCACTCAAGAGACTCAGGCAGGAAGAGCTCATTTGAGGCCAGCCTGGGCTACACTGAGAGTCTGACATTAGCCTAAAGCTGTACATCTAGACCCCTGTCTCAAAAAAAAAGTGTATTTTTACAAGAATCATTAAAAAGTAGGATAATGTGCCTGCTAATTTCAAAGAGTTACTCTTTCTACATCCCAAATGTAAAAAAAAAAAAAACAAAGGATTAAGGCTAAAAAAAAGATGTTCAGAAAGACAGAAAGTCAAAGCATTTATACTCTGATAGGTACGAAGATAAATTCACAGTATAGTGTAACTGCATATGAAAAAAAAAAAAGGCTGGGGACTAGAGAGATGGCTCAGCGATTCAGAGCATTGCCGGCTCTTCTGAAGGTCCTGAGTTCAAATTCCAGCAACCACATGGTGGCTCACAACCATCTGTAATGGGGTCTGGTGCCCTCTTCTGACCTGCAGGCATACACACACAGAATATTGTATACATAATAAATAAATGGATATTTTAAAAAAAGATGTTTTAAAAAAATTTTTTTAAAAAGGCTGTTATTCCTTCACTAAACCAAGCTTTGATAGGCAGCTTTCTCAAATGCCTTAAGAAGCAAGTTCTCCATCTCTCAAACTGCTAGGGGGAAAAACTGTAGTAAGGATTAAGCAAAGTCATGCAGAAAAGCTTCTGGGTGTTTGCCTCGTACATATTTACTTACTGCAGCACTCTTTCCTGGAAAGTTGAAAAAGGCATCAGGGCCGTACTTCTGAGGCATATGCTTTAACACAGACAACAACTTCCCAGCATGCGGAGGCTATAAGATAATGATTTATTAATCATGCTATTCTCCTTAAAACAAAACATATTTAATAACACTTATGCTTTAATATACACAAAATAACTGAATAATACTATAAACTAAAAAGTATTTACAAGAATAAACAATGCTATTTTCAAAAACCTTAATACAATGAATTCTGTGATATTTTTATAGTACTATAGAGCACATTTTTGTTCAGTAAATATGATCTCATTGTTTCACACCCTCAAACACTTCAAAAACTGAACTTTAAAATGTATAAACTACTTCAACTGCTACCTACTCCTTTCTACGTCTTAATTTAACAAGTACTAAATAATGCTTACTTAGACTCCAATGTCAATGATACTTTAAATAAGTCATAATATTTTAACTTCATAACCTAAAACATGATCCTGTTATTTTCCTGATTTTACAGAGGAAGGCTCTGAAGCAGAGCACTCAACCCATCACACAGTAACTGTGGGGTCAGGATCAGAACTCAGTCTAACCCCCAAAACACAGTTTTAGCCATAATACTTTCACCAGTTGAATCATGCCCTCGCTCTCATGTCTTTAATAGAGACCACTCTTTAAATGGCCTAACAGATACTGATCTATATCTCCAACTTCATCTTGTATATTTCTGATCCTGGGTTCTATCCCCTCTGCTTAAAATGTGCTCACTAAGCCTACCTCAGACTCCTGCAAATCAAGGAAATCTTTCACATCCTTCAAAGCTCATCTTGAAGTCTAAAGTCCACTTCCTCAAGCAGTCCTCCAGGAACTCACAGAAGTGAATAAATTTCTCTAGCATATTTCATTCTACAATGTGCCTCAAATGCTCAGCATATATAAAGGGTTTAATGCCATATTTTTAATGTTTCTTTGACCCACAAAACTATCTAGTACATGAAACAATCAAAAACTAAAATGAAAATCTCATTAATATTTATAAGGAAAGTCAAGGGCAATTAGATACACATTATCATCTTAATAAACCTATAAGGAAATATAGTAAAAATAAGGGCATTCATTCTTCTTTATTACAAGCTGAAAACAGGGTCAAACCACAGGTGAAATCATTGGCTTTCTCCCATCTTATTTTGTTTACTATTCTAAGATATTATTTCTATGTAAAAGTTTAGCAGCCTTTTATTTTACTAGTAAATGGAATATTTCAATCTAACAGATGCCTTTTAATCATCCATACCACTCAATTTTAAAAGTATGATTAATATCAAATGACTAAAATCACACTTATTTTTAAATATATTTCAAAGAAAAACAAAGTATCAAAAAACTGAAACAGCAAATACAATTAGAAAATTAGAGCATTTCCATCTAGAGAAATCATTCCTCCAAATTCCTTTTTCTATAAACAAATCAACAAAAGAAGATAATAAGGTAATCCTTCCCACAGTCCCTGTTGTAGGACACTACACTGGAAAGTCTTTAGAAAAAAATATTAGATGCCATATCAAGAGTCTTTACAAATAAGCATGTTCATTGATGCACTCATTCCACAGATAAACATCATAAATCTGTGTGTAGACTGAGATACGGGATTTGCACTCTACTCAAAGAGTCAAAGAAAGAAGTAGCTGGCTGTGTTATCCAGAGTGGGCAGCTATTATTTTACGTTTACCTCCCAAGCTATTCTGATTGTCCTCCTTATCATAAATAGCTGTATTATTATGTCTAATATTAGTGTTATATAATCTGTCAGAAATCTTTCTGTGGCCTGTGGAATGGCTCAGCAGTTAAAGATGCTTGCTACTAAGACTGACAACCTGGGTAGAAGGTGAGAACTCCTGCAAGTTCTCTGAACACCAATCATGCAGAATGGCACATGGGCATGCATGTATACATGCACACACACACAAATGAAAAAAGTAGTGTATTTTGCTTAGCATTTAAATAACTTTATATTACATATCATTCAGCTGATTGATTACTCTCCTATGTCTCTGGCATTTATCTTCTCAATACAGTGTCTTTTTTCATATCATGTATTCTGAAAAAGAAGGAAGAAGAAGGAGGAGGAAGAAGAAGAAGAGGAGGAGGAAGAGGAGGAAGAGGAAGAGAGAGATGGGTGGTTGTCTGTGCTCATAACCCAAGCATTGGGAAAATGGAGACAAGCAGATCCCAAGGCTCATTGGCCAGGCAGCCTCGCCTACTTGGCCTTCCCTGCCTGGGAAATGAGAGGTCTTTACCCAGTAACAAGGTGCCAGCACCTGAGGAATAATATCCAGGCTGTCCTCTGGCCTCTACAGTCCATGCACACATGAATATGTACACACATGAACAAATATACACACAACACCAAAAAGGGTTTTTTAAAAAAGGTACCATCTGAAATTCCCAATGAATAGAATTAAAACACTGCAGAAGGAAAAAATTCAGCTAAGAATAAGGCAATAAAACCTATCTAAAACAAAGTTCAATTTGATTCTACTGCATGTGCTGGCTTTGTGGGTGCCTAGTCTGTTTGGATGCTCACCTTCCTAGACCTGGATGGAGGGGGGAGGACCTT
>LOEQ01000928.1:86539-100927 GCA_001685075.1 Bramus lutescens | reverse complement strand
GAGGAGGGGAGGAGGTGGAAATTTTTAATAAAAAATTAAAAAAATAAAATAAAATGACAGGAAAAAAGTCTTAATCAGCTATCTGTTGAAAGAAACTGTTGACTCTGTTGGCAAAGTCTCAAGCACAACAGCATAACATAAATCATCTGGGACCCTGAAATAGATGCCTGTGGTTAGTGTCCATGCCAATGAGCTGAAAGCCCTGGCCTGGGAGAGAACCTTAAAGAAAGTTTTCCAAGTGATTTTGGCAGCCAGGGCCGTGACCATGTGTCAATTGCTCTTTAAGTGGATCTCAACACTGATTAGAATGCTGATTCTCTCATTCAGTGACTGAAGCTGTGGGACTCAAGCCTAGACAGCTATTAGAACCACCAGGAGCGGCTAAAATACTGGATTATTCCCCTCGTCACCCAGACTGGTGAGATTGCAACTTCTGGGGTGGGTGGGACATGGGTGGTGGACCTAGGATGTCCCCTGTGTGTCCAGTGTCCAGAAGCATTGAGCAAAGGGCATACTGCACCATCTCATCAAACCCACATGGTGTCCTGTGAGCTAGGTGATGCTATTCTCATTTTACTGGGGGAGGAACTGAGGTTCAGGGAGGCTAAATCACTTTCATCAAGTCATTCAGTCAAATGTGACTTCAAAGCCTACGTCCCAGGCAACTGTGGCTCTCATAGGCAGAGGGAGAAGGGCCTAGTCACTGAGTACTTACTAAAGCTAAGTGGTTTGCTGGCTAATCTGCTGTCTTGCTTCTGTTCTCAGCCTGGAGAATTGAGTGGTGAGAAAGGCACATTTTAAAAGGATGTTCTAGGTGCAGGTGTGAGTGTGAGAGTTGGCTTATCCCAATGGAGGGTTAAAAAGAAGAGGTCATGCATCCACACGGTTACTAAACACTTGTCCTATCAGTTTGGCAGCAGGTTCTAAGGTGGCACAGGAGCTGCTGAATGCTCTGTGGTCCTTTCCCTAACAGAAGGTGTAGGACCTGTATGACTGCACAGGTCACAGCCCTACAGAGCCTTCTAGCAGAGCAGCCTGTAACCAGTCATGAGGCAGGCCCGCCTTACTCCCCTCCGACAACCAGGGCAGTGACCTGCTGCCCTAATGCACAGGGCTGGTCCAGGGATTTCAAATGGCTGTGCTGACTATGCTGAACACTACTAAGAATTCAAAAGACAAAAGATAACCTATCTATCCATTAACTTTCTATGCTCTTAAAATAAGCCCTTCCCATACCCTTCCCTTTTACATTAGAGTCTATGTTTAGCAAACAAGAAGAAAAGATGGTTATTATATAGGTTCAGTTTTCAAACTTGTCAGTGTCGAGAAGTTAAGGCCCCAGGTACTGAAGGCGACGTGTTGGTTCTAGGACAGGAAGTTGTTTTAAAAATCTTCATTCAATTACACTGTCTTCACTTTGCAAGTGATAAAGAGGTCTCAGAGAGGTTAAGTCACATGTTCAAAGTCACAGAGCTGCTAAACGGTAACAGTGGGCCTGACGCTGGAGTCCTTGGAATCAAGAATGTTCCCCAAAGCCAGAAGCTACTCATTTATTTTTGCCCAGGGACCCCTCTGAAAACGTGACTCTGCAGGTCTCTCTCTCTGGAAGCAGAGGCATTTCTCTGGTCTTAGCTACGAAGTCCCGGCTGGGGTCACCTCAGCAATCTGTCCCATCCTTCCAGTATGCATTTGTTATTACAAAAAGACACAACTCCTGTTACCTCAGCACCTTCACTGTTTCCGTCCACTGGGCCTGCTCGCTCTCCCACGGGTCCACCCGAATCCAGTCAGATGTCTGCAGTGCCAGCTGGGCCATGGCTACTCGGTGATGGGAAGCCACCAGGTCTTTTTTTCCATAGCTGTCATTGACAGGTGAGATGATGCCCTCGACCACCTGGTACAGTCCTAGGCAAGGGAGAATGGGGACGCCATGCATGAGGAAAGTCACTCGCCACCTGGCAGCACAGCGTATGCTGGTGCTCAGTGTTTACACCTCATCCTGCATGTGAGCAGACATGGCTTCCTGGCGGACCTAGGGCTTGCAAGCAAGGACCAGTGACCCTGTGCTTCCCCTCTAGTGTCTTCAACAACTTAGAGTGGTACTTTATTGAGAGGAAGCTGCGAGGTGGGGGATAGGGCAGCAGATCATAGGACAAATAGCATCAGGATGCGTTTGATGAACATCACGAGGTGCCTTTCTGTATGGCATTGCATTTGTTTAGTCTTATCTCAAGAACCGGATTCTGGGCTGGAAAACAAAGGGAGGAAATGCTGGCTAGTCTTTGGCAACTTGACACAAACTAAAGTCATCTGGGAAGAGGGAACCTCTTCGTGGGATAATCTTTTTGTATACTGTGAAGATGTGTCACTGTGACTGACGTAATAAAAAGATGAGTGATCAATAGCTTGGCAGGAGAGGGTAGCTGGTGTTCCCAGGGAGAGGGAGGAAGAGGAGGAGGAATCTAGGCAGCTCTCCCATCGACCACAAGGGTCCCTCTCCCTCCTTCTCCTCCTCCTTACTAGGTATGCAGATTTTGCCAGCAGACTCAGAACAAGTCGGATGTGCTGTATTGAGAAAAGGCAAAAGCCACGTGGTGGGACATGGATTAATAAAAACAGGTTAATTTAAGTTATGAGTTAGTTGGGAAAAAGCTTAAGCTAAGGCCAAGCTTTCATAATTAATACATCAGTCTCCATGTCATCATTTGTGGTCTGGCAGTCCAAGACAGTCTGACAAGAAAAAAAAAAAGCTTGCTATAAACCTCAAATTGTCCAAACTATCAGACTGGACTGAAGCAAATCTGTGGGACATTTCCTTAATTAAACATTTGATATGGGAAGGCCCAGGCCACTGGGCAGTGTTACTCCTGGGCAAGTGGTGCAGGTGGCACAGGAAAGCAGGCTGGATGAGAACAAGCCAGTAAGTAGTGCTCCTCCATGGTCACTGTTTCAGTTCCTGCCTCTAGGTCCCCACCTTGAGAAACTTGCTTCTTTTCCTAGAAAAGGCAATGCGTTTATTTAAAGCAAACTCACAATTCTCCTCAGATTGCGTTCCTGCCCTGGCTTCCCTCAGTGATGGACTAAAATCGAGAAGAAAATAAACTGTTTCCTCCTTCGAGTTGCTTCTGGTCATGGTGTTTATCACAGCAGAAGGAAGCAAACTAGGCCTGAGGGAGTCTGGACCAAGGCAGGGTTGGAAAGTGATGGGATGTGCCCTGACGGTACAGCCCACTGTGACTCTGCAGTGGTGTGTGGCCATGAAAGGGAAGCCTGACAGAAGGGGAGGCTGATGGGAAGAGAGTAGGCTGAGCTCGTTAACAGTGGGTATTACCTAAGGACCTTGGGCGCCTATGTGGAATTTAACTGATGAGAGACTAACTGGTGTGTCAAGTCCCTGAAACAAGGGCAACTGACCAAGCCTGTGCAATCCGACGATGCTATGCTAAGAGACATTCCTTGTGCCTTCCAGCTTAAGAACTTTTGTCAGGCTAGTCTTAGGATTTCTATTGCTGTGACAAAACACCACGACCAAAGCAACTTGGGGAGGAAAGGGTTTATTCTGACTATACTTGTATATCCCTGTTCATCATTGAAGGAAGTCAGGGCAGGAAGTCAAGCAGGGCAGGAATCTGGAGACACGAGCTGATGCAGAGGCCATAAAGGGGTGCTGTTTACTCTCTTGTTACTCATGGCTTGCTCAGACTGCTTTCTTATAGAACCCCAGAATACTAGCCCAGGGATGGCACCACCCACAATGAACTGGACCCGCCCCTATCAATCACCAATTAAGAAAATATCCTACAGGTCTGCCTACAGCCTGGTCTCATGGAAGCATTTCTAGATGAGGTTTCTTCCCCTCAGATGATTTTAACTTGTTTCAAGTCGACATAAAAGCAGCCAGCAGAGTGAGTGTACTAGTTTTTAAAATATTCTGTCACCCTTCACAAACTTTTGTGTGTTTTTTCTCCACTGGTCAGTTTCTAAAGAGGAATAGCACTGATTAATTTTCTTTTCTTTCTTTCAATGAATAATAGCTTTTCCATCTAGAGTTGAAGGTTTATTTATTTTATGTTCATTGGTGTTTTGCCTGCATGTATGCCTGTGTGAGGGTGTTGGATCCCCTGGAACCAGAGTTACAGACAATTGTGAGCTCCCATATTGGGGTGCTGGGAATTGAACTTGGGTCCTCTGGAAGAGCAGCCAGTGCTCTTAACCACTGAGCCACCTCTCCAGCTTTCTGATTAATTTTCTAATCACAAACTAACAAACACTGCATTCCTGAAACAATCTCAGTTAAGGCGAGATATCTTCTTATTATTTTAAGATTTATTTATTTGTGTGTGTGTGTGTGTGTGTGTGTGNAGAGAGAGAGAGAGAGAGAGAGAGAGAGAGAGAGAGAGAGAGAGATGGATGAGAACCATGTGTGTGCAAGGGCCCGTGGAAGCCATAAGAGGGCATTAAGTGCCATGGAGCTAGAACTACAGGCAGTTGTGGGTACTGGAAATGAGACCTGCAAGATTCTGCAAGAACAGTTAGTGCTTTAAACCATTTATAGCCATCTCTTAAATCCCAAATGAAGTGTGATTTATTAGTGTATTTAAATATTTGTTTATGCACATAATTCTTTGAGATAGGGTCTCACTCTGTAGCCTTGACTAGCCTGGAACTTACTATGTATACCAAGCTAGCCTGACACTCACTACGTAGATCAGGCTAGCCTGGAATTCACAGATACTGACCTGCCTCTGCCTTCTGAGTGCTGGGATTAAAGGTGTGTGCCAGCCTGTTGGCCTTGTCTTACCTTTTTGTGTATGGATGGGTTCTGGTTGCTAGTTATTTTTAGAGATGAAGACATGTCTGTAGTTCTCCTAGTCAGGTTTCTCTATCAAGGCTACACCCTCCTCCTTTATATTCTAAAAGGACGGCATGAAGGACTGAACTCACCAGTGCAACCCTTCTTTCTCTCCTTCCTTTCTTCCCCTTCTCCCTTCCTGCTTCTTCCTTCTCTCCTCTCTCTCTCTCTGTCCTGGTTTGGTTATCCAGTGCGAGCACTCTGCCCTTAGGCTGTACCTCATCAGTCAAGTCTTATGAGGCAGGACTATAATTTGTATGAAAAGTCTGTAATGCTGGTTTAATCTCCTTACTGGTTAGCAGATGATACAGATTTTTCATTTTTCCATTATGATTTTTGGTAAGTTGCATATTTTTTCAGAATTTTTCCCATTGCATTTAAACTTTTCAATTTACTGGCATAAGGTTCATCACAGTCTTCTCTTAAGTATTTAACTTCTGCACCATCTGCAATGTGGGTCCCTCTCATTCCTAATGCTGGGCCCTTTTCTTTTTCCTTGCATAAGATTGCAAGGTTTGTTATTTTGTTAGTCTTTTTGAAGAGCCAACTTGTGGTGTATTGATTTTTTCTCTGCTAAATGTTTGTTTTCTGTCTCATCAATTTCTTTTCTTCTTTTTATGGACTCTACCCTGCAACTCTCTTGCTGTTCATTTTCTAGCTTCTTGTGATATCTGCCCAGCTAATTAACTTGAGGTTTGTCTTATTTCCTAAAATAAACAATCCAGGCTGTAAGATTCCCATCTTTCCTTATGCCCCACACGTTTTAGTATCTGTGCTTTCATGATCTCTCAGATCAAAGCATTTTCTAATCTCCATTGTGATGTCTGTCTTGATCAGCTATTTAGAAACATTTTTCCTAATTTCCAGGCATATCATGATTTGGGGAGCTGTAGTTTTGGTATTCATTTCTGGCTTAGTTCCACCATAGTCAGAAAAACACTGTAAATGGATCCAAACTCTTGCACTGGGTTGTGTCTAACTTTCCATATGTTATGAACTGGAACATGAGCAGGGCTGGGGAATGCTGTGCTTCAAAAGCAGGTGCATTCATCCTGTGGGTGTTCAGTGTCCATCCAGGCAAGCTAAGTGGTGGCTTTGTTTACATCTCTTAGTATTGTGTCTGCCCATGGTATTAGCCACAGAAATCTAGAAAAATCTCCCACTAATACGTGGATTTTTTGATTTTTCCTTTCCTTTCTCTTTCTTAAACATTTACTTGACATATTTTAACGCTAATGACTGGGTGAATACACATCATAACATGTCTTTATAGGAGGCTTTTTTAATTGCTAGTAAGGTTGCGTTGAAATTTAGTCTGTCTGATAAAAACATACACATGATGTATGCGTTTTTCTATTTTTTTCTTTCTTGAAGATAGCATCTCTCTATGTAGCCCTGGAAGTCTCTCTGTTTTAGCAAGGCTAGCTTCAAACCCACAGAAATCCACTTGCCTCTACCTCCCTAGTGCATGGATTAAAGGTATATATCACCACACTTGGAGATTTTCCCACCTTTTAATTTTCAATATTTCAACACCTATTTTTTTTTAAAAAGGCAAGCCTTTGTTTATAGCCCATTAAGACATTCTCAGTCAAGTCTGACAATTTTTTACTTTAAACTGGAACAGTGAATTCACATACTGTGGTGGATTTTCATTTAAAGGTACCATGTTATTTTGTGTTTTATCTTCCTTGCACACATTCTATGCATCTTTCTTTTTTCTTGACTGTTTAGATTTTTATTATTTTATTATTTCCTTCTCTTTGTCTTTTAAAGTAGACAATATTTGCACAATTTTACAATCCAAGGAGACCAAGCTCATTACCATCTTGCTAGTAGGACTCTAGGGTGCTGTCGCTTTATATGGCACCCTCCTAACTTACAGGTTACTGTTGTGGCTTCTTTAAATATGTATTTTTCCTTACTCTGTTAGACCATATTGTTTTGTTTAATGTCATCAATACTCAAACTTCTGACCACAATTTCTATTTTCTTTGTACCTTTCTTCCTGTACACTAGTCTTTTTATCTTGGAATTACCCTCCTTCTGGCAGAACAGTAGGATTTTCTTAAGATGGTGACTTTATTTTAGATTATAATCTTGAAAGATACTTCTACTTGGTATAAAATAAATGGGTTAAAATGTTATTCTTCTTCAATACTCTCCAGCCATTGTTCTACTGTCCTTCCTATATTGTTGCTGTTGAGAAGCACCACGTAAGTCTGCCACTTCCGGGCAGGCAATTTGTATTCTTGTTGGCTGCAGCTGAAGATCCCAAGAGCTGGGGCATGGCCAGAGCCCTGTATAAGCTGCCCCTGAACACAATAAAGTTGGCATTCTTGACATTCTTGTTTCAAGAATGACCCGTGTCTCCATGTCTCTGTGTGTGTATGTGTTTAATCTCCAGGCTCGCGGACCATACTGTAGTGCGTAGAGTAGACGTTTGCTTTACAGCTACTGCCACCCAAAGGCGTATGATAATCTTATAATACAAATGCATTCAGTCTATCTGCAAACATCCCCATAGTCTTAACTGTTCCAGTAATGGTCAAAGGTCTAATACCAGAGTCCCCACTGAGACTCAAGGCCAACTCTTAGCTATGAGTTCCTGTACAAATAAAAAGAAAAACACATTTTCCAAGGAGGAATGGGGGCAGAAAGGAAGGTGAGGACCAAAGCAAGACTGAAACCCATTAGAGCAAGCAGCAACTCCTACAGATTCACGTCTGACAGTAGAGGTATGTGGTGGCATGACTTGAGCTTTAAGCTTATAAATATTCTACATGCCTGGACTCTTCAATATCCTGGGGTCTCTTCTACAACCTAGGCTTTACTCGCCTAGCTTTATTCATTAATCTGTTAGAAGCTTCCTTCGTGGAATCTGACCATCTGCATATTAATTAGCTTCACAGACTTCCCCCTGGAATCCTGGTGAAAGCCTCTATGAACCTGTAACTTGTATTCTGCATGTCATCATGGAGACCACATGCAATTGTTGCTGGTTAAGCAGCAGTCAGGCCCCTGACCTCTTGGACTGTGGCTGCAGTAATCTGGGTGGCTTAACCTGGGGAAACACTTCCTTAGGAGGTTCTGTGTGAGCAGGTGCAAGAGTCAAACTTAAAAAAAAAGATCTTTTAAATGAGTTTGTAGTTTTACACCCTGGAGCTGGATTTATTAGGTCATGATAAATCCTGAAATAACTTCAAGGCATCCTTTCTATTGTCCCAGACTGAAGTACTTGGCTTCTTTCTAATGGTTCCAATCTTTTTAATTATGGTCTCTTTTGCTTCAACTTTAAGGTTCTTTTCCAGCTAACTCTCATGCCTTCCACACCATTCTGCTCTGCTTTTTGCTCCCAATTTCACTCTAAACCTAGATAAAGGCATTGTAATAAGCAGGCCACACATAAGTGGAACATTATCCTATCTTCAAAGTTCCTTCACCAACTTAATTAGTCCATTACTTTTGAGTTTAGCTATAACTAAAATTTTGGAACACCAATAAGATGTAGAGTGTCTTTGACAAAGGGTAATAAGAACAATCCCTGGTATATTCCCCCCTCAAATTTCTTGTCTACATCTGAAACCTTATAAACATAGTCATTATTATATACTTTTCTACTGGCATTTTGAGCCATTTCTACTGGTATTTTGAACCCCATAAGAATCACTTATAAAGCTCTGCTTAAAGTATTCTAGGACACTTCCTTCCCCAAACCAAAGTCCCAACAGGCCAAAGAATCACATAATCAGGTTTATTACAATAACAACCCAACTCCGGGTACTGATTGATTTTTGTATTGCTTGTTCTATGGTTAGTCACTGTGACTAAATGTAACATAGTCAACTCAAAGGAAGAGGGATTCACTTTGGTTTAAGATTTCATTAGGTTTTAGTACATCATAGCTAGGAATTCATGGTGGAACAGCTTAGTTAATGACGACACACACTTGTGGGTAAGCTTTTAATTCGTGGCAGACAAGAAAGCTTCAAGGACCTGTCCCTAGTGTCTTACTTCCTCCCATCTCCTAAAGTTTTCAGAGTCTCCCAAAATAGTGCAATCAAGCTGGGCAGCAAACACTAAACTACAAAAGCCTGTGGGGGCGGTATTTCAGATTTAAACTACAATATAACTGTGGTCTGCTATATAGGCAAGCATTGCCACATGCAACTAGGTAAAGTTTTATGTTTCCCTCCCTGATGTGTGTACTTCCCACACAAATATAGATGCTTAGTGGTATCTTTTCTCTGTTCCAGTGTTTTAACTGCATCCAACATTTTGACTGGCCATGCTTTCATTTCCACATAATTCCATATATTTAAAACTTTCCCAAATGTTTTAATAATAGTTTGTGTTGTCTCTTTTGCTATCAGCTTGACACACTGGTGATGTGGGAGTCCCCTCTGTGTGTTGTTTTTCTTGGTTAATGAATAAAGAAACTACCTGGCCTGTTGATAGGGCAGAACTTAGGTAGGCGGGGAAGACAGAACTGAATGCTGGGAGAAGGAAGGCAGAGTCAGAGTGAAATGCCATGGATCTGCCAGAGACAGATGCTGGGAATTTTACCTGGTAAGCCACTGCTATGTGGCGATACACAGATTAGTAGGAATAGGTTAAATTAAGATGTAAGAATTAGCCAATAAGAAATTAGAGCTAATGGGCCAAGCAATGATTTAATGAATAAAGTTTCTGTGTGGTTATTTTTGGCCCAAGCTAGCCAGGCAGCTGGGACAAACAAGCAGCCTCTCCTTGCAACACAGTTGGACCAAAAACCATATACTATATGATTTTAATAGTATTAAATCTCTTAAGTTATGCTTTCTAGTTTATGGAATGTTTTACTGAATTTTCCAATTGTGCTTGAAAAAAATGCATATTTTACCAGTCCTGTCTGTTGAGCTCTATGTAGTTCAGTTAGATACACTTCTCCTGTGTCCTTCCTGAATTCTTTCCTGTCTTGTATTCTGCCTAGATGTCATGAAGGCTGGGAGCTGGGAGCTGAGTAGTCACTTACAGTTGCAAATTTGATAATTTTCTCTTAACTCCATTTTAACTTCCTGTGTTTTATAATTCTGTTCTTAGTGTGCACATGTTTAGTAGGGTTGCTATGTCTTAGGGGCCACTGTTGAGCTTTTAGTTTTGTTGTAGTAATTGGCAGAAATTATTAGTCGCTTCTTCAACAAATCTGGTATGTCACTTTTCATAGTTTTCTTTTTCTTTAAACACAAGTGTTTCAGTATCTTCATTTGATAATAAAATTTCAGCATGTGTACATGCTATTTTTACATCCTTTGTTCTCATCCATGTTTTTGCTTCTTTTATGCTTACTTTAGATGCTTGCTGGATAATGTCCCTGACAGGTCTTTCTTTGGACTTGTAAGACAGAACTAAGATAGGCATGTTGAGGGATGACTGGCCTGTGAAGTGAGAGGACATGGAAAGGGGACAGCTCATCATATCAGAGCAGGCATTGATGGAAAGAGGTCCCCCTTAAGGCTGGAGATGAGTTCATTAAGAGAGACAGCTTAAAGTAAAAGAGAGTCGCCGTGGACATGATGGGCACAGGATTCTTCAGGAGGATGAGAAAGACTGAGCACGAACAAAGGAGATTGTCTTGCTTTTATAAGCTTTTGGGGGCTGGTGGTAAGTACCACACCATCTAATTTGGTTTGATTTAGTCTATTTATTGAACTCTAAGCAGGGAACCAGATACTTGGTAGGGCTTTAAAGCTCAGAGGGGGAGGGGCTGTGGGGCCACATTATAGCACTCAACTTCTTAGTTCTTTGTCAGAGAGAGAGAGAAACAGAGACAGAGGTAGACAGAAGATACAGAGAGAAACAGACATAGAGACAGGAAGAGAGACAGACAGAGAGAAACAGAGAGCTAGAGAGAGTGCACTGAGTGTGGGGGTAAAGTTGATTTTTCCAGGCTGTCAGTGTCATCAGAATGATCTCCTAGAGTGACCGACATCTGTAAGTGGCAGGCCCGTGCTGTCACACTAAGCTGCTCACGTTGGTGGTTACAAATGTTTAATAGCTCATCATTTTAGCTTTGAAAGTAAAGCTGGAAAGATGTTCTTATTGTGCTAGTGAATGCTCCAGAAAGTGCAGCTTTCCCTCCTGGAAACTGGAAGCTCTCAGAGGCATTTTATGTCGCTGAATAGCTTGGCTGCCTTAGGCCCGCTATCCTGGACTCTGATGTTCTGCCGTCTCAAAGGGGGAAGAAAAGAACTGAGAGCGAGGCAGCAGCCTCCGCTTCTGACTCCAGAAGTGGCTCCTAAATCCATTTCAGAGGAAGAAGCTGTGTGAGTGCTCTCGCTGCAAGAGCCATGCTTGTGCACAGATGACATGAGCCAGCACTGAAGGACTCAGAGCACAGGATTCCACTAGAGTCTAGAGAGCGGCAGGAATAGGACAACACAGAAATAGACGTCTGGAGCTCGATGAACTGGACAATAGGAGCTGAGCCGAGCCTGGAAGTGCTCGTGGTTCACAGAGCACAGCCATGGCGTGAAGATGGCTCCTTTGGCTGTTACCTTTCAGCAAGGAGCCATGCTGGTGATGGGGTTGGGTGGTATGCTGGTTGACTTTTGACAACTTGACACAGACATTGACATATTTGAGAAGAACAAATCTCAGCTGAGGAACCACTTCCATCAGATTGGCCTGTAGGCGACTCTGTAGGGATTTCTATTGATTAATGATTGATACGGGGCCCAGCCTACTGTAGGCAGTGCCACTTCAGGGTCAGGTGATCCTGGGATGTATAAGAAAGCAAACTGGGTGAGCCAGGAGAAGCAACCTAGTAATCAATATTCCTCCATGGACTCTGCTTCAGTTCCTGCCTCCAAGTTCCTGCCTTGGCTTCCCTTGAAGATGGTCTGTAATCTGTAAGGCAAAAGAACCCTGTTCTTCCCAAGCTGCTTTTGGTTACAGTTTTTATCACAGTGAAAAAACCCTAACTAGGACAATGGGTACAGCTAAGGGGCCCAGCTGAGTCTGGAAGCTATAGGGCTGTTTTGCTTTCCTCCTGGAATTCTGTGAGAAAGGCATCTTGCACTATCCCAAGCCAGTGTGAACAGAACAGAACTTCAGGGTGGCATGTATAGGCAGAGTACTTCATAAAACACCCTTCCCTCACGTTTAGTGGGCCTGGGAGAGAGCCACAGATTCTCAAGGCTCTTCAAATGCAGTGGCAAAGGAGGTTAAGAAGCAGTCCGAGGGTACCTTGGTGAGCCCAGGCACAACAGCAGGGATGTAGCCTGAGCCAAAGATGCTGAGGAAGCTTCAATGGTGCAGGCAGAGCGGACTGAAGCTCACACCTGTGACCTTGGGCAGTAAGGACCGGGTGCATCTTTTTGAGGCTGAGTGAAAAGGCAGGATGCTTAAGATGCTCTTGGAGAGCTTGGCAGAGAAAGATAAACTTCACTAATATCTGACCAGTAATAGAGTACTCTTTTTCTCCAATACTTGTGAAGCATCACGGAAAGCAAAGGATGCTACATCTCTGCACATCTGTGTCCTATTTTCTCCAGAGGACAGGTGTGTTTATTTCCTGTCTATTTTCCTAGAAATGGGAGCCTAGAAGGGCTATCTGGGGGCAATTTACATACGGGACCTTCATGTTCACCTCTCGTTTATAGAAAAGCAGGATGGAAGGACAAAGACCAACTTGCCGCTTTGCGGGGTATCCTGGACAGTCAGGTGTGTCTCTGGTGGGTTAGGTCATTCTGACAGCCGGTCATACACAGAGAAATCTATGCTCTTTTACAGCAGCCAGGAGAGGAGAGTCAATCAAAATAGCACTTTGGGCTAAGACACCTTCGTGCCTTCCAAATGGGTCATGGGTCTGAGCTATTTCCCTTCTGTGCTGTTCTTGGCTGCAACCTCAGTGCTGTCTGTTATGTATGAATAGGGCTGTGCTCTCCCATTCCGTGCAAGTTCTCCTGTGACCCCCTGGTGCTCAGCCTCACCTCCATTATAGCTCATATATGATTGCATCTGCCCGCCTTGTCTTCCCCAAGAAACTTAGAGCTCCTAAAGGACACACAATTGTCATTTCTTCCTGGGTAGCATCAGTTAGTAAGAAGTTTTACTAGCCTCATCTAGGGGTTATTAAAGCAATATAGGGCTGTGAATTTACTGCGGCAGATAGGGCTCCTTTTTATTTCTACTCCCTCTGGAAATGAGTAAGATGGAAAAAGGGGAATAAAATAAAGTTGAGATCACAGAGGTGATGGAGGTGTGAAAAAGAAAGCAATGGTAAGCAAAGTCAACAAGACTTTGGAATCTGGAGACTGAGAATGGTAACAGACCGACTGGAGCTAGTAGGCAGTGGACCTAATAGAAGCCGAGTTATACCCACAGCCAAAACCCACAGGGACTTGGGAAACGGAGTAGTGGTAAACGCTATAGGTCGGGGTGCCAGACAGGGAGAAAGCAGGCCCAGTTGAGAGTTTTTCTAAGGAACCTTAGATATATTCTAGTCCACTGCTGCCTACCCTAACTCTCTCACCCTGTCAGGCAACCTATGAGCCTTCTGACTAGGTTGGACCGGAGAGAGCTTTGATTTATAGGTAAAAGTCCAGTTGAAGCAGGGTGGAGGGGGCACATCTGGCAATCTAGATATTATCATTTAAGTTTCTCTTCCAGAATACACGTAGAGATCTCTCTGGGGGAAGTTATCCAGATTCCTAGGGCATCTTCTCATATTTGGGAACCTAACACCTTCAGAATCATGCATGCAGTTGTGAGGCCAACTTCACACATGTGCCCGGAGTTTCGGTTGGCACTGGGACCTGATCTGCAACTATGCCTGGAAGCTCCTATGGTTAAGAGCATCTTCCCAAGGTTCACAGGTTAGAAGCTTGGTCATCAGTGTGGTTCATACTAAGAGGAGGGGCCTACAAGGCAATGGGACCACAGCTTGATGGGATGGATGATTCATGAAATGAGCTATCGAGACAGCTGCTATAAAGGAGAGACCCACTTCTCCCAGTCTCCAGCGCTCCTCTTAGTCACGTGGCTCTCATTTCATGTCATACCCTGCACGAGACCTTTAATAGAAGATGAACAACTTGATCTTGAGCTTCCAGGCTCCAAAACTGTAACAACTCAGTCCCAGGCACAAAAGACTAAAACAGCTGCTAGGAGAAAAGGTCTGTGGAAGTCACAGGCAATGCAGAAAGCAGAGACAATTAAAGAAAAAAAAATCTTCCAGGAGAACGAGATGGGTCAGGGGACAGTGGGTAAAGACATTTGTTACGAAGACTGAGAGCCTTAGTTCTATACTCAGGACCTACATCATGGAAGAACAGATTCTGACAAGTTGTGTACACACACACACACACACACAGACACACACACACACACACAGACACACACACACACACACTGTCATGTCCTTGGCATGGCTTGGGTCCTCGAACTCTAACTAGGGTGACAATGGAATGAAGCAGTGACAGACATAGAGATGCACAGTTGATGTAGGAGGGTCATCTGTCTATGTGTTACTTTCATTGGTTAATAAAGAAACT
>LOEQ01000928.1:65163-84514 GCA_001685075.1 Bramus lutescens | reverse complement strand
CTGTTGGAATCTGAGATGTGTAGCTCTGGGTATGTGTGTGGTGGTGGGGGGTCCAGGCAGACACAAGAAAATTTTGATATATCTTCTGGAGGACCTGGAGTTGAATTAGTGACAGATGTAAGGAACCCAGGTAAACAAACGAAGCAGTCACTAACTCTAGGGGAAAAAAAACAAAGCTATGAGAGATAATGGAGTCATAGGGAACTATGTGGTCTAGTTAACACTCTTTACACTAACCCAAAAGTCTGCAGTAAAGATATCAGTCAAATGTTGGGAGTCAATACATTTAGGAGCTCGTAGTGGGGCTTAAGTGTGGAGGAATGTGAGGATGGAGGCATGAGAGAGCCAAATCTTCATTTTTCATAATGGGAAGCAGATAGTATAGTAGAGATAGGATCTAAACCTGAGAAGTGACGAGATCAGAACAAAGTACATCTGGTTCAGCTGGTTCCTTATGCTTTCCTTCCTGCTATATACATCTACTACTATACACTTACTATCTATATCCACTTTACAACTTCGCTGTATGGACAACTTTTCTGCTTGGGTAATAGTTCTCTTGAAAATATCATTTTTACATATCTTCATAATAATGGAAATTAAAAGAAAAATAAACAAATCTATGCTAGAGTCAATGTGTGCTGACCATCTTTGTAGACCATTGTCCCAACTTATTGATAATTCAAGAGATAGAGAAAGCAAAAGCAAAAACCTAAGGAGCTGCATCTTCCTACACCACTTAGAAATTCTGAACAAATGCGAGCCTTGTAGACAGACCTGTAACCCCAGCTACCTGGGAGGCCGAAGCAATAGGATGGGAATTTCAAAACTAGCCTGGGAAACTTCATGAAATCCTGACTCAAAAACAACAAACAAACAAATGGACAGAGCTGTAGCTCATTGCAATATTTGTTCAGCATGTGTGAGGCCTGGGTTCAACTTCTAATCTCTCTCTCTCTCTCTCTCTCTCTCTCTCTCTCTCTGTATGTGTGTGTGTGCATACGTTTGTGACTATGCATATGTGTGTTCATGCACATGGAGGGTGGAGGTTGATGCCAGGCTTCTTCTTCAGTTGCTCCACCTCATTGTTTTTGAGGCAGGATCTCTCACTAAACCTGGAGCTCACCAGATTGACTGGCCTGACTGGCCAGCAAGCTCTCTGCTTCCTCCAAGTTGGGATCACAGGAGTGTGAGACCCTGTCTGTTTTTTGGCATGGGTGAAGAATCCGAACGCATGGCATTAAGCTTGCATCTTTACTCCCACCCCATTCCTCATCCTTTAATGCAGACTGTATGCTCTGCTCTGCTGCCTGGAGTCAGTACTGTATTTGTTCAGTCCTCTACCTGAAGAATTAATTACATTTGACTATCTGTGAGCGCTCCCCAAACACCTGTTTAGCTCTCCAGGAGAACCTTAAAAAGTTAAATAAACATAGCCATTGGTATTTTCTTTTCTTTTTTTATTTACATCATTTTATTTTTTAAAAAAGAGAGCTATCTTTTTTCATTTTACATAACAATCCCAGTTCCCACTCCCTCCCCTCCTCCCATTCCTCCACTTTTCCCCCCACCACACTCCCCATCCACTCCTCAGAGAGGGTAAGGCACATTGCTTTGTGGAAGGTCCAAGGCCCTCCCTACTATATCTAGGCTGAACAACGTATCCATCCAAAGAGAATGGGTTCCCAAAAAGCTAGTACAAGCAATAGGCATAAATCCTGTTGCCACTGCTAGTGGTCCCACAGTCTGTCCCAGTCATACAACTGTCACCCACATTCAGAGGGACTAGTCTGGACCTAGGCTGTTTCTTTCCCTGTCCGGCTGGAGTTGGTGAGCTCCCATTATCTCAGGTAAACTGTGTCAGTGGGTGTCCCCATCATGGTCGTGACCCCTTTGCTCATATTCTCATTCCTCCCACTCTTCAACTGGACTTTGGGAGCTCAGAGCATTTGAAAGACATCTCTATGGAGACTAGGTCATATTTCCACTTTGCCAAGTATCTCAAAGGCAGACTGCTCCACTCAGCATGTTTCTCGCCTGTCTGGCTCAAGCCTCCAAAAATGTGTATTTGGGGTGTTAACTCTATGGTTGATTTTCATTCCTGTTATGACTTATATCTTTTATTAGGTTGTATTATAACCATTACATAGGCAACCCCACACTTTAGTCTACTTTATTGAACTTATTATTTCTAATGTTTTTTTTTTTTTTTTCAGATACTTCCAGGTTTCCAAGTGGTACAATGACATCACCGGAAAGTGATGAAGACCGTGCCTCTATTGAGTGTTTCTTATTTTGGACTCATACTATTGGAAAAGCATGGCAGTGGGAAGGCATTCCTTTCTGCTTCCTTGTTTCAGTGGTGATGCTCCTGAAGCGAGGCTCCACTGAACATCAGGTAGAGAAGTATTTTTATAGATCTAATTTACTAAGAGTATGAAAAAAAACCCAACCTGAGTAGGTATTGCATATTACATAATGACTTTTCAGTATGTATCGAGATGATGATTTAGGTTTCATAAAAAATATTGTCTTAGTAATATGGTACATGAATAGATATCTTTACAGGAAACTGTCCTTTAATACTGGGGTTAAATGATACCTGGTCTTACTGAATTATTCTTTTATTAGCAATTTGATAACCTTCTACTTTATGTGGGTATTTTGTATCCACGATTACACTGTTAGCACTAGCTGTAATGTCACAATCTCTTTATAATTTTCTCTGTGCTAGAAAATGGCTATGGTAGATTGAATCAATGGCCCCCACTCCTCATGCTCCCATTATACCATTATACAAAGACAGAACGTACTTCTCCACCCTTTGACTGCGGGGAGTGATGTGAAACCTGCTTGCTTGGTTACACTTGTTACCCTGCACCTCCGCTGTCAGCCAACTGCTTCCTATTTTCCTAGCCTCCAGAACAAGAGAGGCAGCATTCATTGTCCCGTTGATCAACTGATCTGTGATTAACAAACCATTAGTCTGGTGTGCTGTGCAGGGCAGGCCTGGCATTTTAACACTTTGGAGGCTGAGGCAGGAGGATCACAAGTTTGAGATCTGAGCTATAAAACAAGTTGGTGTTTCAAAAATAAAAGATAAATAAACCGTTAACTGTCATGTCACTGAGAACTTGTGATTTGGATGTAACTAATGCTAACAAATGTAACAAAAATAACAGTGTAACACAAATGTAACAAAACAATGTGGGGATACTGTTTAAATACTTCTAAACCCAGCTCAGTATGGGCATCTCCTCTTTCCTGGTCCAATGGGCCTGGTGGGTGGGAGGACTGTGGCAACTGCCTGGGCCAAGCATGCCCACAACATGGGCATGTTACCCTCCCCACAACTTGAGCATGTTACCACCCCCCACAACATGGGCATGTTACCCTCCCCATAACTTGAGCATGTTACCCTCCCCACAACATGAGCATGTTACCACCCCTCCCCACAACATGGGCATGTTACCCTCCCCACAACTTGAGCATGTTACCACCCCCCCACAACATGGGCATGTTACCCTCCCCACAACTTGAGCATGTTACCACCCCCCAACAACATGGGCATGTTACCCTCTCCATAACTTGAGCATGTTACCCTCCCCATAACTTGAGCATGTTACCCTCCCCACAACATAGATGGGCATGTTATCCTTCTCACAACATGGGCGTGTTATCCTCCCCACAACATGGGGAGCAGCACATCTTATGAGAATCTGGCTATTCCTCTATGTGACTATGTTACAACATGACAGAAGTGATACTGCTTGATAACTGGCTAGTTCCATTTTAGAGTTTGGAGATACTTTATCTTTTCAATACAGGTATCCTGCTATAGAATCATAAACCAGTCTACCTGGGAGCTGAGTGGCCACATGTCCATGTTATGGTCTCCACTCTCAGCATCGTCTGTCAGGTGAGAGTGAAACAGTGTCTTGTCTTTGAGTTGTCTTGCTGAGAAACTGGCCAAGAGATGAGTGAGATGTCCATTGTGCTCTGTCCAAATTCCTGACTCACTGAATTGGGGAACATTACAAAAACGGTCAGTTTGTGCCACCAATTTTGGCGTGGTTTTTCTTTTTTAATATTTATTTATTTATTTATTTAATATTTTCTTTTTTAATATTTATTTATTTATTTATTTATTTATTTATTTATTNGTGGTTGCTGGGAATTGAACTCAGGACCTTTGGAAGAGCAGGCAATGCTCTTAACCTCTGAGTGATCTCTCCAGCCCCTTGGCGTGGTTTTTCGTATGGTAGTGGTGCTGTCTAGTTTTATGTCAACTTGACACAAGTTAGAGCCGCAGGAGCAGAGGGAGCCTTAATTGAGAAAATGCCTCCATAATATCTGATTGTAGGCACTACCAGAAAATATAGGATTTACATTAGGCCCAGGTCTGTCTCCACTTTCCCAATGTACTATGCTGGTGAGGGGCAGTGAAGTTGAGATGTGTGGGTGGCTAAGCTAGCCAAGGCTAAGAAGGATATCACTGGACTCTTCACCTGTCCGAGTGTGGTCTTCATACCATGCTACTTTGGGGAATGTGATAAGAAAGAGGCCTCTCTGAAGCTGACCTGAAAAATGGAACCATCTTTGCCAGCAAGACTGGGCTTTAATAAGACGTTATTGCTACTTAAAACGCTGGCAGCTTCACAAACCACAGAGCAAAGCCTTAAGGACATTCCAAACTAAAAACTGCATTATTTCCACTGAGAATGCCCTGGCAAATTTATCACATTTTATTAAGACCTACCATACATATTTTAAACAAAACTACACATACTAAAACAATTGAGATAAGGGGTGGCTAATGTTAGGATGTGGCTGCCTGGGAGCATGGGCTGATTCCTTTTCTCTTTCATACACTTAGTCCTGGGCTCAGCAGGAGCAGAGAAGCACAAGGTCCCTGTGAGTTCCCAGCAGGCAGCCCCGCCCACATCAGCATTCTCTTCTTGCTCATTTTTCTCTTTCTTTAGCTGTGCTGGCTGAAAAGTACCCTGGAAATAAGACCTTGAAAGGGAACTATCTAAGACAGATCAACAGTAACTGCTGCACATGCTTTGGGGAGTTCAGGAAACACGGGAAGAGAGCTGGAGGATAGCAGGTTTTTAAAAAGCCAGGATTTCAACCACACAGGGTAAGCCTGCTTTTAAAAAGAGATTATTGTGATTAAACCTGGCTTCCAAGTGAAGCCCAGAGAGCATGCTCCAGCCGAGGCTGCTGAGGCCGTGGGCCATTTGGGCACTCTTTCATTTCCTTATCCGATTCCAAGTGCATTTAACACACTTTGCATATGGTTGTTTCTTCAGCCAGAATTTTCAGCCCTTTGCAGCCCAGTGCTCTGGGGGACAGGCAGCTCTCATCCCTTCAAAAGACCATGGCTTGCCTGGATTGTGGAGGCCTGGGGTACAGAGGAGAGCAGGTCCAGGTAGCCTGCAGCCTCCAAGTGAAGTCTGCAGCTTCAAGTGTGTGTACCACCCACCCTCCTTGGTGCTCTAGGTGTTTGCTGCTCTTCTATCCACTCTTGATCTCTCAGTCCAGGCAGTGTCTTCCTTTCCACAAGCAACCTCCACAGGTAGCTGTAAAGCTCCCTCCAGAACCTTTCAATGCCCAAGCTTACCAGAGGGTGTTTTCTCTTTCATTCATTTTCAAATGGCCTGCTTTCTTTGTACACACCTTTGTAACTATTTGGGAAAGCAAACAAAAAGGCAGCAGTATTTCCTGTTGTCTAAACTTCCCTTCTGAGCCCACGTGGAAGGGATTAAAACCTTTTTAAAAGTTTGTATTTATTTGGGAGGCATGTGCTCACTAGT
This sequence comes from Bramus lutescens, assembly GCA_001685075.1. Lineage (NCBI taxonomy): Eukaryota > Metazoa > Chordata > Mammalia > Rodentia > Cricetidae > Bramus > Bramus lutescens. The sequence continues at coordinate 78,695 of LOEQ01000928.1, read as the reverse complement.
ATGTATTTATTTGGGAGGCATGTGCTCACTAGTATGGAGATCAGACGACAAAGCTCCTGAGTTGAGAGTTCTGGGGATCAGACTTTGGTTACCGGGTTTGGTGGAAGGCATCTTTACCTGCTGAGACATTTCTTTGGTCCTTTTAAAATACTTTTTTTTTTTTAGTCAGAAAGGATTTTTGGTCCTCTCTCCAACCCCATCCTCTGTAATCATTTACAGGCACTGGCTGGCTGGATGACAGTGCTTCTGTTTGAATGAGTGGTTACAAAGCCCCTGGTAGGGTGTGGTGGTTGTGTGCTTGGGGTCCTGCATATGTGGAGATTATTAGAACCTATTAATGTGCATGAAGGCCTGAACGCTCCCTCTGCAGCACCCACAACTCACTGTGTGCATCTAGTGATGATGTGCTTGAATCTGACGTCTGTCTTAAGAATGCCACACATGCCTGGCAGTTCTGCTACTCTATCTGGACATAACGCTGACTGGCACAGTGGCAGCCCTCATACCGATGTCCTGGAGCTCCAGGGGCTCACATGCTGGGCCCCCACATCTAGAGGCTTTTGTCTCCAAGCCTTGAGAATCAGAGACTCATGGCTCCAAGCTTTCCAAGCTGGAGGCTTACTGCTCTAGGTACTTAGGGCAGAGGCTAAGGCATGCTTCAATGCTCCAGAGCTTTGATGGGGTCTTTAACTATTGGCAACACTCTTGAATTCTTCTAGGGACCAGGGCTTAAAGTCCTCAAAGCATTGCCTTGTAGAGCCCTATGTTAGGATTCAGGCATTATGCTGGACCCTGTCCCCTGGCAGGATGAACCCAGGCAGCATCCTGGCCCGCCCAGGGTCCTATAGCTTCTACTCACTACATATGTACTTTATATACACAGGTGCAAAGGTCCCTTTAAGAGACAAGCTCCACCCATTCTAGCTCTCTTCCCACCCCTTCTGAAGAGGCAGGGTGGTCCTCACCTCTTCTTCCTCTTCCTCTTTCTCTCTGTATCTCTTTCCCTCTTTCCTCCCCCACTTCATTTATCTCAGTAAAAGTCTCACATAAACTGCCTGTATGGCATGTCTGTCCCTCACCCACTACATGGCCCCTTGACCCACTAGGGTCCACCTCACGCCGTTTTACAACACCCTTTATCTCCCACAATTTCAGCTTCTCCGGCATTTCTTACCCTTTGTCAACCTTGATAGTCTTAGCATCTTCCAGATTCTGCCCTGGGTTGGGAGCGCTTCGGCTGCTTTAGTGCTATGGAACTTTGGGTATTATGGCTCTTACCAGTAGTACTTCTCTCCAATGCTAAGTTTTGGATAGCAGGGCTCTTAGTTCTCAGTGGCTCTCAGTTGAGAGCTTCCTATTAGGCATATGGGCATAAGGGAAAGTTCTACAAGCCACTACATGTCACTGCAGGGGCCATATGCCTACTCCCCCCAGTTTTGTTCACTTGAGGAAAAAAGTTAAAAGGTACTTGGTGTGGGAAGTCCTTCAGTATATGTTTTGCTTTTATTGGTTAATGCATAAAGAAGCTGCTTTCGGTCAATGGCTTAACAGAATATACATGTATTACTACTGATGGCCATGTAGCCACCAGAGGAGAAAGATGCCTGCTGGAACCTTGCCAATAGGCCACAAACCTTGGGGTAAAATATAAAATAATGGAAATAGGGTAATTCTAGATGTAAGCACTTGCTAGCGGTACACTTAAGCTACTGGCCAAATAGTATTGCAAATAATATAGTTTCTGAGTGATTATTTTGTGGTATGGGTAACTGGGAACGAACAAACAGCCTCCTACTTCAGGTACTTATAGTAAAGATTTAGGAAACGTAACATTCTTCACAGTATTTAACAGTGCTAAACTCCTAGATAAATACAAGACGTGGGGTTTGGGTCCTTTGTCTCAAAAGTAGGTAGGAACTTTTTAAGGTTTTTTGTTTATTTGTTTGTTTTGTTTTGTTTTATTTATTTATTTTCAGACAGGTCTCATGTAGACCAAACTGGCTTTAACCTTACTATTTAGCCTGCACTAGGGTTCAAACTCATCATCCTCCTTCTTCTTCCTCCTAACTGCTGGGAATATTGGTGTGTGCCTGTGAGTTTTTAAGAACTTGGAAAATGTCAGGGTCTTGTGGCTTCTCAGAAACTGACTACCATCTCCTGGGGGCCTTAGATCTGCAATGAACTTTCTGTAGAAAGAAACGTAGGTGTGAGGGAGCAGTGGGGATGTGTTGTCAGCAGGCAGTTTTGGTTGGGTGTGTGGCCCTTTAACTCATGGGAGAGAGCTCACCTCTGTCTTGTCCTCCTCTATTTGTGGAACCCATGCAAAGTGGCTCTGCTCTTTGTGAACATGAATGGTGGGGAATCTGTCACTTCATCTGCTCCCTAAAGTCAGGTTTCCTAGAGAACTCAGGAAACTGTCACTTCTTTGTACCCCAGTCCCTTTACCTATATGATGAGAATAAATGATGGCACCTATTCCAAAGCCTTGGTGCAGCAGTCAAATGCATGAGTATAGGGGACAGAAAGTAGGTCATGGGCAGCCACGGTGGATGGCATACAGGAAATACTACTGTGTCGGAATTTTAGCCCCGCCCCTTTCATCACCACAAGCACCATTTCCTCTTGGTCATTCATAAATAAACATGGGGTAGTCCTCATGGATCTGGGTCCTCAGCCTCAGGGAGGCAGGCAGCCACCACAGGGTAGTTAGTGCTGGGCAGAGGCACCCAGGCTTGCCTCAGGATCTCAGGAGAGGCTCAGAGAAGGGTAGAGTGGTTTTTATGGAGGCTGGAGAGATAAGTGGGCCACCCACAGTGCAGACAGCAACCTAAGGAAGGTGGAGGTTTCTTAATCAATTCTTTCTACCTTAATTATACTGAAAGGGAAAGTTTGAAGAAAATTTCCAGAACAACTCAAGTCTGATGACTCCTTGACACTGTACAAGGATCCTTGGCCAGTTCTCGATATATTTTCAATTTACTTCATGGTAATTTACACTTAAGGAAACTATCCAAGATCTTCCAGGGGATTCAATAAAATAGGTCATGGAGTTAAATTCTGTGTCAGAACATGGGGCTTAATTTTATGGATAAAATTTAAACTGCTTAGCTGTCCCCCTACTCCTTTATTCGTGTTAAGACTAATAATTACTCAGTGTACAAAAGCCAGGGCACCATTTTGCTAATTCTTTAAGAACACCTGGTAAGGTTGTGGACTCTGCCCTCAAGGTTAACAGACATGGAATCAGGGAAGAGACCCTAGTGGCCCAGTGGTCAACCTTTCTCCCACCTGGGTGCTCTTGAAACTGGGCAAGAACAAAAGCCTGGAGTTGGGATTTTCCCCAAGACTGACACTGGGGAGGATGAACAGAGGCAGGCTAGGCGGCTCTGGCAATAGCATGGGCTGCTCAGAGGGAGGCCAGCCAAGAGTGTGCCTTCATGGTGCGCCTGCTCATTGACAGTGTGCTGGTGGAGTTTTACTTTTTCCCAGGTGAGCAGGAATCAGATGAGCCTCAACCATGGAGACAGGCTGCTTCTTTTCAGTCACCCAGGTCACTTTATTCACCCAGACTCCAGCTCCCAAGGAGAAAGGACCACTTTGTATAATGCTCAGATTAACAATTCTGGGTGCAGAGTAAAAGGACCGGGATTTTCGGGTTGTAAATGCTTTCCCAACATAATACAATTTCACTGTTGAGTTTTGTTTCTAATAATACCCTTGAATTTACATGCCTAATATAGACCTTGGCCAATTCTGCTTGTGTAAATTTAGGATGATCCTTCCACTTATAATATATGACACACTTTAACCGAAAGCAAACCATTCTCAACAAATACTTAAAACAACTGGTCCCTGTAGGGAGATTTTTTTTAAGTTGTATTTTTCCTCTCATTTCAAGTGCTGTTTAGTGCTTCTCTGTTTGCTCTGTAGGCCTCGTCTGAGGAGAGCATTCAAGGAGGGAATGTGCTGGGCAAATACCGGCATAGCAAAGTGAGTCAGGATTTTCCCATAGAATGCAGATCCTCTGAGAGTCCTGAACATGTGGATGTGCACAGTAACTAAGGAGGTGACAGAAGCCCCAGGGTTTCCTTAGTTCGTTAGCTTTCCTGAATTGTTCTGCTGGATGAGAGAGTATTCAGAGGTCTCTACAGACAGTGCCAAGAGACCAGCCTGCTTCTATTGGGATGCATTGCTTAAGAGATGACAAGAAATTCTTTACTTTTCTTTTTAAAAAGGATTTCTGTGTGTATGTGTGTGAGAGAGATGAGGGGTGGGCTGGGGACATGCACTTGCCACAGCACAAGTGCAGAGGTCAAAGGTCAACCTTTGGTTGTCTGTTGATACATAGGCCAGGTTAGCTGGCCTGCAAGCTGGTAGGGATTTTTCTGTCTCTCTTTCCCACTTCAACACAGGAGTGCTGAGTTTACAGGTACATGCTACTCCAATGACTTTGCAGAGGTTCTGGAGATTTGAACTCAGGTCCTTACACTTGTGTGACAAGCATCATCCAATGAATCATTTCCTTAGCCCAGGCCATTATTTTATATCTGCGGGTGTATATAAGACCGTCCCAGCTCTGTTATCCAGATTTAAATGCTGATTTACTTTATAGACAACTCCATGCACTTGATAACCAAAACTGCTAATTCATGATCAGCATCGCTGGCCAACACTGTGATCCTCACTGTAACTACCACATTGGCAGCACTGGCAGCATCACACCATGGTTAACAAGATCACTGCTAACACCATCACCATGACCTACATACAGCATGTAGGGCCCCTATTCCACACCCTCCCACTGCAAGCCAATAACAACACAACCCCTCTCAGCACTAACTGTGTTAGTACAGTGTGCCACCATGCTATGACCAATGGGCACCATCCCCTCTATAGCAGGGCTTCATGGGCTTTTTATACTCATATCTTTTGTTTAAGAAAGTTTCACATGACCTTAGTACCTAGTTTTATAAGCAGACATTCAAATCAAACATTCACTGATAATAAATCATAAAAATTTACTTTAAAACAATTATTTAGTATAGATATAATTTTGCCATAAAGTAAAGGTGAAAACAAGTTTTGTGTACTAATGAAATGAAACTGTTTATTTGTTTTTACATAAATAATTAAATCTTGGCTGAATAGTTGATACTTCAAGACATGATGTCTAATATTTTTCATAGTTGATCACAATATTTTGATTTTATAATAATCTATGCTGAGAATGCTGCTCTGTATAAAAATATATATATGCCAGAAGTATGTTTAAAGTCATTTCAGAAATTGTTAGAAATTATTTACTAATTCTAACTTAAAACTGGTGATTTCTAATTTTTTAAAACTTAACTTTTATTTTATGTATATGGATGTGCTGCCTGCATATATGTGTGTGCACCATGTGAGCAGAGGGCCTGTAGAGGCCAGAAGAGGGCGTCAGAGTCCCTGGAATTGGAGTTAATGTTGCTAGCGACAATGTGGGTGCTGAACCCGGGAACTCTGGAGGAGCAGCAAGTGCTGTTAACTGCTAAACATCTCTCCATCTCTTGAAAGATTCTTTTGTAAAATGAAACTCAAGTCAACAACTTGAACAGCAATTAAAAAACAATCTTTTTACATTTATTTATGTTTGTATGTATGTGCGTGGGTACATGTGTGGAGTCAGAGTCTCCTTTGATCATGCGGGTTCTGGGGACTGAACGCAGGTCTTCTGGTTTGGCAGCAGATGCTTTTATCTACTGAGCCATTTGGGTGGTCCTCAAATAGGAATTTTGAAAATCAGCCATTTTAAATAGCAAAACCCAAAGACAGAATAATTTCGTACACATTGTGAAATGGTGGCAGAAAAATATTAAGTCTTTGCTTTCCATGTTTACCTTCTTCTCAGTGTTGGGATTACAAGCATGAGCCGCCACACTGGCTTTTCTTCGTGGTTACTGGGTATCAAACTCCAGTCCTCTTGCTTTTGAGGCAAACACTTCACTGGCTGAGCCGTCTCCTCAGCCCTATACTTTCTGTCTTCTTAATCCTTACCAGTCCTCTGGGAAAACTGTGACTGCCATGCCTGTTTTCCTCATCGTCAAGTCATCATGCAGAAAGTTTAGTTATTCCAGCATTACAGAGCTGACTAATTGCGGGAGAAAGAACTGGATCCATGTAGTCGTAAAAAAATGCTGTACCACACTGTTGCAGTGTATAAGCACTAGCTGTATACACACACTCCCATGCAGGTTGTGAACCTAGAGATGCTTGGGCAGATTACTGATCTATGAGATTTCCAGATGTTCTGGTTTGTGAGCACAGGGAAAAGCAATGCATTCAACTATAGAGAGAGGACTATCCATAGACGGATCCTCATTACTTCATCTCTGCTCCCTGCAATGAGAGGCCGCAGTGTACAAGGCAAGATCAGCCCTCCTGCCCTATCTCACAGCACTGCCCGCGTTGATATCTAGAATAGGCCTCCAGACAAACACCTCAGGGTCAAAGAGCTATATGCATTTCAGACACTTGCACAACAGCAAGAGCCAGTGGAGACATACATACTGGAGGCAAGTTTAAAGGGGTTGCCAGAATGCCAACAAGTGGTCATTAATCCTTCTTTCTCGTCCTTGTTAATTTCTCCTACAGGTTGGTATAAATTATTACACTGCAAATAATATTAAAATAAAATAACATTTTTAACTCTTTGACATACACAAAGCTCTGTTACAATATGTACACTCCTTTACACATACTGACCTGAGTAAACACTATATATTTTAAAAGGAAATAGATATCCTCATACAATGTTAAGATGTGGCCCATGCTAAAAACCAACCAAAATCGTCCCAACCATTGTTAGTGCTGCTCTGACCCTGTGCTGAAGGAGGCTGCAGGGCTAACTCAAAGACGCTCGGGGCTCAGAGTTCCCATCCTTTCTGTCAGTGCCCAGGTCAGATCATGGTCTATCCTTCAGGGCTGACAGGTTTATATCACAACAAAAGTTCAAATAGCAAGTGTCCAAACATTCCTCTGCATTTCCTGACTCAGGAGGTCAAGGAGGCCATTTCAAGGTTGGAGAAGTAGCAAAGAGATTGAAAGCCGGTTCTCTGTCTGGCTTTGGATGTTTTGCATGTTTATGTGTTCTGTGCTTATTTTAACTATACCAAGAACCCTTTTAGATCAAAATTCATGAGCGTTTACATCCCTAAAATGAGGGGGGAAGTGGGAAAGAGGGGAGAGGGAAATCCAGAAGAAGGAGGAAGGAGACAAGGATGGGGAGGGGAAAGGAAGAAGTATGGGAGGAGAGAAAAGTCAAACTCATGGGGTTATTTTGGATATTTAAAGGGTAAAAAATGTATTTTGAGAAATGTAAGAAATTATTCTCATTATTATTAATATTGTGTTGGTTTCATGATAAAATTATTTTAGACTAACACATTTGCTTAATTATCTAGATAATGAATCCAACATAAAGACATCCTTTGCAATCCTACTTACTTTAACTTTGCCTAATTTTAGACTTAATAAAGTTGCAAAGATAATAAGTGTAATGGGTGCTCATATACTCTTCATTCAGCTACTGCTAATTTTAACATTTTAAATAACCAAGCTACAGATTTCTTAAAGCAGAAAATTAACAAGAATCCAACACTACCTACTGATGATTCGTATGTCCCACCACGCCCCCTTTCTGGTTTACAGTTGAATCTGGGATCCAGTAGCACAAAGTAGCCCTGCTTCTTAAGTCTCCTTCAAAGAGCTGCTCACTTTCCAGAATCTGGACTATAGAAATGCTCCAGCCAGTTACTGTGTGGAATGCCTTTGTGTTGCCTGATGCTTTCTCAGGGTTCTATGATGCTTACGTGCTTTAGGCAAGAGTACCTGGGAAGCCAGGCTGAGCCCTTCTCAGCGCCTCTCATCAGAGGGCCCTGTTGTTGAAGTGTCTTGCTTCTGGGTGTATTAACTTTGATGCTGGTATCTGCCAGATCCTAGCAGCGAAGATACTATTTTATCATGTGGATCTGTTATTAGTAAGTTCTTGTAAAAAAAATACTATAAGACTATGCAAATACCCTATTTCCTATCATGTCTTTGCTTACTAATTTTAGCATCTACTGGTGATTCTGGTCTACAACAATCATTACTGTGATGTTTTAGGAAGGGCGATTTTCTTTTTCCAACATTCTTTCCACCGTATTAATTATAATTCTGTTGTAAGAAAAAAAAACTGTCCTTTCACCTTCATTTTTTCATTATTTTATTTTTATTAACATTATTTCATTTATTTATTTTTATCAACATGGGCTCAGGGTATTTATTTTATTCTATGAGGGTGCAATCTAGCATTCTTTCTTACTTTGTTTCTTAAACTATCCTAGGTGAGCCTAACAGGAATGCCTTCGGGTTAGCTCTGCAGCTTTTCCTGACATGTGCTCATGATCTATGAAGCATGTACTTGTTTTCTGGAACACTAAGATGCCCAGGCTTAGTTCATCATCTCCCTGTCCAGCCTCTTCCCTGTCCTCTCCCTTCCTCCCTTTCTTTGTAGTATTAGGCATGAACTCAGAGCCATAGGCATGCAAGGCAAATGCTCTGTCACTGAGGTGTCCCCAGTCTTCTCTTTACCTTTTAAGTTGCTCAGGCTGACCTTGAGCTTCTGATTCTCCTGCTTCAGCTGTCTGAGCAACAGGGTTTAAAGGCCCTGTGCCACAGGTCTGGAAGCAGCTCAAACATTTCAAGGTACTCTTTCGTCTTTTACAGAAGAATAGTATTTAGAAGAGGGACCTAACTGCACCCACTGCTATGCAAGTTTTGTTGTTTCTAGGCTTGGGATGTCCTCCTTTCCCCTCCCCTCCCTTCCCTCCCTCCTCTTCCTGCCTTGTATGTGTGTGTTCAGCTAGAGCTAGTGAACTCCAGAGGTGGGATCCTCTTGTCTCTGCCTCTTTGGCACTGCTATTACTGGTGTTTGCAACTGCACTTGATTTGTTAGGTAGGTCCTGGGGATTAAAATCAGGTCTGCATGTTTGTGTGGCAAGCACTTTACTAACTGAGCCATCTTTCCAGTCTCAGTTTGAACTATGTGTTTATATTGAAATCTCAATTTTCAAGTCAACACGGGAGTCCATGCTAGACCCCCTTCCTTTCCTGGGATGGCTTTCTTCAGTAGCAATAAACCTAGCTATTACCCACAATCACATACTCCTTTGCTGGACCCTAATATTTACATACAGATGTTGCGAAGCTGCACAATCACTCCCTAAAGGGAAAAGAACAAACCTGCGCGTGCTTGTCCTGAGCTTTGCAGGATCCATCCTAGTGCTGTTTTCAAAGAGCCAAAGCTAGGTTCTTCCCCTCTCTTCCTCCGGGCAGCTAAATATTCATCTGTGACATAGTCAGGCTCATTTGCTACTGTTTGTATTTCATCTTGAGCTCTCCCAAGGAATCCTGGGAGACTTTAAATATGTATTTAGCCTTTCTGAAAGTCAGAGCTGTGAAACGCAGCACCCAGAGTAGTCTGCTCATCCCTTCTACCTGTCTCATCCCTCATCCTTCCCACTTCCTCCCATCCGTCCCCTAACTAACCAATCTCATTAGTTTATAAAATCTATTCTTAAATGATTTTGTCCTTGTAAATTTATTTTCTTTATAATTATCAGTAACTCATAAATTTCCCCAAGGTCTAACTCTATCCTGACAACCTCATCTTTAGGAATATTTATACAGACACGTCTATTCAGTTCATTTTAATTAATGCCCTCTGTGCTGTTGGGAATTCTGCTTCACTGATTGTCTGATCTGATACGGCCCTGGCTTTGCTGAATGCTCTTTGCATGGGTTGTCGTGCTGGTCTGCTTAGCAAAGATGCCAAATGCTGGCCCCTGACTCTGAGTGATGGCTGCTTTCCATTTGTAAGGCAGAGATGGTTAACAGCCTTGGCACTTGAAGCCTGGAGCTCCCTCCTTAGGGGCTGGAGAGTTTGGTGTGATGGGCTGGTACAGCAGCAGTTCTGGTTCTGCATGCCCGAGACCTGGGCTTTGCTAAACACTCACAAATCCCAGCTCCTTTATCTGCAAAACAAGGTCCTAGGTCCTTAACACTGAACCTCCAGAACTGTATGAAGCAAGAAAGGCCCTGGCAGAGAGGAGAGTGTGCTGGAAGACACCCAGTGTGTTCTTGCTGTTCCTTGTGCATTCCTTGTTAAACTTTTTGAGATCATTATGGATTTGCATATTTTAAAGAACTAACAGAGTGATCTCATGTACCCTTCACACTGCTACTCTCAATGGGAACAACCTACAGAGTTATACTACAATATTTCAACCAGGATCTTGAGACTGGCATAATCCAGTGACCTTCCTCAGAAGTTCCTTGTTTTACACACACTCATTCAGGGGTGTGGACAAAGGAGGTATGAGTGTGGAACAATTCTGCAGAGATTATCTCATTACAATTTCCACATAACCATCAATCAAAACATGAACACTTCCATCACTGCAAGGACAAGACCTTGTTGTCTTGTCTTGGTCTCATGCTGCTTGTTAATAACTGTGCCCACTCCCCTGTTTCTGAGCCCCTACTCCTCATCCCTGGCAGCCACTAATCTATTCTTATACAATTTTTTCACTTCAAGAGTATTATAGAAGTGTAACCACATAACACATGACCTTTTAGGAATGGCACTTTTGACTCAGTCCTATTCCCTGGAGATCCAGCTAAGGTGCTGGTTCATCTCTTTTTACTGATGAGAATTCTGCCATGTGAATAAAGCCAATGCTTGAAGGACAGCTGGGTGGCTTCTGGGCTTTGGCTGCATGAGCAGAGCTGTAATGAACATTTGTGTACCAGCTTTTATGTGAACATTTTTCCATTCCTCTGGGATAAATGCCCAAAAGTACAACTGCTGGGTCATATGGTAACTGCATGTTTAGTTCCATAAGAAGCCATGAGACATGAGGGCTTTCCAGAGAGCTGGGCCAGGTTGCTCTCCTGCCATCAGTTAGGAGGGCTCCAGTTTTCAGTGTTCCTCCTGGCATCTATTGGCTGATGCCAAGACCTTGCATTTTAGCTATTTTGAAAGGTGTGTCATAATGTTGTTTGTGGTTCTAAAGCCACATTTTCTTACAGGCGAATGCTAACTATCCTTCCTTGTACTATTTACTATCTGTGTATGCTCCTCGATGAAGTGTCTCCTTGTGCCTGTTTCCTGGAGGGGCAGAATGATTTGGTGGCTGAATTTGGAGAGTTCCTTATCTATCCCAGAAACTAGTGCCTTATCAGACGCGGCTTACAACAGCTCTTTTTGAGGATAAAGAACACTGATATATCTCGGTTCTGTATTTGTTTGGGAGGAAGGAGATGAGAGGGCAGGAGAAGGAGTTGGGGGCATCTTAGCTGATGAGTAATGGGTTCCCCATTTTTACAGCACTGGACAGGAATGGGCACATGCAGGGCTCCGTGAAGAGCTGAGGGCATGAAGCACACACGCCAGTGCAATGCTGTCCACACCAGAGCCTGGAGTGGCAGAGTCGATGCTGTGACACCTGCCACAGAAGCTGCCTCCTCATGGGCACTTTTAAGATTTGTTTCCCTTAAGCTGCATTTCAAGGAAGAAACAGAAGGGCAAGAAAAATGCTGATGTGTTATTAAATCAGAAAAACACCTCCTTTTGAAAGAATATAATACATACAATCTCAAATCCTTGAGTCTCACGTGACAGGGAAAAATTATCTTGTTTCAAAACAATTGGTGGAGTAATTCACCATTCTTAAACCTATCTTCTCCAGAAAATTCTTTTAAATTAGAAACATAGAAATGAAGGTTTTTTTTTTCCTTCAGACCAAGCTGGAACACTGCCCATGAATATATATTAAGATCACTCTGTTTGATTAATACACATCCGTGTGAGCCCAAGATTAAAGGAACATGCTGGGTTTGTACAGTATTTACTCATGCTCTCATGGTATCTCTGAAAGCCCAGAAGAACCAGAGCTGGGGCTGTCGCTGGCTTAAATGGAATTATTATAGCTTAATTTCCCCCTTATCTCAGATTGTACCGCACTGCTTTATCATGATGCATTTAATTCTCTCCATATGCACTGTGCAACAGAGAATGAAAATGCAAAGCGAAAGGAGAGCAGAGGGGCTTTGCTCACTGAACACTGATCAGACATTTTTACTTAGCATGTAAAACTGTGAGTATAAATGATGTCATGATAAATATGCCTCCATTTAAAATGCAAGTCACTGTGATGAAAAACTGGGAGCCATAAAACACCTTTCCCCTCCTCAAGGTTGTCCAAAGGGGAACAAAAAAGGACAAGGCTTTGGGCTTCAGTTGTTATCTTTACGATGCAATTTAATCTGGCATGCCACAAGCATGTGGGGCAAGATCGTTAGGAAATAACACCATAAAGTATCAAGAAAGGAATAAGAGAAAACAGGAGATACCATTCTGTGGTTTCTTGCTCTTCCATGCATAGATATGAGAAGATTATGCTAACCCCTCTGGTCATGGCCAGCCCTAAGCTGGGGCTTCCGTGCAATGCAAGGAAGGTCAAATACACACTGGTGTGAGCCTTTTATTTAAGCCTTAAAATAAATAACCCTGCAAGGGTGGGAGATGCTAGTCCTTTGGTGACAATAGAAGAACCTAAACTCTGGCTGGAGTGAACTGCTCAAAGTCATGTGGCTACTGAGTGGGCTTGACACCAAGGTCAGATGCAAAACCAGTGGCCTTTCTGTGACCCATAATCACAGGGAGGCGCAGTAGCTGCTCTGGATTTCATCACCACCGTATTTTGTCCTATGAGTTTGGTCATCTAAGAGATATCGCAAAACTCTTGGTACCTGGGGGCAACCAAGCCTCAGCTGAGCTCTGCTGGGTGGCAATCCAGGGCTGGAAGAGGCACTTTTCTGGCGACTGTGCATTCCCGTGTCATGGCAAAGATGCCATCCAGTGGGTACTTGGTAAAAGGTTCTCCTTTAGTCCCCTCTCCTAAGGTCCATATTTATTTGGCACTTTGGACTGCAAATGGAACACGTGACCACTTCCCACTCTCCTTAGCCGACTCAGATTCTGTCCTGTCCATGTCTATCCCTGGGATTCCACATTTGGAGACCTCACAATAACCTGCTGTTGCCTCTCTACAGCCCAGCTTTCCAATACCCATCCTGGCCCTGCTCATCCACTCCAGGTTTTTCAAACTGCAGTCCCATCTCCTGGTGCCCCATAGGGACCTTCAGGAAGAGGGCCTTCAGGAAGAGGGGCTGAAAGCCAATAAATGCTTAACTGTGAGGCACAGGGGCTGGAGCAGCTTATCTGGTGGTAGGGACTTGCTCTCATCCTGGCAGACCAGGAAATGGAAGCTGTGCCAGCTTTCAAAGTGGGTATTGCTTTCTGTTAGTTAGGCCATAGTCCTCAAAGTACCAAAACAGCATCACCAGTGGGGGACCAAGTTCTCAAATCCATGAGTCTATGAGGGGCAACTTATAACCAAACCATGCCAATGACTATGCTACAAATACTGCTTCAGCTGTCTGTCTCCAGC
>LOEQ01000928.1:54678-65152 GCA_001685075.1 Bramus lutescens | reverse complement strand
CCTGTTCAGTGGGCAGGCTCACATGCACTACAGAGAGCAAAAGATGCGCAAGCAACTGATTCTCATCTCGTAGCCCTAAGAACCACACTGTCATCTGCCACAGCATCTTCACAAAGGTAACTCCCCAGGCACAAACAGTCCTTGCAGCTCTTGGCCCCAGCTAACTAAGCTCACTTGTAACCTAAGTAATGCCTCATGGTTCTACTCCAGCTCAGTCACTCACAACCTTAGGAAAGACTTCCCTGGATTCTCTGTGTATGGCAAATCACCACACTGTCCACAGTGATAGTGGAATATGTCACCTTGGTAATTCTGACTTCTATGAGATTTGCTTCCTGTCTATCCCCAACATGAGGACTGATTCTCTCCCTGTATGCCCTTCAGTCTAGCACAGCCCCCAGCACAGGCGGTCAGTAAGGTGTATGGAAGAAGCCTGGCATGATGGAGAGCCACTGGCTAAATGTATGACTTCGGTCAAGACATTACATCTCCCTGAACTTCTGCCCAAGTCTCCTCATCTGTCAAACCAGTAACACCACACTGCAGGGCTGTTACCAAGGGTAAATGAGTTCTCACCAGGCACCTAGGACTACCAGAGTGTAGTAAGCTTGACGCAAGTGTGGTTAAAGACAAGAAATGAATGGGTACTAACTCACTGCTAAAGGAGTGCCTTAATTAAGCTGACAAGGTTTGAGGTGAAAAAGGAAACACAAGTAGACTTGTTGGAACATAGGTCAGTGGCCAAACATATTGATCAGAAACACCAAACCATCTAAATAGCACAAAACAACACTTAAATTTTATTCAGCCTCCATTTGTAAGTTTGTAACTGCATGTTGGGAAACAACCACTTACAACTGGGAATCCATCCAGCGTCTTTAGAGAAACACACTCTTGAATTCTTAGCAGCCTCAGTGAATGCTTTAGGTACGTCTGAAGCTATTGACTAGCCATGTGTTTGGCTGAACAATTTCTTTTGAAATCAGAAAACAAGAATAAAAATTCCAAACAAACTTTTAAGAGCCCCTGACATCCGCTATGCAAATTCATCCACGAAGCCGTTGAGAGTTTCTGTGGTGCGCCCAGAGCACACAGTGCAAGGCCAGGGTGTGCCCAAGGAAAAAGGCACAGGAAACCCATAGGTACCTCTCATTCTTCTGGCCGCTAACGTATTCCCTAACAGTCTTTTAGGTTAAGGAGCTTGAATGCTGGGTGTGGCATTCATCCACAGAGAGGGGACTCTGGTGGGGGGTGACTGGTCACACAAATCTACAGACTCAGTTTCCACTTTCTCTCATCCACTGCACTCACTGTCCATCTTTGGGGGGCATTATCCCAGGGCCAGCGGCACTTGCTTTGGACATATTACAGTGCTTCTGTCAGTTTTTAAGGTTCTGTTTAGGAAAAAAAGGGAGAAATAAGTGTAGGAAGGAAAGTTTCAGCTGGCAGAAGGGCTAGCTGTGGAAAGGGAAGGGATTCAAACAAAAAAGGCAGAGAGAGCTACAGGAGGAGAGTCTAATGTCTAGGTAAAGAGGGTAAATAAATGGTGTCAGGCTGTTTAATACAATTTGTATGTATGCAATACCATATAGAGTGTTGTTTCTGTGGGCTGTTTTTGGTGAATACACCAAGAGAAGAGAGATTATGTTTTTGTTATGAAAACAAAAGTCAGCTGTGGGGACAGATTTTCACATGGCCTTAATGGTGATCTGTTTTGGATGGAGAGAAAATGCACCATTTAAATGTCTGTTCTTAGAGAGGCTGTGTTGGGTCAAGCCTGGTGCACAAATCTGGCTGTGGGAGGTGGTAGCAGGCATCTGGGGCTGTGGGTAGGAGGGGATGATGCCCGACTGTTTGGAAAAGGAAAATTCACAGAGTACCACCTCATGGTGGCAACACACACTCTATGCCTGGGACTCCCACACCAGTCAGCTGCAGTTCCCATGTGCAGGAATGTGATCCTCCCGTGTCTAGGTTTTATCCATCCTGAACACCCCACCCCACCCAAGCTCTACTATAAGTCTTCTATCTTTGGGGCTCATCTTTTTGCCATTTAGGTTGTGCACTTCTGTCTGGCAGCAGGTGAGGTTTTGCTAACTCCACTTGCGGTGTGTGCCTATTCTGGAGAAGAAGAAGTACCATCAGACCTTTGTCTGATGCGGGGTTGGTGAAGATCGTCTCCCAATCAGTAGGTTGCCTATTTGTCTTAATGACAATCCTTTCTTTTGTATCCTGCAGAATATCTCACAGAGTCTTTCATGAATCAGGAACCCTGAAAGATCATCTCACCTTTAGGCAAGTTCAGCAGGGATGCTGATAGCAAAGCAGATAACATTCCCAGGACAGGTATGGACAGTTGCTTTCCAAAGGACAGGGAATAAAGGCAATGCAGTGGCTGAGGTGGAATCTGATGCAGCTCACACTACCTGTTATCTAACACTACCAGAGACAGAAATCAAACCTAATATAAATATGTGATATAGTCTTAGGACTGATTACATATGCATTTGATGGCTACTATGACCTCTGGGGAAAGCAGAGCTCTCTGAAACCGCACTGGGCCATGGCAAAGCCTTCCCACAAGGCTGAAGGACAGTGCAGGTATAACAGCAAGTACTTCCAGTCTCCAGATTGTGTTTAGATGGAGCTGTCTGTGAAGCATCTCATTCTATGTAGGAGAACAAGCTTTGCCCTAAGAACCTTACAATACATCAACCTTAAAGTCAGAGGCCTTTTGTATGAGTCATGGTTGGTGGGAAAGCTACTCAGTGGCCAGGTCTTACAGTCAGACAGATGTTTACAGCACACTTATATAATACACTTATAGCACACCAACAGCGTAGCCCAAGCAGTTCTATGTCCTGAAGATAACTAACAATGTTCTATATCCCTTTTTAAGCTGTGCAGGGAATACTTGACCACAGTGTGTACATTTCTTTCTGCACAATAAAGGACAATTTTTTTAAAATATAAGTAATAGCTATTTTTGAGAAAAATAATTCTTTAATAACATCTAATATCCATATGGGTTTAAATTTCACCATAAATACTATTTTATAGCTGATTTGTTTGAATCAGGATTCAAATTAGGTCTATACACTACACAATATTTCATTTATGTATTGGAGTCTCTGTTGAATAATACAGTTTCTTATTCCTCTTTCTTTTTATTTATTTGTTAAATAAATTGGGCCATTTGTCCTAAAGAATTTATAGAATTTTATATAAAACTCAAGTAAACTCTGTGGAGTCATCTTTTTAAAGCCTAGTAAGTGTGTGTGTGTGTGTGTGTATGTGTGTATGTGCATGTGTGTGTGCACTTGTGCTTGTGGGATGGGGTTGTACATACAGGAATATGAAGGGGTGCATGCTTACATATGTGTATATCAGGCCAGAGCAGGATTTTGGGGTCTCTTTATCATTCTCTGCCTTATGCCTTGAAACAGTGAACTAGTTCACTGTGTTGGTTAGGCCAGTTGGCCAGTTAGCTCCCAGGATCCATCTGTCTCCACCTCATACACACACACACACACACACACACACACACACTCCTCCTCCTCTCAGTTCCTAGTGTATTTGATGTCATTTAGATTACATACTAGAAAACTTGGATTTTCTAGAATTTTCTAGACATGGGCTATAAAATAATAGGTTCTTTTGGAGCCGAGTTCATTCACTCAGCATAATTATTTTTGAGATTCATTTCTGTTATTGGTTTGATCTGTTTCTTGCTGAGTATAATTTTGCAAAGTCACAATCTGATCATGTATTCACAAGATGGCTTGTGTAGCAGCTCAAACTGCACAGATTTGGGTGGTGCACAGTAGGTAGACATTAACTTCTAAGAAACTGTAGTGCTGCCTCATACAGCATTGTTCCACTTGCATCCCTCAGCCTGGGATGAGAGCTCTCCCGTCGCTTGTCCTCAGCCACCTTCCTCACGGGGTGGTGGTGTCACACTGTGGCCAAATTCCATGTCTTCTGTGTGTCTTTTCATGTGAACATTTGCCATTCACATATCTTTTGGGTGAATTTTTAAAATTTTAACTTATATTAAACTTAATATCAATACATTAATTTATATTGAGTGAATATGTGTTTATTTAATCACTGAGTAGAGAGGCCCCTTTACATTCTGGACACCAGTCCTTTATCAGATCTAAATGCTGCAGATCTTCTAGCCTGTGGTTGGTCCTCTCTTTCTCTTAACTGTGTCTCTCAGGAGCATCTCTTCATCTTGATCAACTCCACCTGGCCATCATTTTTCATTATGAACCACACTTTGGGTGTTTTATATAAGAAATCTCCACCTCAAGTCACCAAGATTGTTTCCTATTCTTTCTTCTGGGAATTCTGTAGGTTTGAACTTTTATTTTAAGGCTTATGATCCATTTGAATTAGAGTTCATGGTTGATCTATGGATTAAATGCATTTTGTATAGAGATAGCTAATTATTTTATTATCATTTATGGAAAACCTGCCCTTCTCTAGCACTCTGACTTTTGAACTTTCATACGGTTCCGTTGGTCTGTCTGTCTTCAGCAATGTGGTACTGTCACGAGTGGCGCAGCTGGACAATTAGCTCTGTAGTCTCTCCCAACTTTGCTTCTTCCAGCTATGCTGCTCTCCTGGTGATTCTAATTCTATATAAATATTAGAATCAGCTTATTGCTACAAAAAACCTATTGCAATTAGGATGAATCTATACAAAACTTTGGAGATTTTCCTGAGTAAAAAGACAGTGGAGGGGTGTGGGAGACATGCTGACTCTATTGTGTACCTTGTATTAAAATGTCCTTATAAAACCCAGCACCATGAGTGGTGAGTATATACTAATAAAAATTATTAATAAAGTCAACAAAAAATAAGTTCTTAACATTTCGAGTCTTCTAACCCATAGACAAAGTTTTCTCTATTTTAATGAGGTCTTTAATTTCTTTCATCAATGTCTTATTTATTGTATAGTTTTTCACACTTTGGAAGTCCCAAGTGTTTTTTATTACAATTATAAATGGTATAACTTTAAATTTATATTTAGAATCTATTGTTATTGCTATATAGAAATACAATAACATATATGCTAAGGACATGTAGGGTAAATATATATATTCTTCATTAGGGTTTCTATCACTGTGAAGAGACACCATGATTCCAGTAACTCTATTATAAAGGAAAACATTTATCTGGGGCTGGCTTACAGTTTCAGAGGTTTAGTCCATTACTGGGGAGCATGGCTTCACGCAGAAAGACATGGTGCTGGAGAAGTCGTTGAGAGTTCTATACCTGGATCAGCAGGCAACAGGAAGAGAATGAGACACACTAAACCTGGCTTGAGCTTCTGGGACCTCAGAGTATGCCACAAGCACAAGCGAACACACTTCCTCCAACAATGTCACACACCTACTCCAACAAGGTCACACCTCCCAATAGTGCCAGCCCCTATGAGCCCATAGGTCCATTTTCATTCAAACTACCACACACACATACACACAAAATAAAGTTTAAAAACTGAGAATAAAAAGCTCTGACATGACATTGTGAGACAAAGACTCTCCAAAGATGCTGTTGAGTTCACTTAGTGTTGGCATCTACAGCTGGGCAGGCAGCCTACCTGTAAGAGGAGTTTGTTTCCCTAGTGAGACAGCCTTAGAGAAAACTAAATTTTCATTTGCAAGTGGTTGTTATCAATTGGAGATGGTTTTTGGGTTAGGGATGTGGGCATGTGTCCACTTCTTTCAACTCTAGGACCCTGTCTGGTGTGCATTCATGATCATGTGCATGCTGCATCAGTCACTGTGAGTTCATATGTGCTCGCATTGATCTTGTGGGTTTAAAGGGCCTTGTTTGTTCGGTATTCTCCATCCTCTCTGGCTCTATGTTTTTTCCCACCTCCTCTTCTGCAGGTTCCCTGACCCTGAGGAGAGGGTTTGATGGAGACAACAATTTAGGGCTGAGTATTACATGGTCTCTCACTCTCTGCATACTGTCTGGCTGTGGGCCTCTGTATTTTGAAACTGAGGTTAAGTTTGTAATTAAGGAAAAACTATCTTATCCCTGGTAATGTTCTTTTCTCTAAAATTTCTGTCCTCTGATATAGCAATTCCAGCTTTTTTTAAAAGTGGTGTTCACGTGGGATAATTTTCAATTCCTTTCCCCTTAACATATCTAATATTTTTACATGTAAAGTGTGGGTTTTATACATGATCATTTCTTATTAGCAATTTTGCTTTTCACCATTTCAACCCAGAGTCAACTTTTCTCTGAAAATACTAAATGGAAATTTCCAGAAATAGCACATATGTCTTAAATAACTCTTATTATAGTGTACTTCTATACAGTCATTCCATTTTATTAGCTATTTCTGTTAATATCCTCCTTTACCTAATAAATGAATTCAACTTTCTATAGATAAGTGTGTGTAGAAGAACCACAGAATATAAAATTTGATGTGATTTTCAGCTTTAGAAATCCATTAGTGGTCTTGAAACACATCTCCAAGGGGACAGGGCAGCTCTAGATAGCCAAGACTAGCTTATTTTACTGGGTTATAATCTGAAAATTAACAGATGCCACTAGTCTGTATTTAAAGTGATTAATGATATCTTAAGTTTTAAGGTCTCATCTTGTTTTCTGTCTGTCCACCTGTTTCTGTCCCCTCTTTAATTTTTTGAATTAGCTGAGCATATTTGGGTACTATGTTATCTCCTTTGTATACTTCTTAGTCATAGTTGTCTGCTCTGATGTTTTGGAGCTGAGGGCAAGGACAATGGCTCAATCTATAAAGAGCGTGTCTGCAAGCATGAGAAAGAACCTGAGTTTAAGCCTCAGAGCCCATGCAAAACAAAACAAACAAACAAAAAATTAGACATGGTTTTACATGGACTCACAATCTAGTGCTGGGGTGGCAAAGACAGGTAAAACCCTGGGTGTTATGAAATATCATTTTAAGATGTGTTACATTTCTTTATGCTGTGGAACATTTGTTTAATGATGCAAAGATGTGTTGCATTCTTTTATGTTGCATTTGTTTAACTCTGTGAAGCTGTGTTACTTTGTATAAAACACCTGATTGGTCTAATAAAGAGCTGAATGGCCAATAGCAAGGCAGGAGAAAGGATAGGTGGGGCTGGCAGTCAGAGAGAATAAATGGGAGAGATCTGGGAAAAGAAAGAGCAAGAGAACAAGGAGAGGAGAACTCTAGGGGCCACTCACACAGCCAGTCATGGAATAAGAGTGACAGTAAGAGATACAGAAGTAAGAAAAAGATAAAAGCCCAGGGACAAAAGGTAGATGGGATAATTTAAGAAAAGTTGTCTACAAATAAGCCAGGCTAAGGTCGAGTATTCATAAGAAAGAACAAGCCTTCATGTGTGATTTATTTGGGAACTGGGTGGTGGACCCCNCCCCCCACAAAGAGTAAGAGCAAAGGAGTAAAAGCAACCAACAGCTCCTGGGCTTATTAGTCAACCAGGGTAGCCAGGTTGCTTAACAACCTCCAGGCCAATGACTGAGCCTGTCTCAAAAATAAGAGGGGGGAGGACCTAAGGAACACCACCTGAGGTTGTCCTCTTGCCTCCACAGATGCACACATGTGCACACAAGAACCTGTATGAACACATGCACATGTGTGCGTGCGCGTGCACACACACACACACACACACATGCATACACACATATTTAGGGTTCTTTAACGTATCATAGTTTACCTTTGAGTAACACTGAAGCATTTCACTGGCAGAATACTTGGTTTTGCCCCTCCCTACCAGGGCACTAATGCCATCCTGAGTTTACTTTTGCAGCCTAGAATCCCACAATATTGAATTTTCACTTAAACTGTATACCTCCCTTCAAAGACATTTAAATGTTAACAGCATCTATCTTACCCCATCTTAGGCATGAAGCCTCACATGGTCACTGTTTCTCATTCTCTGCAGCCCCTCAGGGGAACATTCCTAGCTGATAATCCCCTGCCCAGGACAATTAGGAGCATGGCTTTTGAAGAACAGGTTTGCTTATGGCCAGTCCTCCCAGCTTCTGCGTCTGTGCAAGTATCCTCACTTTGGTTTTCCTTTTCCAAAGGTACTTTTGCTGGATGGACTGGAAGGCCTTCCTTTCTGTCCTTTAAGGGAGTCACTGTACTAAATTCTCCCAATGAATTTGGTAACAAGGCATCTGCTGTCATCCTTATTTATTTATTTATTTATTTATTTATTTATTTATTTATTTATGCGGCTACTTTTAAGATTTTTCATCTTCCTTCTGGTTTTAAGAAATCTGATGGTCACATCCCTTGGGCAGTTTCCTTCCTGCCTATTAAGCTTGGCTTCGCTGGGCTCCTTGGACCCAGGGGTTGTTTCCATCGGGACACATTGCAGCCGTGACTTCTGCAAACATTTTTTTCTACTCTCTTTCAGATTTTTCCTTTTGAGATTCCAGTGACAGGTGTATAATGCTGCTTGAAGTTATCACACAGATCATGGCTACTCCTGCTTTAAAATAATTTTTTTCTCTGCGTTCTCTTTTGGTTGGTTCCCTGCTTTATCTGCCCGCTCCTTTGATTTTTCTGTAAAGTCTGATGTGTTGCTAATACTAACAAGTGTGATTTCACCTCACACATTTTTCTCATCTATAGGAGTTTGATTTGGGCCCCCTTTTAATGTTTTCTATGCTTTTATTTAAACATTGAACATATGGTACATAACTATCAATTATCATCATCTCTTTGTTAATTCTAACAACTGCTTCAGCCTTTGCTGGTTCTGGTTTGGTTTCAGTGACTGATTTATCTACTTTTTATGATTTTGGATGTTAGTTCTATACGTTTTGATCATAGAATACCAAACCGCCCTTTAAAGCTGTTTCATAGTTGACTGAATCACTACCAGAACACAAGGGCCTACTTCCTCCCTATGCTGTAGTGCTGGGCTCTGCCAGTCTTTAACCTTTAATCTTTCCCAATCTCACAGACTGAGACTACTGACTCCTACAACTAATGTTTATGGAGAAGCAATTACTAGCCCAGTGATAGGTGGTGGCACTTTGGTGGCACCACTGCAGCCACAGTACTGCCCTTGTGATACGTATAGCCTGACTATGTCTCCTATGTTTTATTTGCATTTTCATTGTTTCCTAGGCATCTGGAGTATCCATCCTCAAGTTTATTGGCCATTTACAGTTCTTTGGTATACTGCCTACTAATGTCCGATGAGCAATTTTAACTGCATTGTTTGTATTTCAAAAAATTCCTTTGTAAAAGCCATTTATTTGTATGAATAGACAGACATGATCATTTGTTCAGTAATCAAAGTATGTTTTTGTAAACAAAGTCATTTTCTATAAAAAATAAGTCAACATTTGTGTATGATTTCTATGAAGAAATGACTGACATGTTACTCAAATACTTTTTTCTATATTAAAAATAAATAGGAATTGATTCTGGTGTAAAAATACCTTTAAAGGAAAAAATTTTGGATAGCACAGTAATACAAAACATTTATGAAAACATAAAGCAGACATAAAATATATTTATGAATACATAAAGCAGTTGGTTATAGGGAAAGACATAGTCTTCAGAAAGAAAAATGTCAATTCCCATAACTGAACATTGGTTTACTTGCTGCAGGTAGCAGTAACTTTCAAAGGCCTATTCTCAGCTTGTATGGTAAATGTGGGGAGCATCCAGGAGGCCCTGGGTGGGGCATCTGGGTCTTCACAGTATTTGTGGTCAATGCCAGGTGGGTGAGTGGGAGGGACTCTGAGACATCAACTCTATGGCTAGGGATGAACTTGCACGTGCCGCACAGCAGAGGGCATGAGCCCTCTGCCCAGGTTGGAGGAGATGTAGCCTACAGCTTAAGTGGAGAATGAATCAACCAAGCAGTCTTCCTCATGGTGACAATGACACTATTAAACAAAGTCCCAACCCCGACTAACCTGTCTGGTGCAGGTGGTCTCTAGCCACCTCAAACAAGCGCAAGTGCATGTTTGTAATGGGGTTGAAGGAACCACAGGCCAGGAGCACCACAGGGATTCGGTTCTTCATGCTGTCACATACATCCACATCCACTGCAGTGGCCACCCTGCCTTTTTAGGGACAAAAAATGTCAGGGAGTTAGTATGGAGACAACTGTCTATTTTAGCATCTAAGCCACACACAGCCATGACTCCAAGATATACAAGGAAGCAATAACAGTAACCTCTATGAAGAGCTCACCATAGTCCAGGTACCGTGTCTAGTGTTACAAACCATAGCGTGACGCAAAACTTTTCTCCAAACCCTTCTGTCATCTCACATGAAAATTGTGTGGCTCAGAGACCTTAGGAGCTGCTGGGTCAGGCCTGGAATTGAGGCAGCCCAAACTCAAGTCTATATTTGCTCTTCTTGACTTCTGCCTGAGTTCTCTTGTTCAAAGAAGATCTGCATGGTTTTCATGATGTCATCTGTGACAGATTTCAGGTGGCGCTTTTCTCTTTC
>LOEQ01000928.1:15884-27446 GCA_001685075.1 Bramus lutescens | reverse complement strand
GTGCAGGTACACATGCAGGCAGAATACTGTATACATAATAAATAAATCTAAAAAGAAAAAAAAAGCTGCATAGTGCTTCCTTTACTGATACAGTGAAAGTTCTCAAAGAAAGAAAAAAAAAATAAAGCAAAGCAACAACAAAAACCATCCTGAGCTGGGGAGACAGCCTGGTAGATAGAGTACCTGTGGTGTCTGTCTGTAATCCCAGCATGCCTATGGCAAGATGAGAGACAGAGAGAGACAGGAGAATGCCAAGAAGACACATGCCAGTTAGCCTGGCATCCAGAGGTGAACTAAGACCCTACCTTAAACACAGTGGACACTGAGGACTGACCCTTGAGGTTCTGTAACCTCCATATGCATGCCATGGCACATGCACCGCCCCCCCATAAACATTTCATACACATGCACATGTACGTGCCTCCCTCACACACACCCAAAAAATTCTTGGGCAGGAGAGACGGTTAAGAGCCTTTGCTCCTCTTCCAGAACTCATTCTAAGCGTCTCATAATTGCATGTAACTGCAGCTCTAAGGGCGCCAATGCCCTCTTCTGGCCTCTGTGGGTACCTGCACACATGTAGCATATATTCACAAATACACATACACATCAATAAGAATAAATCTTAAAGCCATGTAGAGATCTACAGTGAGAACAAATGTCCTCTGTAAAACTTTGAAGTAGGAGTAAGAAAGCCATGATAGCTTTTGCTGTTGCTCATCAAAGAACAACAGTCTTGGCCACAGCGCCCAGGAAGTGCTTGGTTAAGAAGGAAGCCAGATCCCATCTGGAGGGCAGCACAATGTGCCTTGTGCCATTTAAAGTGGCCACTGGGTGTCTTTTAACACATCACTTCAGTAGGGGGCTTGCCATAGTCTTTCCATATATTTGAAGAAACAGAAAGATAAAAATGGTATAAACATAAACCTTTTGGTCCTTGTGTGGCATGGAGCCAGGGAACAATGGAGATCTCCCAGTGATTCTGTCCCAGTACCCGTAGTTACTGACTTGGCAATTTCCCTCCAGAGCTGAAGGGAGCTATCATTGTGATGCAGAAGAATCTCTCTGAAGGTCCCTTCATCCCCAGGAAGGAAGGCTTTTTTTTTCCTAGTAAGCCAACAGTTCCTGCAGGACTGGTCACTATATGTAGCCTTCTTGGTTTCCATAGTTGTTGCCAGGAAAAGGACACTAAGCTCTATCATGGCCCAGGCCTGTGGATCTCTGGGTTCAGAGCTAGCCTGGTCTATACAGTGAGCTCTAGGCCAACCAGGACTGTATAACAGGAAGACCCTGCCTCAAAACAAATAAATAAAACTATGATTCTAGTCCCTTTAGGATACATAAGGACATGGATCACTGCTGTCTGCAATACAAGCTACAGAGCCACTTGACAGCCACAAGTCCTTACACACTGCTTAAGGTGGCATTTTGTGAAATCATTGAGTTTTGCCTACTGAAAGAAACCAAGGCCCTCTTCCTCCCATACAAGATGAACTGTTTATTCTTCAAAGTATATTTTGCCAAGATTTGCCACACATCTTAAAAGCAGTGACACTTGAAGATTCCTTAATAAAATTTCAAGACTTTCATCTCCCGAATTAAAAACTAACTGTCACAGACACCCAGGATTGGGATCTGGGCTTTTCTATGGAGGAGCGACTCCATCTTAAAGGGTGAATCGCATGAATTAAGTTTTCAGTCCTGTTTATTTTGTGCTTCCATTCACAGCATTGGCGTCAGAGTCACACTCCATGCATCTTGCTGTTGAAGAACTGATGTGATGCTCCCTGGTCTGGGTTGTCTGAGAAGCCAGTGAGATCGGAGCTCCAGGCTCAGCGTTCTGGTTCAGCACTAGGAATTCTACAACGGGTGACACTGCCTTACATGAAGCAAGTGTTTTAGTTCCAGACTGTAGGGGTTACATTTGAGGGCCATGTCATTGCAGAATGCCCCCACACTAGGCCCAGAGAGACAGGCACCTGGGGACACACAGAGAAGCACCTCTCCGTGAAGGTAGGACAAGGATAAAGAGGACCCAAGGCAATGCTGTTCCATTTCCCTTCCTCCTGGAAACTGAAGCTGCTGACATTACTCTGAGATTGGTCCATCTAAAGCCCTTCAGAGATTTCACAACCACTTACAGACGGGAAGGTCTGACTTCCCCTCAACAGCAGGATTCAAGATATAACCAGAGCAAACTGCTACATGGCTTAAAAAAAATCCCTTTCACTTTGCTAATTCAGAAATGATTATTTAAAATAACTTTCTGCTTTAATCCAGCATGAGCATTTCAGCTGTAAAAGGAAGACATTTTGGGAACTAAGAAAATTTAGCACCTTCATCTCAAATGTTCTCAAAGCTTAACTGGGTTTTTATAGGAAATAGTAAGGACATAGGACACTCGGGTCACTGTATGAGAACTTGCAATGGAAGGTATGGTATAAACACCTGCTGAGCACAAAGTACTTCAGACATGAAAACTTGCCACCACATGGCTTCCATTTTGACTAAGAAGGTCCCACTTTTCATAGGGTAGTGTCTGTGCTAAGTAAAAACAACATAGATTAAAAACTCCACCAATGATTCCACATCTATTGATGCCAATAATTAAAAAGCCAGAGGTTGTGCTGAGAGGCCAGCCTAACATCTGTGATGCTAAGAGGGCAGATGTTGGTGACATGTGGCACTTTATCTGCAGACGATGCAGCTGACCCTCTGTGGCTTTGAACTACTTTCCATCAGAAATGATGAGATTCCAGATTCCTGAAGATCTTGGGTACATCTCCAAGGCCAATTTCAGAATGAGGGTAGCTCACATTTTCTGGTATGGCCTAGCTGTCAGTGACTAAGGGCAGAGTAATTCTGAGTCCTGGAGAAAAGCTGTAGAGTTGGTATGTAATCTCAGCAGAGCCTTTACCAACCACACAAAGGGCACTCTGCCCTTGCTTATTCCATTTCAACTAGATGCCGATATCCCACCTTGGCAGAAAGCTACTGGGACCCACAGCTGTGAGCTAATTTGCTTAAGGTTGCATGATAAGATGAGCTAGGATTGGACCCTACCTGGCCCGGTTCTCCAGGTGTCTGCTGGCTGGGAGTTAACAACACACACTAGGGATGGCAACTGTTCCTCTCAGCTTCCAAGGAAGGGCGTGGCTGCTTCTACTCCCAGGTTCTCAACTACACCATGCTTAAGTGAAATCACAAAACTCTCCAAAACAAATGAAATCCGTTTTAATTGAGAAAGCAAGACCATAAAGATGCCCCACGGCCTCTTTCCCTAGGAGAGGGGATAGAGACCAATAGGCCCCACCCATGTCTGCCCTCCCACCTTCCAGAGAGGCTGGGGGTGCTGTAGAACTAAGTCTAGCTTTACTTTCCCCAGAGCAGAAGCCTTTGCTGGAACTCTCGTGTTCAAAGGTGAAGGTGGAGAGAGACCTGCAGGATGCTCATCACAGAGGGGCAGTAGGTCCTTAGGACAGAAAAGAATTTAAAGTACAGAATGGGTTTGTGGAAAGGACCTTCTTCCTATTTTACCAAAATGGCAGAGTTGAAATGTTAGAGGAAAAGACAGAAGCCAGGAATGTGGGTGTTCAAGGACTGGCTGTTTCACAAATGTCACAAATGATTGGTGTTACTCTGTCGCTTTCTGTTCCCGTTGCATCCTATAAAAGCACATGTTGGGATGAACTGGTCCTTAAGAACTCATCTTGCAGATAAAATGGGACTCAGGAATGCCTTATCTTTAAATTCAAGTGCAAACAATCTCACACCTCTCAGTGGGTCAAAGAACAGCAAAAAGGGGGGGTGTTGTTAAAAACATCATCATTTTAAAATATGTTCAGTTAAAAAAATAATTGAAAGCAGAAGTCATAAAATGGTTGTGTGAACTGAAGCCACTGTTCTCTGAGTACCTACTAGACAACTTACCGGCAGCTGGGTGGCTACTATCTTCCTAAATCAGCTTCAAACATAAAAACATCTGCACTATGAGACACCAACATTTCTCCCTCGAGGTCCAGTCCTTGTGAGTCCTCCTTCAGGCCAGACTTCCCTGTCAGCTCCCGTCCCTGCCTGGGCCCTGGTGCTGGCTGCCCCTTACACCGCAAATCTCAAGCTGCCACGATGCACTCCTTTACTATGATGGCTTTGTTCTTTATCCACTCTGCCCAAGGCATAGTAAGTGGACTACTCCCTGTCTCTTGCTGCCCTGCAACTCTGAGGCCAATATACTGTTTTTGTATCCATGGCTTCCAAGGTGGTACACAGAGGTGTTTAATGCATCCTGAATAAATGACACCTTCATCTTGGACCCTTAGGATTGCTATTGCTGCAATGAAACACCATCATAAGACTATCCAGCATATAAAGCTTTCCTTTTCTCAATGCTTCCATACCAAATGACATATCCCCTTCTGGGACATCTGTCCTCCTTTTTCTCTACTCCCTCCCAATGCCAGGCCAGGCCCTTTTCCTTCCGGGGCTGGGTCTTCCCACTCTGTGCAACCCCTCAACACTGTTCATCATCGCATGTTCCTAGTCCAGCGCCTAGAAGAGCCCTGAACTGGCTCTGGTGACCCTGTGAAAGACTCAGCTTTCAGCAGTTTATCCTCTCAGCCCCACCCCAGTAACACCTGCCCCTCCTCACGGATTAGTACAGCAGAAAGAAATGGGAAAAACAGAGAATTCTTTAGAAAGTCTAAGCAAGTTCTAGATTAAAACTAAAACAGACACAAGAAGGCCTCTGGATCCAGGGTCAGGTACTGAGTTACACCAGGATGGGACTACACAAACCTTATCCATCAGCAACAATTCCCTGCTTCAGGTTGTTTGAGACAGAGAAGTTACCTACAGAAATGTGACAGTAGACCAGAATCCACATGAGGCTTCCTAGCCCCTTTTATCTCCAACCATCTTTCTGAACTAGATCCATCATGAGCCCCTGGTGGGGAGAAGGTGCATAAGAAGACAGCTGCTTGCAGCTTGACTCTTTCCACAGCATTCAATTCAGTGCTCAGAACCCCCTTTCCACACTCACAGGTCATCAGTTTCTATGATATTTAATAAGGCTGTATGACTACATTAGGTACAACTGGATCCAACACATTCTGAAACCACACATTTGCCTGGTAAGTACGAGCCCACAAGATAGGAGCAGCAGGGTGTAGGCAGAGGGCTCAGCTTGCTGCCTTCCCATTTCTGTGTCCTGCATGGAACTGGCACAATTCCAAGCCTTGGCTTGGGAATGCTAGCTGAGTCCCTCCCCAGAACTCCTGCTACAGATGAATCCAGACTGGCTACCCAGCCTTCCACATCTTCTTCCCATTAGTTCACTGCCTGCATCATGAGGGTAACATGTTCTGACTCAGACCCAGAGCACTATGACATCCTGGGCCGGGGCAGTGACCAGACCACAGCAGTGTCTGGCTCTTGCTGGTCTGTATGTCAGCACACTGGAGACAAGGTAAGGTATCTGACCAAGGGTACACGATACCTGGTGCCCAGCTCTTCCCCCTCCTTGTGGTTCAGATTAATTTTTCTGATAGCTAACACAGTAGGGTTCTGGACTGGGACAGTGAACAAGTGTGCAGGCCAGATTTGTGTCACCTTGGCCTAAGCTAGGGTCATTTTAGAAGAGTGAGCTTCAGCTGAGAAAATTCCTCCACAGATTCCCCTGTGGGCATTTTCTTGATTGACAGTTGATATTGGAGGGCCCAGATGGCAGTGGGCGATTACACCTGTGGGCTGGTGGTTCTGGGTGCTTCAAGAAAGTAGGCTGAGCAAGCCAGCAAGCAGCACTCCTCCACGGCCTCTGCTTCAGTCTCTGCCTCCAGGTTTCTGCCCTGACTTCCCTACATGATGGACTGTGGTCAGAACATGTGTGATGAAATTAATCCTTTCCTCCCCAAGCTGCTCTTGATGATAGTGTTTCATCAGATCAATAGAAATCCTACCTAAGGATTTTAGGCAGCTTGAAAGCCTCATTAGCAGGCGGGTCTCCAGCTAACAGCTACATCCAGCAAGGATGACTCTGGAATGTCCTCGCTGTTGGTCTGAGGGGTGAGATGATAGAAGCAGGAGTCCTGGTTCAACACTCTTGTCTTCTCCATGGCTCAGAGCAACAGAAGGCCAGAATGAAGAACAAATCGCATGTAATGAACTGTTGACAAAAATAAAGCCGAGTGCAAACCAGGGGCGGACCGAGAAGTAAACATGTTGCTCCCTCATCCATAGGCCTGAAACTGCAATAAGGCAGGGGTAAGAAGCCAGTCCACAGACAAACGTGCCTCTTACAGACAGAGTCTGGGGACCCATCAGGGAGAGCGAACTAAGCACTGGGCTTCAGAGCAAGGGCACAAATAGGATTTCTTTTTTTTTTTTAAAGAAGTTTTTTTAGGCTTGCAACCAATTCAGTAGGATTGACCTCCTTCAGATGCTGAAAGCCATTTGTGAGCCCTTCATGCTTCTAATAATATCACAAGAAGAGGCAAGCAACAAACACACTGCTGTCCTGATTACAGCAGAGCAGCAGGAGGCGTTTACCACCCAATTTTCTATTTGGCTTGAAGACTGGGCAGGTGCACCTCATGATCCGTCTCTTGTCCAACACCAAGGTGAAGATGGACGCGGGGGCTCTGAACCACTCAGCTGGCTGTGGAATGCACTGTGGGCTTACTTTATCAGTGACACTAAGTCTCCATAGCTCTTTCTCAAAGGACTTTAAAATCATTTCAAAGTCCTCAGCGGCCATTAATTGGCTTTTCATATCACAAACTTCACACGGCACCTACTAGGTGCCAGGAGCCAGAGGGTAAGTTGCATCCCTGCCCAGCAGCTCGTCTGTGACAGTAATACGTAGACAAGTCAGCTGCTAGAGAGTCAGGGCACAGGGGAAGAGCTGGCACAGTGAAATCAGAGGGGCTAGGATGCATGGAAGAGGGCTGTGGCCCAGTCAGTTTGAGGGAGAGAGGCCAGGAGGAAGTGATAGGGGCTTTGAGGAGGAAGAGGACTGAGGCAGATAAATAAGGGACGCACGGTTTGCAAAATCTGGGAAAGTGGGAGGCTCTGGGGCGTTGGGACAGCATGAGGGCAGGCAGAGTAGGCAGGTGGAGAGGGTTCTAGCTTGCCAAGGCTAACCTTGATCCTGGGGGCAGCAGCTGGTGAGCTGTCCCCTGAAGGTCCTGAAGGTCCCCTGGACAGCTGGGCCTCTCCTGGGAAAATTTCTTTACTCACTGCTCCTGAGGCAAAGGCAGCTTGAAAGCCTCATTAGCAGGCGGGTCTCCAGCTAACAGCTACACCTGCCTTCCCTGCCTTCCTGCCCTCTCAGAGGCCACAGCTCTGTGCAATTGCATTCTAATTTCAAGAAGTGATAAACATATGTTCATGTTTCCATTTTGATTATCAGCCTGGCATCACAGCTGCAAATTACCCATTTTCTATTATAATTATTTTTACTTCTTTAGATGAAGGAGGAGGAATACATTTTTAAATTACTAAAGTGCTCGAGCCACAGAGGGAGGGAAGAAGTAAGTACCGCCACATCCTTGTGCCCAGGGCAATAAAATAGCAAGAGTTCAAAAAATGCCATGCAAGCTGTGGGCTGCATTGGAGCAGCCTTCCAGAGGACTGCATCTGCTCACAGCGATCTTTGCCTTAAACCTGGTCAATCAAGTCTGCAGCGAGCCAAAGGCTTGGCTGGTGGCAGGAACTGTAACTCCAAGAGCAGCTCACTGGAAGCTGGACTCCCCTAGGTGACAAGCAAGCCTTCCCCGGAGAGATGGGCACTCTAGATTTTGTGTTTTCTCCCTCTAGTGGGGCATTTTAAAGACGTCAATGTCTATAACTCAGACGCACGCTCATAACTCCAATGTTTGGTCATGCTATGATTGGAAGCAGTCATGCTAACTGCTATGGGGCTTCTTCCCAATAGGTCTGGGGCAGGGCCATGTGTGGTAAGGGGTGGCTGGGAATGGGGGACAAGCCTTGGTAATGGATAGGAAGCAACGAGGTCTGGTCATTGGCTGAAAGTGAAAAGATTGTACCACATGGAGTTGCAGACCTATTGGCATCTTAATGACCCATTTAATTAGCATGTGACATTAACTGGCAGGGTAGATGTAAATGAGAATGTGCTCTGATGACAGCTGGTTTTGAAAGTGTCACTCAGATAAGCTAAATGATGCTGTTTCTGGGATGGCTTGCTCACAAAGAAATTGTGCCATTGCACACACCATCCAGATCCCTAAGGTCTGTGTGCAACTACTTGGTCCTGGGGGATGAAGATGAATAGGGTACATGCAGTTCCTGATCTCAGGGTATCTTGTAGAAGGGGAATGGGATGCAGGAATGAACTCCTATGGCAACAAAGACAAATCATGGCCATATAAACAACAACAGGAAAAACAGCTAAACAGTATGCTATCTAAGAGGTACTTTTATGGTTTTGAACTCATATTCTGTGCCTGTACCTACACTGCCCTGCATATTATCTTCCCTCTGTGCTGACTCTATGCAGAGAAAATGGTTAGGCTATCTTGTTTCTGATGGAAGCTCAGAGGCTGAAGGCCTGGCTCAAAGATTCATCTCTACAGAGCATGTACAGATCCTGTGGACCTGAGGGACCACTTACTCCCGCTATCTCTGAAGGTGATAAGAGCCCTGAAGGGTCCAGATGCCCACCCTAGCCTTCAGCTCTCTGCTATTCATGATGGGCACATTCATTTTTGTTGGAAACAAAAGATGTAATCAGCATGTTAACAGTCCTTTAGACATCAATCATAATTTCTTCCCTGAGGAGTACCTCATGCTCTGCAAAAGTTAAGGATGGAAAAGCAGGCAGCTCTTCCTGTAGTCGGATCCCAGGATACGCCTCCTCCAAGGGTGCAGCCAGGGGCCTCTCATGTTTTTTCTGGGATGTGCCATGGAGAATGAAATATGACCTGCTGGAAGCATGAGTCACAAAGGTGTCCCCCAGGAGTCTGTGGTATAGAGGGATGTTGTAGGAGTCGGACAAGGATGGCTGTGATGGGTCTTTCAGGTGTGCCATGGAAGGTGTTCTATGAGTGTGGTGTGGAGCAGAGGACAGAGAGATGCTCTGTTATGAACTATGGGTATTACATTGTGCACAGTAAACAGGATACATTCTGAGAGCACTGCAGGGAAGGAGGAGAGTCTGACACAAGCGAGTCTGACGGGCTGTGGCAGGCATGTGGTAGGTGTGTGGTGTGCTGTGGAGTTCTGTACAAGCACGCTGTAGGGTGTTGTGGGTGTGCTGTGAGTGCTGTGGGTGTCTGTGATAGGCTGAAGGTAAGGTAGCTGCTGGGATTCAGTGTGGTCTCTGGGCAGTGCTACAGTATCACACTGTAAGCACCCAACTGTGCCTATGGTCATTCTTTCCTAATTCTCAGGCGAGGAAACTTCCACCCTAATATTGCTAGCCTTAGCATATCCTGGGTTTTAGAGAGGCATGGGGACAAGTTCCATTTGTGACAAAGCCCTACTAGAACAGTGGATCTCAATCTTCCTAATGCTGCGGCCCCTTTAATACAGTTCCTCATTGTGGTGACCCCCAACCATAAAACTTTTCTCATTGCTACTTCATAACTGTAATTTTGCTGCTGTTATGAATTGTAATGCAAACATTTTTGGAATAGAGGTTTGCCAAAGGGATTGCAATCCACAAGTTGAGTGCCACTACCCTATGGGCTTATGTAGCTCACCCCTAGAATGGCTTCTTCACTGATCCTCCTCCAGGGTTAGCTGTCCATGTGGCCTTCTCTGGGAACCCTTAAGGACCCAGCACAGGTGACAGAAGGAGATACCTTTGGAATTCTTTCTGCAGCGGAGCCCAGCAGTAGGAAGTTCGGACTCAGGGTTCCCTTGCTCTGATAGTTTGAATGTAATTGACCCTCATAATCTCATAAGGGGTGGCACTATTAGGAGATGCAGCTTTGTTGGTGTGGGTATTGCCCTGTTAGAGAAAATGTGTCACCGTCGAGGTGGCCTTTGAGGTTTCCTATAATCAGGATACCACCCAGTGTCTCAGTCCATTTCCTGTTGGCTCTCAGCTACTTTTCCAGTACCATGTCTACCTGCCTGCCACCATGCTCGCACCATAATAATGGACTGAACCTCTAAAACTGTAAGCCACCCCAATTAAATGTTTTCTTTATAAGAGTTGCCCTGGTCATGGTGTCTCTTCACAGCAAAAGAAACCCTAACTAAGACACTTGCCCTCCACCATATGGTAGCTCTTCATGAATGACCCTGCTCTGCACTCCAGGCTCAGTCTCTGGGTCCCTGACTCAGCCACTGTTGGCATGATTTAGTAGGTGGCAAACTCAGAAGAGGTGAGACAGGTGGGTGAAGGGCTTGTTTTAAATACATGTGTCAGTTTCCACTAAGCTGATGACAAGATCTCCAAACACAAAGCAAAGTTCAAAGACTTGTAAAGTAAACGCCTGCCTGTCCCAAAGTACATAATTTTACTTTATTGTTAATCTGCCTCGTATCCATTCTTTGATCCAGCTTACTATTTTCATACTTAACAAAGTTAGATATTGACAGTGGTACATTTAGCCCTACAACTTGCATGCTCCCAACAGCTATATGCTGGCATTCACTCTCCTGCCCTTTCCACCTACCATGGAACGCAGAAATCCGGAAGGCAGCATTCTATGAATGTTGACCAATACATCCATGTCAGCCCCCCCCCGCATTGGCACACATCATCCCAGAGACCCCATGTCAGTCCCATTCAATATCACTGTCCCCCTCCCAGAAGCTACCACTACTCTGCTTTTCCACCATGGATTTGTCGGTTAGAACCTTAAGCAGAAGTAAAATTGCACACACAGTCCCATATGTCTGATTTCACTTGGAGCAATCCACATGGTGGTTTGAATCCACAGTTTGGTCTTTCATTGCTAAGTGCTATCCCACTATTCAGCTATACCATAATTATGCTCTTACTGGGTAGTTTCCTTTTAAAACAGTAAGGGTTTTGACCTATTGGACACAGCCATTCTTATGTGTCTTTCCTGAGGCAGACCAGGTGTATGTTAGCACAGCCCTTCCTCAAAGAACACAAATAGTGTATGTCACACCTTTGTGATAGAAGAGGGACTGAAAAGCACAGCTCTAGAGTAGTGACCCCCAATGTGTGATGAGGTGCAGGGTAATTCCAAAATAGACCTTACATCAACAGCTGGTTATTGTACTTACTATATCCCCCATTTATGACCCATTGAAAGGGGAAAAACCCACAAAATGTGGTCTGAGTGACCGAGGTGCAAATGAAGTGTAAGCAGCACCCAGTGGAGCAATGGCTGTCAATGTCTCCTGCATAAGAGAAACCCAGGGGAGTGCTGACACCGGTTCTGCCCGGGTCCCACATCAGGAGCCTTTCATATAACTGGCCAAGTGCATCAGCTAGTGGTAGCTATTAAAAGCTCCTGTGTGATGCTAATGTACAACCTGCATGGAAAGAATGTGTTAGCGTGACATGGGATTTCCCTCTGTGTGCTGTGATTACCATTAATGAATAAAGAAACTGCTTTGGAC
>LOEQ01000927.1:838223-851829 GCA_001685075.1 Bramus lutescens | reverse complement strand
TCTCTCTCTCTCTCTCTCTCTCTCTCTCACACACACACACACACACACACATGAGCCCCATCCCAGATGGAAAAGGAAGGATGATTAGGGAACCTTCTTTATATGGGAATCAAGGCCTCAGGGCTACTGCAGCTTTGGATGGAGGGAGCCTTCTACACTTTGTCAAAGAAAGGGGCTGCTGGCTGACTCTAGGGCTGCTGGGGACAGTCATGTGTGGACCTGGAGTGTATGATTGGGAGGTGGAAGGCCTTTAAGACAACATTTGTTCTTCACAAATGTTTTGTTATTCTTAGGAGTGCTTTTTACTCCTCTCCCAGAAAACCACAGCCCTGAGTATGACTGTTGAATAATGCCTAAAACTCATTTGGCAATGAATTAAGCAGTCTGCTGTTAAATATCCAATATAAAACAGCCACACACACACACACACACAAAAAAAACCCCTCACAGCTGTGTGAGGAAACTGATCTCTAAATGTGGTCTCTTCTCCAAAGAGAAAGAAAAAAGTGCCATCTCCCCAGAGCAGGGAAAATAGACGTATTTTATTTGGGGCCAAGCTTTCATCCATCCAATACCCAATGTCACCAGAGCAGAAGCCAGGGCCACGGTAGCAGGAACACAATAGCTGGCTAACTTTCTTTTCCACAATTCCCTCCATGTCTGCAGCTCCACCCTTTCCCACTAGGCCTGTGTTTACAGAACCTTAGGCACAGTCCTCCTGGTCAGATTCATGTAATCATGGTTGAAGGGATCAACAGCCCATGTCTAGTTGCCTGGCTGGTAGCTGATGACTGGAGAGGTCTCTGCTGCACTCTCTGTGGCCAGGGAGCAAGGACACCATGAAACTATTCAGCTCCATTAGGCATAGAGACAGAAGATGCTGTTCGTGTCTGAAGGGAGCACATGGTTCCTTAGGCAGGTTACAAAATCTGGTACCTAAATGGGGACAGGCGGGGAGGTCATATAGCCACTATGTTTTGAGGAGCAATTCCTTTCTGTGTAGAGGTGTCTTTTTACAAAGAGGTTACGGATATAACTTCACTTCAGAAAAATCAGTGCAACTCAGGAGGATGAAACTTGAGCCTATGTCCCAGAAGTTATAGAAATCTGGACTCTTTTTTAGTTGTTAAAGAAAATCTCGAGAGTTTTCATGTTGGCAACTGATTTAAAGTAGGAATTTTAAATACGTTTCTGTGAATTAAAGACATGTATGCATTGGATTGAATATATGAAATTATTAAGCACATATAGGGAAGTACTATGTAAACAAGGGTAGAGAGATAAGAAGGAGTGCAGACACAAAGCATTTGGTGAGCGTTTTGATAAGGAAGGTCCATGTTAGCCCAGTGGTAAGGTCAGAGTACGCTTATTAGGCAAAGTAGCCTGTGGCTGGACCACACCTTAATGGTTAGAAGGCAATACGGTGAGGCAAGCTCCAAACGCAGAGATTGGGGGATTCACAGTTTGCGCGGTAGCCTGAATTTCTATAGGATGAAGCTTGTGAGTTAGACTGGTACCAGACTAGAAGAATACGTCATGACGATTTCATGGCACATTCTGAAGGCAATAGGGTTTGTAAAGTGCATTTGAGCAGGGGTTTCAGCACCATCAGACAGGTACTTAGTCGGACTTTACTGATGGAAAAGGGGCAAAAGCAGCGCAAGCCCGGTGCTGTTTGGAGGCTCATCAGTAGTTTGAAGGAGAGAGGAAAAACGTTCTAATTATAGCAATGACAGCAGAGCCAGAGATGGAGCCTGAGTGATGCTTAGGCTCTATGAGGCTTGCTAGGAGAGGTGATGGGGGAAGACAGTCCAGAAGGACTCCTAGCTTTCTGATAGGCTGTGCTGTTTGTGCTCCAAAGATGGAGCGCAAAGATGGAGACTTTAGGTTGAGATGTAGTAATGGATGTTTAAGGGTTTGTTTGGGACATAGGTAGAGCAACACGCTGCTTTTGGGGGTATTAGGAGAGCTGCAGGCAGGACACACAGATGGATCACTTCAGCTCTTTGTGAAAGGCTGGAACACGAGTGCACGTGGGAACTTGGAGAATTAGAGCTAAGATCTGGTGTAAGCATGGGCTGGATGGGGGAGGTCAAAGTAGAGGTAAGGAAGGCAGAGCCTTCAGAGAGCTGAGCAGGAAAACCAGGAGGTCGGAATGCCCTGTGATGCAATGGCAGAGCATCTCAAGCAGGAGGAGATTCTAGGAGAGCCGAATGCTTTGGGGAAGGCTAACACACAGAGGTTGACAAATACTTGCCTGCTGGATCTAGCAACAAGATAGTCTTAGATAATGGCTGTTTGTACGTGGGGAGGGGGAGGTGATGAAGGAGTCCGGCTTGTAATTGGGAAAACCGACTGGGGTGAGAAAGTAGACATGGTCAGAGTCAGCTGCCTTAAGAAAGCGGTTTGGGAGTGAAGGACTAAGGTAACGGCGAGAGAGAGAGGGTTGGACGTAATAAAGGAGGGATGTTGAAAGATGGGAGAGGCTTAGAAATGCTATGTGCTGGTGGGGAAGATGAAGAAGTGAGAGGGTGAAACTGGAGGAGACAGAGTGACCTGCAGCATGAGCCGCCAGACCGTCCCGCCAGGAATCCCTCTATAGTCTGCTCCCCATTGCTCCCCATTATCACTTTGTGCCTTTTCCT
Source organism: Bramus lutescens (assembly GCA_001685075.1). NCBI lineage: Eukaryota > Metazoa > Chordata > Mammalia > Rodentia > Cricetidae > Bramus > Bramus lutescens. The sequence continues at coordinate 849,184 of LOEQ01000927.1, read as the reverse complement.
AAGCTCCTGCTCCTTGCCTTCTTTGCTCAGGGTGTTTTGGAAGGCATCATTGGCAAATACGTATAACTGAAGCAAGCTGATTTCAGCCTTTGGGCACAGAAGACTATTGAAATATTTATATTTTTCTCAGAGTTACATTGTGATGGCAGCATTGGCCTGAGACCACTCATCACTCACAGTGGTAGCAATACATGTGGTTTGTGGCAGCCATTAGCAGTTCTGTTAAGGAAGCAGAAAGCAAAGAACCATAAAACTTTGTTGAGAGTTGGCTCACCAGTTCCCATCACATTTTCATTTTTGACATCTGGTTCAGTAGCTTTGCTTAAGATAACTTTATGCTAGCAGCTTTAAAAACCATTGAAATGCTCAAATTCAATTGCACATCCTGATAATCTAACTCAGGAGGGATGTGGGAATCTTCCTGAAGCTTTTTTATCAACAGTGTGGCACCCAAAGGTAGTTGAGGGGGTAACTCCCCATGATAAATTGTGATTAAAACAATAAATACACAGAGCAAAGAAAGGGTATTGAAAACGGAAAGAGAAAACGGAAAGTCACATATAAAGGAAAATCCATCAGACTAACAAATGACTTCTCAATGGAAAAAAAGGCACGCGCGCGTGCGTGCATATGTGCATATGTGTGTTATTTAATGGCATTGGGGGTTCAATATAATCCCTTGCACGTGCTAGATAGACAAGTGCTCTACTAATCAGTCACCTTCCCAGCCTGTGGTTTTATGAGTCAGGATCTTAGACTTTCAATTTGCTGTATAGCCCGGGTTGTTCTTCTATTCTTCCTGCCTCTTACCTCCCAAGTCCAGGTGCTGCGATTACAGTAGGGCATCATATCGCCCAGCTAGGAAAGTCCTTAGAGCCACCGCAGCAGCAGCAGCAACAGCAACACTCATTTGTCTACTTCATCTCTCTAGAACACTGACTGAGACCTGGGAAGCTGATTCTGACTGATGTTGCATTATTTCCAAAAGAGCTTATTGCGAGAATCCCGAGGTGGTGGGAAAATACAGACCCCCAAACTTTGAGGGGAAAGTGGGATAAATAATCTAACCTAAAAGTTTTATCAACCGGAGATGACTGTGCCTATCATTCAAGTTCAATCACCAAGGCAGGAGGCCTGAATTCATCTTTTTTTTTTTCAGAGCAAGGCTATGTCCAAGACCTCAACCCAGAGTCCATTGCCCAAACCAGGTTCATCTTCTTTTCATTCCCCTAGTCTGTTATTGCTCATGATCCAAGCTCCAAGCAAAAGGTTGCAACGTCAGCTGAATTTTCACATCTCCTCTCCATTGCTTTTCTTCTCATCTAGCTTACCCTGTGGATGGTTTGAAAGCTACCCAAGATTCTTGTTTGGGGCTGGATGTGTGGATAGGGTGATATCAAGTAGCATTTGAATGAACCCCTTAAATGACCTTGCCCAGTCTCATTTTGGGGAATCACCTCACCTGTTTCTTTGGAGAACACAGCATGTATGTCTTCAAGTGCTTCTTAGCAGAGGACAGTAATGACCTGAACTTCAGAGTGAGCCCTTGGCTGGTGCTGGGGCTCCGATCGTTTATTAGCGATTTACCACTGCAAGTTAATCTCAAATATACGTAAGGCCAGAACCAGTTGGAGGGGTAAGAACAGCCTGCTGTCACCCACATTTTACTGGAAATGTAGACCCTGTCCCAGTTTGAGCGCTCAGAGCTTTGGACTTAATTGGGTGTTGTGGTTATTTTCAAAGCTTAAACGGACAGTTGTCTGTTCTTGCATCCTTTCCTGATCATGTTGGTCTATGTCCTGTAAGTTTCATGAATAATTCTTTCTACATTCATTTCTCCACTTCATAATCTTCCTTTTAACGCAGCGTTTTTGGAGGTGAAATCCACATATGATGAACTCACCTTGAAAGTAGGACTTTATGAGATTTTGTGAATGTAAACACCCATCCAGACATGGAATATTCCATTATTCCAGAACATCCCTCCCCACCCCTTCCTTTTGCTCAGTCTCTCTATTTGGGGACACCACAAGGAAAATTTGGTTGTTCCTGGTTTTGCCCATCTAGCACTTTGTATAACTAGAAACATACACTGTACCCTCTTTTGCGTCAGGCCCCCCCCCGGCTTCTACCAATCTTTCATTATTGTCTTCCCCTATCTTAGCATATTGAATTATATGTACATATAATTTGCATTTTGAACATTTTATCTGGAAATAACTTAGACTTACAGAAGAGATGAAAGTATGAAAACACTTCTTACGGGACTTTGCTGGCTTCTCATTTTGACGAAGTATTCTCATGACAGGACGGAGGTAACAGGCTGGGCAAAGAAATCACAGTGGTACTGAGCCATGATGTCCAGGATGAGTATCCGCCATGTATTTATGACCGGCTACACTAATTTGGGCCAGTTGTTTAGATGATGTCTGACAGATCTCTTAGGTAAAGATGTTCTGTTTTCATATTTTATTTTTATAGCAAATCATTAAGTCTAGATCACACTCCAGGTAAGGAGACCAAATTCTGCATCTGGATGGAGAAATCTTAAAGAATTTTGGATGCATTAAAATGATTACTGTAAATAGTAAGCTAATTTGAGACTGTGTCAAGAAGCCTGATGGTTCTAATATTTGTCCCTTGCCTTCAGAAATGACTAGTGTTCTGATGACTTTGGGTTTTTTCATTTTTTCATTTACTAATTAGAATTCTGTGGGAAAGCATTTTCCATTCCCTTCAACTTATTCGCTCATTTATTTGTCTAAGACTTGAGTCCTGGCTGTGAATATTTTATTTTGGGTGATATTACTATTTACTGGGTCACCTATTTTTTCCTGTTTTTGCAATGAGCTCCTTTGGGTGATGCCTTTTTTATTATTTCTTTCTTACATTTCAGTGTCACAATATGCTCTAGGGTAAATGTGCATAAATTATACTTCCGTCGTCTGAGGCCTGGAATAGATCATTCCTGTAAAGAATCCAAATTTCTTATATAGCTGAGTGGCATTTAAAATCCAAAATCAAATGAGTGTTTGTTGCTACCGAGGTGTCATTACACATAGGCAACAGAACACACACACACACATCTGCATCTTATTTCTCCATTTATTTATTTATTTTAAAGTTTTATTTATTATTTATGTATACAGCATTCTGTCTGCATATATCCCTGCACACCAGAAGAGGGCACCAGACCTCATTATAGATGGCTGTGAGCCACCATGTGGTTGCTGGGAATTGAGCTCAGGACCTCTAGAACAACAGTCAGTGCTCTTAGCCTCTGAGCCATCTCTCTTGCCCCTTATTTCTCCATTTATATATCTGTGTACAGAGAGCTACAAATGTACATGTTGATAAGGATAAGGTCATAGATCCTAATACACATATATGAACATGAATGAGCTTGAGGTCACACTGACACTGCTGACGCCAACGCAAGGGTCTTCCTTGCGTCTCTCCTTTGCTTATTTATCATTTCCTATTCTGACCAGGGTGCTGGTTCTCATCATACATAGTTTATTTACTAGCAAATAATAATAATTGTTTGCTCCTGGTAAACACCCTGAGAGCGCTTGTAGAATAGTAATCACAAAGAGTAGCCTTGTGGAAAGCACAACCTCCAACTAGACTTTGAGTTCTTACAGTAATCCCAGCTCTTGGGAGGCAGAGGCAGGCAGATCTCTGCATTCGAGGCCAGCCTGGTCTACAGAGTGAGTTCCAGGACAACCAGGGAGACACAGAGAAACCCGATCTTGAAAAACCAACCAACTAAGAAAAAAGGTTTGTGGCAAGGCTTTGGACTTGGGGATTGTACCTAGGATGTCTACCACTGAGCTATATTCAAGCCCTGTTAAATCTTTTATTTCACTCTGGATCTGTGACCTTGAACGTCGACCTTCTGAAGAGCCTGAGTTACACACTTGTGTCACTAGATCCTGCTTGGTGTTCATTTTCATTTGAAAATTTGAGTTTTCCAGGGATGTCGTCGGGGTCTGACACTTCATGGGGGTGTTTGCCTTTTTATTTATTGATCTCTACCTTTTCTTTTCTTGATTCAGTGTAATTGTGTCTTTCTAAGAATCTGTCCATTCCATTGGTGCAATTGGTTAACACACATTTGCTTGTAGTATTTTCTTGTAGTGGTTTTGGCTTTTGGAGACAGGGTGTCAAGTAGCCCAGGCTAGCCTCAGCCAAGGGCGACCTTGAATTTTTCCTCTTTCCTCCACTACCCAGCGTCTCCACACCATGCTCTAGTTCATGTTTCACCAACGCATTCTAGTCTTTATCTTTTCCGTTCTACTTAGTTTAGGGGTTGTTTATATTTTCTTTTCCTTCCTTCTGCTGGCCAGGGCCTTGTACATTCTAAGCCTGAGTTACAGCCACATATGTAGTTCTAACGAGATATGTGAGTGACCTCAGAACATGTACCTAGTTTCCCCAAGGGCCCATGGTCTAATAGACCAAGAAGGAAGCTACCTGCCTTGTGTGCTTTAGCTCTGGAAGTCTCTCTCTGTTACTTCTGCTGTTTGTTGATGGCGCGGGGCTTGTCTACTTAAGAAGATCCCTAGGATGCCATATGACAGGATGGAAAACGCTATCTTTCCATGTGTATCCCTTCCATTTTCATATCTGATTTGTTGCTCTACCAGGCTGTCAAATATTGGACAAGTTTCTTCTCAAAATGGTGCACATAATTTCTCTACTCTTTCTTTAAAAAACTGCATTTGGGGTTAAGAGCACTGGTTGCTCTTCCTGAGAAGCTGGGTTCAATTCCCAGTGTCCACATGGCAGTTCATAACTGCCTGTAACTCCACCTCCAGGGGAATCTGACACTTCACCCAGACATACATGCAGGAAAAGCACAAAATTCACATGAAATCAAAGCAAACAAATTATTTTTTAAAAGAAGACAGTGTGTTCATACTGACTGGACATCAATGGCCACTGGAACATTGTTGGGGACACACAGTGGGATCAGGCTTAAGGTAGGTGATCCTTGCCTCCAAGTCTCATCGAGCAGTAGAATTGTTTAATGACAGGAAACTCTTTATTTATCTTTTTCGTGCACGATGAAGACTAAAATTCATCTTCCTGAACTCACTTGAACTTGGAGTCAGTGTGCTGTTTCTTCTTAGGCTGCACCAAGTCATATTTGGGGTTCTATGCATGTGACACGTCTTAGCTTGTACCCCTAAAATTTAAGGTCCTATGCATGTGGCATACCTTAGCGCATACCTTACATAATGTGAGGTATTACATGCATGTTCTACCTCATCTGGCGCATTGTGCTTTCTGATATATAGAGATTCGGGTCTTTGAGGAAAGTGGGCTCAGTCCCGCAACATTCCTAGGCTTCCTGTTGTTCTATACTAACTTCCCAGAATTCTGATTAGGCAGATGTTGGGTATTTCAATTCCGTATTTAACACTTTTAAATCTTTCTTTCATATCTTAGTTTTTCATAACTGTTTGCAATATTTTACTTTAGTTAATTTTATCTCATCTTTAATTTGTTCAAACAGCATTTTAAGCGCCTTATATTTTGCTTCTGATAGCTTTGTCTCATGGGGGTTTATCCTACGTGTTTGGTGACCTTTGATGATGAGGTCATATATAGTTGGATTTAATTTCTGGGAAGTCCCAGGGCACAAATGGGAAACTTTCTTCCAGATAGGATGTCTGTTTGCTTCTACTTGAAGGTAGGGTGGCTCCTGCTTTGAGGGTCCTGGACTTAATGGGACCTGTGTTAGTCAGGGATCTCTAGAGTAACAGAACTTGCGGAATGAATATCTCTATATATAGAGAAAGAGGATTTATTGGAATGATTAATTCTAATCCAGTTAATCCAACAATGGCTGGTTATGAATGGAAAGCCCAAGAATCCGGTAGAGTAGTTGCTCAAATCCGTGAGGCTGGATGTCTTAACTGGTCTTCACCGTACACTGGAACCCCAAAGAAGCAGGTGCTAACACCGGTGAAGGAATGAATGAACTTGCCAGCAAGGTGAGGGCAGGCAGGCAAGGAGCAAAAGCTTTCTTCTTCCAGGTGTTTACATAAGCTTCCATCAGATTAGATCTGGATTAAGAATTTGGTGTGCCCTCCTACCTCAATGATATGGATTAGAAGATCTTCTCACTTCAAATTAATTAGAGATTCCCTCACAGGCGGGCCCTTTATTTGTGGGAATTAAGTCCATATATACTCAGGGTGACAACCAAGAACAGCCATCACAAAGGCCTCAGCTTCTGCCTCTGCCTCTTTGTCTCTCAGCTCGTAAGAGGTCCACTTTCTTTGAAAACTTTCAGCAGGAAGATCACGGAGGTTCCCTCCCGCCCACCTTTATTTATGGTGTCTACTTTCCTCAGGACTGGCTTCTGCTGAGCAGATGAACTTCAATAGCCGATGTGTGTGCTGTTATTTTCAATGTCCATGGACGTAGCCTTTCCGCCAGTCTTTCTCCATCCTGAGGCCTGGCCGACTTGTATGAGTTCAGCTGTTTCCACATTATTCTTTTGCTGCTGTCTCCTTCATAGGAAAAACAAAGACACACGCAGTAATCAGCTGCATTGATCACCTCTGTAACATCCATAAGGAGACCTCTCTCCGCCTGGATAAACTGGGAGGAGGGGGTTAGAAGAGATGGGGGATGGGAACATGAGGGATCAAGATGGCCAAGTGGGAGAGCAATAAAAGATACCTTGATAGAGGGAACCATTATGGGGTTAGGGGGAAACCTGGGGCTAGGGAAATTTCCAGGCGTCTACAAGGATGGCCCCAGCTAAGACTCCTAGCAATAGTGGAGATGGTGCCTGAACTGGCCTTCCCCTATGATCAGATCAGTGACTACACTAATGGTCATTAAAGAACCTGCATCCAGTAACTAATGGAAGCAGATGCAGTTATCTACAGCCAAGCACTGGGCCAAGCTCCAGGAGTCCAGTGCAAGAGAGGGAGGAGGGATCACATGAGCAAAGGGGCCATGATGATCATGATGGGGAAAACCACAGAGACAGCTGACCCGATCTAGTGGGAGCTCACAGACTATGGGTGGTCAGTTGGGGAACCTGCATGGGACCTAACTAGGCCCTCTGAATGTGGGTGACAGCTGTGTGACTTGATCTGTTGCAGGTTGTGTGTGTGTGGGTCTCTGACAGTGGGACCAGGACTTGTCCCAGGTGCATGAGCTGGCTTTATGGAGCCCATTCGCTATGCTGGGACACCTTGCTCAGATTTGATATATCCGGAGGGCCTTGGTCCTCCTTCAACTTGGTAGGCCAGACTTTGTTGACTCCCCAAGGGAGAGCTTACTTCCTCTGAGAAGTGGATGGGGGATGGGATGGTGGGCGGGGATGGGAGGGATGGAAACTGGGGTTGGTATGTGAAACGAAAAAAATTTAAATTAAAAAAGAGACATCTCCCTTTTTTCTATTTGAATGTAAATAGAGTAATGAAGATACATAGTCTATCCTATTATTCTGAACCTTTAAATTCTGGAACATGCCACTGTGTACATGGTTGAAAATTTTGTTTTCCAAAGTGACTTCTGCAGAGACTCCAAGATAATGTTTATTAAATGATGAATTCGCTGGAGTGAGGGAGAGAATGAGGAATCAATTTCTTCAGATGTTACAGCTATGAGCATCTGAGCAGACTTTGAACACTGTGAAGAAAAAAAATAAAGAATAACAGCTTTATTTTTTATTTAGCTTTGAAAAATCAGAATGACTAAACAAATGTTAACATAAGTTCCTTATGTTCAAAACTAATTTTACCCTAAATAATCGACCATTGACAAAGAAATGCATGTAACAAAGGCGCCCTCTAATGGCCCTTTTCTGTCATAGGCAGCACAAAATTAAGCACAAAATCATTGCAGACTGAATTACAAATCAAAGTCTAAATGCAGACATCCAGGAAAACCATTATTCCCCCAGAAAATATTCCACTCACTCCTAAAATTACATAATAAACCAATTATTTTAAAAATACATACTGGAAGTCAAATCCAGTGCTATTTCTTTGAAGTCATCTTTCGCCTGTTCTCTGAGACTGTTCCTCCCTGTGGTTCTCTTGATGCTAGCTGAATAGTCCAGGATGGCTGGCCAGCAAGCCCCAGAGAACCACTGGTCTCCAGCTCCTCTCCGTCACCTCAGCACTGGGAACACAAACACGTGCCATCCCGCCTGGCTGTTTTATGGGGGTTCTGGGAGTCAAGCTCAGGTCCGTGTGCTTGTGAGGCAAACCTACCTGCCCAGGTAACTCTTTCTCTACCAAAATACCAAGTTTAACTGTTTGACAAGGAGAAACCTGGATTGCTCATTACCCATGTTCAAAAAAAGCTTTTTTTGGGGGGGAGTATAGATTCATAAACAAAAACTATTCCTTGTTGGGATAAGTTAAAAACGTGAGCTTCCACAATACCGACAAAGAGTGAGTGCAGGCAGAGATTAACTAAAGTGTGTCTCACCAGTGGCGTATGGACCGTGTGACCATGTGTAGCCAGGGATAGTTACAAAGGCAGCCCAACACAAAGCCCTAAACTTGTTCAAAACATTGTGAGATGCTGCGTGTGTGTGTGTGTGTGTGTGTGTGTGACTTGATTGTATGGTTCACTGGTTCACTAGCATGAACCTTGTAGATGCCAAAGTGTATATTGCAGTGTCTAAAGGGGAGATACTCATGAAGGCGACCCTTGAAAGACACTTTGAAGGGGACATGCCATCTCTTAGGGAGAGCGACGGATGGGCGTTCCAGGTGGATAAGCTGCATGGCACAAAAGCCTTGATGGGGAAACCTTTCGTGGCCAACCAGGAACCGTTTGCAGGACCTTAGACTGTGTGACAAAGACAAGATATTCTGAGATTAGCATGTGAAGTGGTTTGGGGTAAAAAGTCACTTGCTTAGAGGGATCCTTGGCTTCACAGAGCTGTGGACACTCTTGCTATAATTCCCAGTCTACCTGCTGGGGTGTTTCAGGACACAGTGCAGCATACACGTGTAGCTTTCATCCCCAGAGCCAAGCTAGAGTGTGGGGAAGCTGCAGCTTTATGACCTGGCTTCTGACACCGCATATACAATTGCATAGAAGACTCATGACAGCTTCATGAGGCAGCTTTATTATGGTGCTTTACAGCGAAGCAACGTGTGGCTCAAACTGAGTGTCTTAGTGTCCTGTCGATGTGAAGAGACAATATAACCATGGCAACTCTTATAGAAAGGGAAGCATTTAATTGGGGTAGGCTTATAGTTCAGAGGTCTAGTTCATTGCCATCAAGGCAGGGGGCATGGTTGCACACAAGCAGATATGGTGCTAGAGAATCCTACACTGGTGAGAGTTCTACATCCAGAAAAGCAGGCAGCAGACAGAAAGAGAGTGACACTGGGCATGGCTCAGGCTTCTGAAACCTCAAAGCCCACCCCCAGTGACACACTTTCTCCAACAGGGCCATACCCACTCCAACAAAAGCTCATCTCCTAATAGTGCTAGTGTCTATGAGCCCATGGGGTCCATTTTCATTCAAACTACCCACAGTAAGTGACCTGAGCAAGGCAACAGAGACCTGGCAGCATCTGGACCCAGGAGGACCGACACTGATCCTTAGTGTTTTTGAGACAGTTTCACTGTATAGCCCTGGCTGTCCTGGAACTTGCTCTGTAGACCAGGCTGACCTCTAACTTACAGAGATCCACCTGCCTCTGCCTCTGGTGTAATGAATTAAGGATGGACACTACCACAGTGCGTCGTGTGATATTTTCCTTGTGTTCTGACAGATAAAGCTTGTTTGGAGTCAGAAGGCGGAGTTGAAACAGGATCTTGCCCTTTTGGTCAGAGGATCTAGAAAGGTAGGACAGGACTATGATGGCTCCCTTGCTTCTCCAGTCTTCCAGGTTTTATCCCAATATCAGACTCCTGGTTTTTATTGATAAGATGAATTAATTTCATCTGATGCCCATGTTGGGCGCCAACACCAGCCCTGAAGTCTTACTTTCAACGACACAGAACCACTGCAGGGGGTCCGTTAATGAAGAGAGAATAAATGAGTGAGGAAGGAGGTTCTGCTTCCAGCTTTCCTTTTCCTCTCTCTTCAGAGCCCAGTGCCCCTGATTCTTCCAAACAGCCGGGTTGAGGAATGCTATTGGCATTCTCAGGCTGGTTTGACAGCGAGAATGGAAAGCTTATCTCAAGTTATTTTCTGGACAGGTATTGACTCAGGGAAATCAGGTTCAGATAGGAACAAATCCAGAAAGATTCCAAACAGCATCAGTAGCTAATAGACTAGGTTGTGACCATATATTAGTGCTTGTTTTGGAGAATTCTCAACATTATGGAAAAGTGTGTGTGTGTGTGTGTGTGTGTGTGTGTGTTTGTGCGTGTGCATGTGTATTTGTGTTTCTGTGTGTATGTGTTCCCAATGATATATTTGGAAATCCAGAAATGAAATTATGACTATAGAGTTAAAGTCTCCATTTTCATCTGTAAAGAACTCTATGGTGACACTGAGTTACCACCATGCTAGATCCAGGGAGTAATTTGTGCAGAAGTGAGATAAGACATTGATCTGAACAAAGTTGAGCATATTTGAATACAAGAGCTTAGTCTTGGAAGGATTGCAGGCCTTTGGTTTAAATGTGAAGTTTCTCTCCAGAAAGGAATAACTGCCATTGCTTTCTCCCTGGCCCCAGGATGATTAAAAGGGTACAGATATTGTTGGGTTGATTTTTAAAAGTACAGCTTTTAATTTGCAGAATACAGTTTTGACTTTTGTCATTTTTTTTCCTCTGATGGTATCGAGAATTTGAATGAAGGACTTGACTTATAAATAACGACAACGACCAAATGTTTTGGAACATCACAATAACAATGGCAGCTGCCACCTGAAAATAGCAACAAAATTGTTCTTTATTTTATTTGTTTATTTTTTAAAAAATATTTATTTATTTATTATGTATACAATATTCTGT
>LOEQ01000927.1:814708-838202 GCA_001685075.1 Bramus lutescens | reverse complement strand
CAGACCTCATTACAGATGGTTGTGAGCCACCATGTGGTTGCTGAGAACTGAACTTTGGAAGAGCAGGCAATGCTCTTAACAACTGAGCCATCTCTCCAGCCCTTTATTTGTTTCTTATTTTCAGTGCTGGAGATGGAACCCCAGGCCTTACATGAGCTAGGCAAGTGCTCTGTCACTGAATTATATCCCCAGCTCTGGCTTTATGAGACAGGAGACTCACTATGTTTCTCTTATTGGTCATGAGCTTGTATGTAGTCCAGGATGACCTTGAACTCATGACCTTCTTTTCTCTGTTTTCTTGGGTGCTGGAATTACTGGCAAGTGACACCATTTCTGACTTAGGTGATCTTTCTAATAGAAAATGACCTCAATTCATTATTTATTAGCTTAATTCTCCTTGAAAATTTCTGATGGTATTATTTACTATCATTTGAGTTAAATGACAGTTTGTGTTTTTATAAGGTAACTGGCTCCTAGTTTGGGCTGCTATTATGGAATACTGGAAATGTTTATTTATCATAGTCTGTGTCTTAGTTAGGGTTTCTATTTCTGTGATAAAAAAACCCACAACCAAAACCAACTTGAAAAGGAAAGGTCTTATTTCAATGTACAGTTCACATCACAGGCCATCATCAAAGGAAGTCAAAGAACTCAAGCAGGGCAGGAACCTGGAGGCAGGAACTGATACAGAGTTCGTGGAAGAATGCTGCTTACTGGCTTGTTCCGTGTTGATTGCTCAGCCTGCCTCCTTATAGAACCCAGGACTACCACAAGAGTTCCTGCCTGCAGTGAACTGGGCCCTCCCACATCAGTCATTAATCAAGAAAATACATCACAGGTTGCCCAAAGGCCCATCTACTGGAGACATCTCAACTGGTCCTCCTCTTTCAAAATGAGACTCTATCTTATGTCAAGTTGACACAAAACAAGCCAGCACCGTCTGATAGACAGTCCAAGGTCCAAGTCTGGGCAGCTGTGGGATTTCCTGACTATAGATTATGACTTTTCTTTATTCTCTTCTGCATAGAGCGACACATCTATACAAGAGTAGCTCTCTGTTTGTTAGGCCACTAATTATATTTATGGCTGCATTCTCATGACCAGGTGGCCTCATCTCCCAGTGTCATCACACTGTGGTGTCAGGTTTTCATAGCTGAGTTTGAGAAGCTGCACCATCAGCAATGGAGAGGCTTGCTGGTGTGGTGGTGTTACCGTGGTCCTTAGCACAGTGCCTGGGACAAGTTCAACAACGGCGGGTTACAAACAGGATGCTGAAGTCCCGTGTTTTCCCAGTGATGTTTCCAACTGTCTTGAAAAGTGGGAGCCGCAGAGGACACAGTTGCTCATGCAGGTTGCAAGAATAGAGACTCAGCTGTCTCCTGCAAGGTTTGGAAGCCACGGCTTATGGTAGGAATCCGGCCCGCTTCCTGGTTCTGTAGATTAAGATTTTACTGCTACCCGGGAAGATGGCTTGGTTGGTAAAAGGCTGGTCTACCAAGCATGAATCCTCAGTTTGATCTCCAGAATCTGTTCCTTTAAGAGTCAGACATGAGAGCTTGAATTTATAATCTCTGTGCTGAAATGATGGGGCCAGGTAGATCTCTGGGACTCGCTAGCCAGGCCAGACTAGACTTCTTGGCTAGTAGCAGACTAATAGGAGGCTTTGTAAAAAAAAAAATGGCAGTGCACCAAGGAACAACATCCGAAAATGTCCTCTGGGCTCCGCATGGCTGTGCACACACATGTGAACATGCACACACATAAATATGTTATTGGGACCCACCATGCTTGTTGGCATAAGTTCTAATGCTGGTTTAGCATGGGAGCAGCCAAACTGAGTAGTTTCAATAGAGATCATCTGGGCTACAGAGTCTAAAATACTTACTGTCAGGCCTCTATAGAGAAGATTAGTGCATTTACTCATGTCTTTATCCTTCTGCGCTTTCAGAACTTTTACTATGTGGATTATTGATCATGGGAAGAGGTTTAGACTTCTAAACTGCTAAAAACCTCTCCAGTGAAAATAATAATAATAATAAAAAGCATGGTTTTGACCATCTCAGTGAACTTCTGCCACTGGGTGTCTCTCTTCCCTAAATTTCACAAAAGCAATGTTGAACCAGACATCGGCCAACTGGGGCTGTGACATACCAGACAAATATTGACAGTTGCTGAGGCAACCGGGGTAAAGTATTGGCCAGGGGATAATGTCGGCGCCAACTGTGCTTGCCATGTTTCTCACATAGGGGAGATACAGAGAGAGAAAATGAATGAAAAAACATGTCTGGAGGCCTCTCTTCCACTGTGGCTTAGGGGGAAGTCACAGCTGATGTTTGTCTCAGCCTCCATCCCCTTCTTTCCATTTTTCTTGAACTTCACACTTTGGGGACTTGGGGGACTCTTAAGTCAGCTACAGTGCATCACAAGAGGAGTTTTTTTTTTTTTTTGAGTATCAATTCTTTCGCCCAGTTGTGTCTGGAACTTACTTTTCTCAACAATAATGGTGATTGTAAGACAATGTGAATGTTTGGTCTGTATGATTTTGCCACATGCCTGGTTCCTGCAGTATGTTTTTCCTTCTGTTGTTATTTGTCCTGTGCCCTGTTCCCTAAAAGGACGCAAAGAGGCTGGGCATCTGGAGTACTACCTCATTTGAGGTGGAAAGGGCCCAGAAACACTGGCTTTGGGGAGACTACAGGACAGTTTGGGGTTAGGGGAAAGCTATGGAAAGTGGTAGCATCCTTTCCTACCCCATTGCCCATCATTATACTCTCATGTCCGACGTTTGGAGTAAGCCAAGACCTAGGGGAGGACTGCAGCAGGAAAATGTTAGCTGTGAAGAAGGGGAGGACCAGTTCTCAGAGAGGAAGAGCCAGGCTGTCGCCTCATCCTTCCTTCCCCTTGGTGCTGACTGCAGAGCTATTGTCGAGCAAGCCTTCTCCCTGGCTGAGTCTAGTCTTCCCTTCCAAGGAGAGCCAGCCCAGGTTGCGTATCATGTTCTCAGATCTCCCTCTCCATCAGCTTCCTCCTCAATCCAAGACTTTGTTAAGGGAGCATCTGATCCAAAGTCACTTGTGTTTGGGTTGGGCAGGTCAGCGTGGAAGTTGAGACTAGGAGTATTAGGGGCTGTGGTCTTCACAGGCTCCAATCCTCTGTATACAGTCATCCACTCTTCTTGTTGAGTCGCTTTGATCAGGTCATTTTTCTTCTCAAGGATTCTGCTTTTCGCCAGATGTACCAGGGGTTGGTGGAGGATCTTCACAAGGCAGGGATACACAGGCTGTATCCTGACCCCCAAGGTCAATCAGTCCTTCTCGCTCAAGCATGATTACTTTCATGAATGAGATACTACCTTCATGCTTTTTGCCTTCAGCCATAGGGTGGAGCATGTATCAGTCACTTCTCTCTTGCTGTGATAACATGCCACAATCAAAAGCAACTTGTAGGTCAAGTAGTTTATTTTGGTTTATGGTTTCAGAGGGGTAGAGCCCACCATGGCATGGTAACATGTGGAAGGAACAGGCATCTGAGAGATCACATCCAAACTGCCAACAGGAAGCAGAGAGGAAACTGGAAGTGAGGGGGCATTCCTCTTCCATGTAACTCTGCTGCCTAAAGGCGCCACCATCCCCCCAAGTAGTGCCACCAGCCGGGGGATGTTCAAGCCCATGCACCTATAGGAGACAGTCCAATTAAAGTAGTGCCCCCCACCTCACAGCCACATAGGCACATGGCAAGCTCTTAATGCAAAATGTATTTAGTCTGATATTACAAGTCCCCATAGCCTTTAACAGTCTCAATACTGTCCAAACACCCAAAACTAAAACAAACAAACAAAACAAAACAATCCCCCCAAACGCACCCAATATGGTGCAAGCCTCCTCAGACAACAAAGTATCATCATGGAATCCCTACCACTCTCTAAGTCTGCTCGCACTCCATAAGGATTTGGGTCAGTGTCAGACATAAGTGTTGCATGTCTGTCTGTCTGTCTGCTCCAGAGAGATGTTGTGGGCAGAGACTCAGAGATTTCTTACTGTTTGCTATTAGAACAATGTATTTGTTTTAGTCTTTGTTTCCTGTGACGCAATGGGAAAACAATTTTTATCCATTACACTTGAGCTTTCACCATTGGGTAAACTTATTCTTTTACTATTATGCTAGTTTGAGGTTCTCAGCAGTGACACTGTGAACATTTTGGGGACAGATAGTTTCTTTCTGTGAAAGGACGTTGAGAATCAGATCTGGTCTCTACCCATTAATGCCACTGGCAGCTCTTCTAGATTGTTATGATCCAAAGTGTCTCCAGACAGAACCAAATGACAGTTTGGGAGCAGAATCATCTCTGAGAAGCAAGAAGTAGCAAGACTTCAACTCTGTCCTTTTGAGGTTATCCTCACTTAGAACTAATGTTTCAGATGCCAATGGTGGATATTTGACTAACATTAGGGAATTTTTCCTCCAAGATTGACAAATGTCAGGAATTAGAATTAGGAAATAGCTCAATTGGTAAAATGTTTGCCACATAGACTTGATGACCTGGATTTGATCCACAGCACCCTTGTGAAAATGCCAAGTTTTGCAGTAAGCCCCTTTATGCCAGTCCTGAGTAAGTTAAGTCATGAGGATCTCAGAGGCCTGATGGCCAGTCTAGCCAAACCAATAAGCTCAAGGTTCAGCAAAAGACCCTATCCTGAAAATAGCTTGAAGCGTGCGAGAAGACAGCAATAGTATCAACTTCTGGCTTTCACTTGCACACTCACAAACACAAACATACACACACAAACATATATAGGCCAGAAATAAAAAAAATATTGATAAAATTAGAAGGTCCTCATCTTCATGGAATGCTTGTGTTCTGGATAGTGAAGCATCATTCAGGCTGGCCTCTGAGCGTGCCTAAACTTTGCCGTCTCTGGGTGTCTCCAGTAAGATTGGCTCCGCCAGTGTGGAGCGCATGGAACTGATTATGACATGGCATCTAGGAAAATCCTACTTCTGACATTTGTCTTCTATAAAACCATCAACCTGTGTGCTGGCCCTGAAGACTGCCCAGATTTGCAGCCTCTTTTGAGAGGCTGAGAAATTCCATTTTCCCCACTGGACGGGAGGGGCTGGCTGAGGTCATTATGACGATTCGTAAGCAGCATGCTGGACTGTAACTCCCAAAGGGGCTGGAAATACTGATATTCTGCATGTCATGTTAAAGATCGAGACGTTGCAGTTCTGCTTTGTATAGTACTTCTTGAAGGCCTTAAACAAGATAGCTCTGCCACCAGCACAGCTGACATATCCTAGTTAATCTTTGTGGAAAGAATCTGACGTGTTTCAATGAGCTCATACAAATACCATCAGTTCCCCTCTGAAACTGAGGATAAACTGGAGTGAGGCATGGTTCATAGGAAATAAGAGGATTACTCCCATTTCTTTGTTTTTCTTGGGTAGGTCAATCATCTGCAAAATGGGCTCTGACTTACAGGCTTTGTAGAAGTGTGCTGTGGAAATGAGATATTCCCATCATATGATGATCAGCTGGGGTCAAGTGAATGGTCATCATTTTTTTGAAGTTCCACAATGGACTTTCTAGAAAAGGGCCACAAAACCAATAGGATACTTCTTTTTTTCTAAATTTGGGAAAGCAAGATAATTGCAGGTTTAAGTCATTTGTGGGAAGCATGGCTGACGGTTCAGATGAACTTATGCATGAGTTCCTTCAAGTTCACAGATTGTATGAATCACACAGTTTTCAAAGGAAGAAATGGCAAATGTCCAGTAAGAATGTTAAAAAATGTTCAGCATATTTAGCTATCAGGGAAAGGCAAATCAAAACCATATCGTGATTTTTCTTTTGCCCTAGCCAGACTAACTGCCTGTTAGGATAAAGAAGTGACAAATACAGACAAGGATGTGGGAGAAAAGGACTTCTTATGAACAGCCCATGAGCCTGCAAATTAGATGATCAGGAAAGTCTCCATGGAATGTCCTCAAAACAAAAATGAAAATTCTATACAGTCCAGCTGCAGCATTTCTGGGTCTGCATCCAAAAGAATTAATGTCACTTTAGTACAGAGATAAGTGTATATTTGTTTCTATTGTGTTCCATTCATAATGCCCAGATTAATGATCACTTAAGTGCCCACCAGTAGAATAATGGATAAAGAAACTATGATATATTAATATGTATACTATATATATATATGAATTATATACTATATACATATATAATATATGGATATACACACATGATAGAGTTTTATTTATTCATTAAGAAGAATGAAAACTTAGCAAAAGAACAAAGGGATGCATGTGTCTGTAATTTTAGCACACTTGGGAGGCTGAGAGGCAGCAGGATCACAAGTTTGAGGCTAACCAGTGCTACATACTGAGGTTGTTTGGAAAAACCAACCAAACAAACACAAATTCAGGAAAAAAGACATTGTGTCTTTTTCAAAGAAATGGGTGGACATGGCTCTTATCCCAGCAAATGAAATAAGCCAGGCTCACAAAGAAGGGGATGACAGATTCTTTTCTTCAAGTAGAGTCCAGCGGGGGTGAAAAGACATGACAGAAAAAATGAAACTAGTAAGAATGTGGAAAAAGATGATCAGGAAAATGCCGAAGAAAAAGCAGTGGTATGGGTCTGAACGCATAATTTGCATACATTTGTGGAAATGACATAATAAATCCCTTTGTTTTATAAAACCAAAAAATTTTTAAGGGCATAAAGCAACACTTGCTATTTTGTCCTAACTTGGAGTGATCTATTGTATTAAGTGTCCTCCATTGACCTAAAGTTCTACTCTTTTGTCAAAGAATCTGTGGCCAACAATGCAATGCAATGTGATGGCCAAACTAAGATGACAAGAGGTCCCCCCACTGTAAGATCTTAGATAATCCCAAGATTCGGTGAGTGAAAGTGATAAATAGCGACTCAAGCCTTCCTGTACAAACATTGCAGATTGATTTTAAAAATGCCACCGAGGCTCTACTAAATGGAGTGATTATTCTTAATATATTCAATGGGAATCATTAACTAATTAATAAATTGGGCTTCCGGAAGTTGTTTGGTCATAGTGACCCATTTATCAACTGGCCTGATTAATTTAATAAATCTATAAATCTTTGTATTCATGATGCACCTTGATATCTCCTGTTGGGTGCCCTGACAAAGCAGGTGGTCCTATAAAAATAATAAGTCAAATTTGTTGCTGAGTAATACATAGTGACTTTTTACAGCCTCTGTCATTTCTGGAGATGCCATAGTACAGTTTTAATGAATACTCTCACTACAAGCATTTATGCTGTGCTTTGAGAGACTAGAATGCATTGGGATGCCATTTTGATTTTTTTTTTAAACTGGAAAATTATTGTGATAGTATAGTGATCCAGGTAAGTGTGTACCTGAAGAAGACAGAGGTGGGATGGCAATAGAGCCAAGTACTCTGGGTGTGAATTTCTTTCTAGTCTTATCTGTAAATAGGGCAATAATATTTACCTTGGTAGAGTGTAGTACAGGAAAATCAGAAAGCACAGTATTTACAAGCATATTACATTTAACTGTCTCATGAGTCTTAACAGGTTTGGGGCCACAGAAGTTGCTGAACTTAACATTTTTATTTGTGGTCGTAGACGCTCTAACAACAGGCAACCTTGACATGGTTTGGTTTTCTGACTGCAAGCACAATGTTTTCTAATCGATTCTCAGATCATGACTTTGCCTTTGTTGGCTTGTGTTGGGGATGGTGAGACTCTCAGTAAGAGTATTTCGTTGTCGGTACTAAATAAAAGACAAGATTTCATAAAGCAACACCAGAGGAAGGAGAGCACTCCAGGTGGAAACCATGGCAACGTGGAGAGTGTGGTCACAGTGAGACTGGAGCCCTCTTGCCAAAGGGAAAAGGAGCCGTTGGTGAGGCCTCTGCATGGACCATTGAACTTGATTGGGATTAGAACTTTCTGTTCATTAATGAAGGGAATCACCTGAAGCTCCTCTTTCCAGGCACTCTCTCTGGAATCTTCCAGGCATATATTTAGAAGGTAGGAGGGGTTAGCCTTTCAAGTAGATAACCTTGTGTCACACCAGAACCTAGCATCCAAGGGAGCCTCATATGAGAGGCTGGTTCACAGGGGCTGACCTGCAACAGAGTGACCT
Organism: Bramus lutescens; assembly: GCA_001685075.1. Classification (NCBI taxonomy): domain Eukaryota; kingdom Metazoa; phylum Chordata; class Mammalia; order Rodentia; family Cricetidae; genus Bramus; species Bramus lutescens. The sequence continues at coordinate 830,050 of LOEQ01000927.1, read as the reverse complement.
TCCAGGTCTCAACTTGAAGGTGTCTACTCCCATGATCGTAGTTCAAATGGCAACTGGGAGAAGAAGGGTTAAAATGACAAAGGAATTTGGTCATGGGAATCAAAGATGAAGGAAAAACTCATTGAACTATACAAGCATCAGGAGGAAAATATCGACTTCTCCCCCCATTCCAGTAGTTTTCAACAAAAGACAACACTTTTCCTTACCAAAGGGCTCCGTGTGACCTCCACTGCCTCTGGCTGTGGAACATCCTTTGGTGGGGATCACTTGCTAGAGCACGAATTCTTCAAGCTCTGTGGTAGTCATTCCTGTTGTAGTTCCCAGCACCCAATGTTTGCTTCTGCCAACTGAAGTATGTACAGTCCAAGATAAAGTGAGGCAGAACGATCCAATCACAAACATGATATATTTATTTTCTCTTTTTTACATTACCACACAGGTGAATCGATTTCACCATGGCATTTTCATACATATATCATTATACACATATCATTATACACATATCATTATACACATATTATACACATATCATTATACACATATTATACATATATCATTATACACATATCATTATACACATATCATTATACACATATTATACACATATCATTATACACATATTATACATATATCATTATACACATATCATTATACACATATTATACACATATCATTATACACATATTATACATATATCATTATACATATATTATACATATATCACTATACACATATCATTATACACATATCATTATATATATCATTATATATATCATTATATATATATCATTATACACATATTATACATATATCATTATACACATATTATACACATTTTATACATATATCATTATGCACATATCCTTATACACATATTATACATATATCCTTATACACATATCATTATACACATTTTATACATATACCATATGCACATATCATTATGCACATGTTATACATATATCATTATACATATATAATTATACACATATTATACATATATCATTATACACATATCATTATACACATATTACACATATATCATTATGCACATATCATTATACATATATTATACATAATTCATTATACACATATCATTATACATATATCATTATACATATATTATACATATATCATTATACACATATCATTATACATATATTATACATATATCATTATACACGTATCATTATACATATATCATTATACACATATCATTATACATATATCATTATAACATATTATACACATATCATTATACATATATTATACATATATCATTATACACATATCATTATACATATATCATTATACATATATCATTATACATATATCATTATACACATATCATTATACATATATCATTATACATATANTCATTATACACATATTATACATATATCATTATACACATATCATTATACACATATCATTATACACATATTATACACATATCATTATACACATATTATACATATATCATTATACACATATCATTATACACATATTATACACATATCATTATACACATATTATACATATATCATTATACATATATTATACATATATCACTATACACATATCATTATACACATATCATTATATATATCATTATATATATCATTATATATATATCATTATACACATATTATACATATATCATTATACACATATTATACACATTTTATACATATATCATTATGCACATATCCTTATACACATATTATACATATATCCTTATACACATATCATTATACACATTTTATACATATACCATATGCACATATCATTATGCACATGTTATACATATATCATTATACATATATAATTATACACATATTATACATATATCATTATACACATATCATTATACACATATTACACATATATCATTATGCACATATCATTATACATATATTATACATAATTCATTATACACATATCATTATACATATATCATTATACATATATTATACATATATCATTATACACATATCATTATACATATATTATACATATATCATTATACACGTATCATTATACATATATCATTATACACATATCATTATACATATATCATTATAACATATTATACACATATCATTATACATATATTATACATATATCATTATACACATATCATTATACATATATCATTATACATATATCATTATACATATATCATTATACACATATCATTATACATATATCATTATACATATATCATTATACATATATCACTATACACATATCATTATACATATATCATTATACTTTCTCTACCCTCACCCCCCTACTGGCTTCTTCCATGTCAGTTGCTTTCCTCTCTGGTTCCTTTCCTTCCTTCACATTGAATGTGTACATTTTAAGATGCAGAATGTGGAGGATTCAAATCTTGTCTTCACTACATATTTACAACACTGTACAAGCTGTTTATATTTTCAAAATGCGGTTTTCCTTAACTGCAGTTTTGTGAGACTGTAGCACCAGTCCGACATAGTACTTGGTAACTAGTTTCTTTTTTCTTCTGCCCTTCCCCCTTAGGCTTTCCTCACCTCCTCTTCTATACTTTTCCATTTTATTTCTTAATTTCAATTAGTTTGAAATAAACATTGGATTTTTTTGCTTTGTATTAGAGGAGACCCAAGTTTTGCAAAGAACAAATTTCCATTGATAGAATTTAAAAATTTCCTTTTGATATGTGGATCTCAGTTCCTCTTAAAACCGGTAATGTCTGCAGTGCAACCTTTGGGAACTGTTGCTTGTATATTATCAGGGCTGATTTGACATTATGAGGTACAAATGAAGATGGGTGAGGGTTCAGGGTAAACATGGTACATTTTAAAAAGCATTGATGTCATTTGGAGATTTTGGTAGAAGAGTTTGCATACTCAGGCCAAGAAAAAAAACGTTAGAGATTGCTTTCATATTTTTTTTAAAAGTTAAAGCATGCTACAAAGAAATTACAATTGCCCGAATTTTAAAGAGAAAGTAACATGCTTCATACACTTTGACCTGAATTCTACAGGTTTTTTTTTATGTGTGTGTGAGATTTCAGATGGCAGAGGTTCAGCATAATCTGCTGTATGATGTATTGCTCTGGAACAGGCTGAGAAGTATCATGTAAAACAGTGGGGGGAAAAACCATGCATGGCCCCTGCAATCACGAATTGGAGTCTATCGAGAGACAAATATAGAAGTAGTAACAAGAATAACTGTTATAAGAAACAGCTGATCACAAAGGAGGGACTGGGACCAGTGAGATGACTCACTAGATAAGAGTTCTTGTTGAGTTTGATGACTTGATTTTGACCCCATGTGGTGGAAAGAACTAACCTCTGTGGGTCATTTTTGTGTTGTAGTATGTGTGTAAATAGTTTATTTTTTTTTTAAAGTGGGGTTGTTAGTTTAGCTAGGTACAAAAGTGAGCCGGTCAAGAAATTGTCTTATGTAAAGTGAATATAACAGAACTTAAAGAAACATGACATAGAATCTGGGAGATTTTTGCAATTTTTATTCTTTTTCTTGTATGCTGTCTTACACAAATGAAGAAAGATCTTCACTGTTGAACTTTCATAGAAACTAGAACCTCTTACAGGGCCTTCATATGCCAATACCCTCCAAGGCTCTAGCGGGAGGCTTTGCTTCATTAGGACAATCTGGGTCAGTCTGGAGCACAATGACCCATATTTAATCCAAGTTAATAGCTTTGTAATCTCTTCCAAGCTTCTGAAATGCTACAAGCGGAGCCTGCTTCTTTGATTTTGCTAATAAAACATCTTCTTCCTGAATCACACAATGTTTATTTCTAAGCTCCTTCTAAGGAAGCCGGAGGCTGTGGTATGAAGCCTTGGGTTGGACTGGAACTGCACATTGCATGTGGACTTTCTTGGACTGACACTCAGTTCAAAAGAGAAACACATCTGTCAGGGAGAGTAGGTCAATATTGCCAGCCTTGCCCTTTTCACCTCCTGATTATCCCTGGAACAGTTGGCTTAATGGAACAGTAATTTATGTCCCCAGCTGAAAGACAGCAGAGAATTCTTCATTATCCACAGTTGGGCAAATGCCAGCAGTGTTATTGAAATGGCAACTGAGTTTCGTGAACCCTCTGTGGTACAGCCAGTGTAGCATCGCCTGTAAGACTCGTGCGATGGGCTGAACATGAACACATGTCTAACGATAAAGCATCCTCAGCCGAAGCTTGGTAGCACTCAGCCAAGAAGAACATACTGATTTGATGACTTGACTTCTGATAGTGAGTGTTCTGGCATGGATTTCATTCAGAAGCATGACAATGCATACCTACAAGAAAGTGAGTTAGAGCAGAATCTAATATTTCCCAGGAATCTTTATCAAAAACTTCATTGACAATTTCATCAAGTAGAGCTTTGCGAATGACAAATTATCTCCTTGTCTAGTCAAGGGTATCCTTGCCTCACTCGTTAATTGAATCCTTGTGTGGGAAAGAGAATTCCTGAAATAAACTCTGCTGATAGTTTTCAATGAAATGTGCCTTATCACAACTTGGGCGAGCGAGGGCTTTCAAAGTTCCACACTCACGGAGTGACCTCACACTGTCACTACTTTGCAATGCTGTTCCTAAAAGAGAACATTTATGGTTTGGGAAAACAACTCAGAAAATGAGAGCTGTTGGAATTGTTTTGGTTGCTGAAAATATCCTTGGCCTCAGTGGCCGTGGCAATCTTGAAAGGAAACAGTTTTGGCTCCGGGCTTAAGCAGACCTTGAGTTTGAATCCCTCTCATGCAGTCTGTCCTTAATAGGTCATTCAGCTTTTGGGATCCCTTTCTCTTTCGTTACAAAACTGAGCTCTAGAGGGTCTGGAGAAATGGCTCAGCTGGTCAAGCGCTTGCTGCATAAGCATGAGGATCTGAGTTTGAATCCCTAGGCCCATGTTGAAAGCAGAGTGTGGCAGAGCATGCTGTAATCCCCATGCTGGATAGTGGGGGATTGGAGGGGCCTTGGGATTAGCTAAGTCAATGAGCTCCAGGTTCAGTAGTTCCTACGTGGAGTGACTGACCTGATCTGCTTTGTCTGAGGCTGGTCTGAGTTTACAACGGACAGTCCTTGAATTTTCAGAACCATCTCAGCTAAGGACAAAGTAAAGCAGTTCTTTACCCACAAGTGTATGGTCTCACGGAGATTCGGGCACAAACTGCCTCATATGTCAGAGCTGGGAAAGAATGACTCTGGTGTTCAAAGCCAGGCTTGACTACAACCCAAGCCAGTGCTGTCTGTGGCCCCAGACTCGGCTCAGTCAGTATTGGTTCTCCTACTACGTTACAAGAACATTTTGAACTTTACAAAAATTCATACATCAGATCCCATTTTTCTAACCTTTAATGATAATTTCAGGAATGCATGGGTAAGGGGTGTTTGTGTGTCTTGGAGAATGAGAGACAGTGATAATAATAATGAAAGTCTAGAAGTCTGGCCTTTATTTAAAAAGCCCATCCTGTGGGCTGTGAATTCCATATGGACAGCATCGTATTCCTGCGTCCCTAGCAGTACACCTAGGACCCAGGAGATTCTTAGCAAATGCTTGCCGAATAAATTACTGGACTAATTAGCGAAGTAGTATTTTCTGGGCATGCGCTGTGGAGTACGGGTGAAGATTAGCTTCTAATGTTTTAAGGACAGACTTTACTTCAGGGCCTAGATTCAGCCCTAACTGCCACCGTCTCAGCAGAGTAGACTCACGATATGAGAACAGTCCGGGGGGAAATAAAATCCAGGGGTTAAAAGCTCTCACTACTGAGAAACAGATGAACACCAGGCTATGAAATATTTCCAAAACAAGGCAAAACGCAAGTTCCCGGTAAGATGTGAACTGCTGCCGTTTCACTATCTTCTTGAGAATTAATCTTGTATTTTTTTCTTATTTTACTTTTAATGTCACTTTACACACTGAGTATATGAGACAGACAAACTTTTAATTTCAGCTCTGAAATTTTCTTAGTGCTACTTTTAGAAAAAAATAATGAAAATTTATCCTTGTTAAAATTTACCATACAACTCAACACTCATGGTAAAACATTAAAGACTGAATTATCTTCATTTAAAAAAAAATGAAAAGCCCATCCTGTGTTTTGTGGGTACAGAAACCATTCGTGAGTGACTGACTCATTCACAGACATACAAGGAGGGATGCTGTGTGTAAGGTGCTTGGGGAGATAAAGCGAAGGCTAATCCGCTCAGTGTGTGTGTGTGTGTGTGTCACACACACACACACACACACACACACACCAACGGAGTATGAAGAATCGGTTGTAAAACAGTGCTAGAACTTTGGTAATCATGACAAGTCCCAATCCCATGCCCTGCAAGGACATTGTCCGGCTGCTCCACATGGGATGCTTGCACTGCATGAAGCCACAGGGGCCTTCCCTCATGCTTCTAGCTCCGTCCACTTCTCTCTTCATCCCTCCTCCCCTCTCCTCCTTTCTCTCCATTTGCATTAGCGGTTGTTTTTGACTGTAGGGTCCATTCTCTTTTCCTTTGTTTAGACGAAATGTCAATTCTTCAGGAACAGCTGGAACTGGAGAATAGTCATTGGCTATCTGTGCTGGATGGTTTTATGTCAACTTGATACAAGCTGATGTCGTCTGAAAGGAGGGAACCTCAGCTGGGAAAATGTCTCCATAAGATTGGGCCGTTGGCAGGCCCGTAGAACATTTCTTACTTAGTGATTGACTGGGGAGGGGGCAACCCCTTGTGAATGGTGCCACTCCCAGGCTGGCAGTCTTGGGTTCTATAAGAAAGTGTGGTGACCATGGGAGGCCTGCCCCTTTCTGAATGGAGACCCAGGAGGAGCAGAAGGGAAGGAGGGTACATGAGAAGGGCGGCAGGGGTGGGGCAGGAAGAGAGGAGGGAGAGAAAACGGCGATCAGTGTATAAAATAAATGAAAAAATGTTATTTAAATAAAATAAAAAACAGAAAGTGGGTTGAGCAAGCCATAAGGAATAAAACAGCAAACAGCACTTCTTCATGGCCTCTGTATCAGTTCCTGCCTCCAAGTTCCTGTTCTATTTGAGCTTCTGTCCTGGCTTCCTCTAATCAACTGTGATGTGGAAATGTAAGCCAAATAACCCTTTCCTCCTCAGCTTGCTTTTTGGTCATGGTGTTTCATGGCAGCAGTAGGAACCCTAACTGAGACTCTACCCCAAGATAAATTAGCCACTGTTTTGATTGTAGGAGGTATGTATCCACTACCAAAGAGTTATCTATGCTCACTGTTTTTTGCACTAGCTTTTCCAAACTGTAAATGCCAGAAAGAAAGGGTAGCCTATTTAATTCAGTCCTTGTTTCCTTTTCAGCTGTATTCCCAGGATTTAAAGCAGTGCTAGGCGCACAGAGGCAAACGAAACATTCATTAGATGAGAAAAAATGAATTTGTTAGCAGCTGTTTCTGACTCCCGAAGGGACGGCTTAACTCTATATGAAGCAGTCATCAGAGGATGGCTGGAAGAGACATCTTCATCCATCTGTATTTTTTTTCTAGTTACAACAATAGGGCACACCCTCAGTTTAAAAAATGTTGTCAGTCATAAAAAATGGAAACAGCATAAACAATAATCTTTGTTGCATTCATAATATTATGCTGCACATTCTCTCCTAGATCTCCTTTGATTGATGTTCACAGATGTTGTTTTAAGGTAGTCTTGTTGCAACACCAGCTGTCCTTGAATTTGTGATCCTCCACTGGAATTACATGTGTGTACCATCACCAGGTTCTCAGATGTCTTCAAACCAAACAGTAACAAATTCATTTTTTATAGTGAATACTTTGGATGTGTGTGCTTTATCTTATTTTTCCGTTCTCATTTTAAAGAATCCTTTGTTTTTCCTCAAAATTGATGCATTATGATTTATCTAGTTAAATCTATGCTCTTGGAACTCATGATGAAAAGCATGGACTTAAAGGGCTCTGAAGGAGATAATCCTGGTGGGACTCATTCAGGAGCTTTACGCACAGTACAAATAAGAAAATTTTGTGTACAATTATCCATTTTCTTTTTAACAGTGTGTGTGTATGTATATGTAGTTGAGTGTGTGTGTGTGTAGATGTGCTTGTATGAGTGTATGTGTGTGAAGGTTTGAGTGTGTGAGTGTATGTGTATGTGTATTTATATGTGTGTAGGTGTGAGTGTGTGTGTGTGTGTGTGTGAGAGAGAGAGAGAGTGTAGGTCAGAAACCAATGTCGTGTGTCTTCCCCTTTTCCTTTCCACCTTACGTTTTTGATACCGGGTCTCTCGCTAAACCCGGATCTTGATGTTCTACTAGCTTGGCTGTCTGACTAGCGAATCTCAGGGATTGTTCTGTCTCCACCCTTTCCCACCAGTTCTCGGCACACAGGTGTGCTTTGCCGCACACAGGTGCGCATTGCTTTTCACGAGCGCTGGAGATCCAACCCTGGAGCCCTGTTTGTATAGCAGACACGTGGCTCACTCTGAGGCGTCTCCATGGCCCTTTCTTCTAACTTTCTGGTTTTTAAAACATGAATAACCAGAGGACACGGAGAGGACTGACTTCATGCTTTATGCAAATTAAATGACGTAATGGAAGTGAAGTGCTTAGGCAGAAATGCAATGTAGCAGTGCAATGAGTGTTAGAGGGCCTTTCTAGTCTGTGAACTGATTCCTAGAAGTCCAATTTGCTTCCCAGTTTATTTTGAAGGCGAACACAAACTATCTGTAAAGATGGATGGGAAGGAGGCTACTCCAGTCTGAGGAAGTGGAGTTGGAAAACGCTCATTTTTTTTTAAATATGGAAGAACTGTGGGTTCACACTGCACCAGCCAGAAACTTCAAACTATAAAAATTCTTATTAGCTGTGGCTTGACTCTTCTACACCCATAAGGCAGCTCTGGGCTTGCTTCCACTTTGCGTCATCCCTGGAAATACAGGTGCCTTTCAGTATCCCTGAGAGTCCCAGTCTAGGGTCTCCCATGGAAACCATAATCCACAGATGCTCAAGGCTTTTCTCATCCAGAACAGTAGTATTTGCATAGAACATATGCACACCCCCTCTATAGCTAGCACCTTTGAATTATTCATGACAGCCAATATAACACATATGCTTTGTAGATAGTTGTTACCTATGCAACAAATCGAAGCAAGATTGGCTGTGGCAAGTGCAAACTTGTCATGGTTTCACCTGGGTGATGGGGATGGAGGCTGGGATGTTCTTGAACTTGATAAGGGAGTCAGAGAAGTGAATATTGATCCTCAGACATCAGTGTATAAGGATGTGGGGTGGGGCTTGTGGACAATGACTGGGGTTGAAGATAATGCCTGAGTAAATGGCACGAAGAATATTTGAGACCTTGGTAATGGAGATCACTGAACACAGTAAAAGTTGTCTTTCATTTCCTCCTGATAAAGAGCTGTGAGCTCATCACAAAACATCCAGTTTTGATTTCAATAGATGCTACTGAGTGATGTATGCTTTCATTCATGGATTTTATTTTCAATAAACACCATTAAACTTGTAACACGAACCTGATACCAGAGTCACGCACCGATAACATCGTCTCTTTAAAAGCTGTGTCTGACAAATAGAGAAATTAAAAACAGTATCTTACAAAATGTATAATTTATATTTTTACAAACACTTTAAGGACAAAAGTGGATCACGTGTGGCGGCATTAGAGGGATATACAAACTGCAGCACATTTTATGATTTTCATCTATCAGACACACATACATATATATGTGTATCTTATGTTTTCCTAACTATGACCAAAGGTTTTAACTGCAGCACATTTTATGATCTTCATCTATCAGACACACATACGTATATATGTGTATCTTGTGTTCTCCTAACTATGACCAAAGGTTTTATTTTAAGCAGGTCTTCAATAACTTTAAACGCTCATAAAAATCTGTGGATTCTGTCCTCCCTTCTCTAAATTGCACTAAAAGCACATTTGAAAGTCATTAGAGATTGTAATTAGGTGGCTTGGGCCTCAGTGTACTGTTTAAGTATGAGAGAATCCCTGCTGAATCACGAAGGAGTGAGCCTCAGCCACCTTTAGGATACAAATGATGGACTGAGAGGTCCTGTCATCTCTGCACTGGGAGTTTTGGTTCAGCTTCTTTCGATTGGAAAGGAGTCAGTTTGTCTGCAATGGAGGAAGTCCATGGCACTAGTCCCACTTAATGAACAGGCATTCCACTGCTGTAGATACAGCACATTTTCTACCAGTAAGAAGAGAAGCAGTCTCTGAACCTCATGCTCAAGAGCTGAATGCTTCCTTTGATCTTAGATGTGGGAGTGCAGAGTTGACCAATCCCAAGGAGCTCAGTAGAGGTCCCTCAACCTCAGTATACAGTGATAGATATGTACATGTTCAATGTGATCTTAGATATCACTGTGTCGTTCCTTTCTGTGATGTTTATTGGAATTGAACTGGTGCACAGAAAATAAGTGCAATGTGACATGCTCTACAAATTCAACCATCTATCTGACAAATTTACACTGGCAATAAACAGCACATGAAAGTAAGTTATCGTTACGTCATATCCTGAGCTTACCTCGATTCCAAGTTTACATTTGGAACCCCCTTTGTTCAAAAAAGCCACATACAAATGACCTCACATGACCACAGAAGCATACACGGGCCACTTCTTCACTGTGTTTCTTATATTCAGACGATGCTAGACCATGCAGCAGCGACGTTTTGCCTCCACCCATGCGCTTGCTTTGACACCGGTCACATTTCTCCCCTGCTGGTCTTCAGCTCCAGCTCCTGGAGGAAGGCCTCATTGTTCTGAGGGCAGTTGGAGTGGCAGGTGCAGGTCCCAATGACCATGACCGGCTTCTTGATGGTTTGCCCTGGGGAGCACTGAAACGGCACTTGGATGGTTTTGGTGTTGTGGGGGGTACAGCACCGGCCATCGCTGCAGACCCCACAGAACCTGGGTTTGTAGGTATGCAGGCTTGTGCAGTTCTTGTACTGCAGGTGGATGGCTTTCAGGGACTTCTTGGTGCGGAGACACTTTTTACCTTTCTGAGAAAGAGAAAAAGAAGGATGCTGAATGAAAATCCTGCGGTTCTGAAGGACCATGTTGGCGGGCACCCCACCCAACCTGTGCTCTTCGTAAACAAATTGTTGACTTTATTTGGACAGTCTTGTCAGCTAAGATCAGTTGCTTCCCCAGAGTACCTGGGAACTCATGATAACGTTTAACCAATAAGCACGTCAACCCAATATTTCTGGACAATCCTCTGCCTTTTGGACAAGTTCTTATTTGTCTCTTACATTCATTTCCTTTTCTGCCTAGAATTTGAACATAATACTAAATATGCAGAATCCCCATTTGTCGTTGAGGCTATGAACATGAAGAAGAAAGAATCTCTCTCATTTAAAGCCATTATTTTATTTAGCTAAATGCATTCTTTGGTGTTATTGAGTGAGGGAATAAATGTGGCAATTATTAAAGCCTGTTAATGTTTCAGAGACTTTCCAGGCATTAATTCATTTAACTTCAATGACATTCATTCACATAAGAAATATCTGTACAACTGACCAAATTTTATTTGAAAAACAGAGTCTCAATGGACTGAAATGATCAGGAAGTATCAGGCATTGGAATTTGTCTGATGCAAAGCCAATTCCTTCTAATACATTATGACCTTGGAAATTCTAGGACAGTGAAATTTAAGATTCTTTCTATGAAAGTCCATTGGGTGAAGAGTTTATACAATATACTACCAGTTCACACAATAAAGAAATCATCCCAGTTTTATTAAATAAGCAGACAAATGACTTTTATTTTCTATTCCACTTTGAGTGTGCCACAGTCCTCCACTGCACCCTTTCCTGGGTGAGGCTCACGGTATGTGGGGTGGTGATTAGGAATCCCTGCCACCAGTGCTTCTTAAACCCTCACGCACATTAGCATCACTTTGGCGGTTTGCTAGGATACAATTGCTGGTCTTCAACCAGAGTTAGTGCATGTGATGTGAGGCCCATGAATCGGAAGGTGCTACAGCTTACCTGGCGGCAACACTGTAAGAGCCTCAGTCACAGACTTACGAAATCTCAGAAACAAGAACCAGGCTCTACATTCCCAACACATTTCCAGACCTTGTATAACATATGTCCTTTATATAAACACCTTACGTATATTATTTCCCAACATAAGATGAGGTGTTAAGTTCAAAGAGACATCTATTGTGCCAAGAAACAGTACAGAAGATCAAATTCTAGAAGCATTGGATAAAAAGGCCTTCTTTAATAATGAAGTAACCATGTTCATGAAGATATTGAAGCTCCTGTTTCTCCTTTTTTTGTACTTACTGTTTAGGATATATCCTTCTCAATGACCATTAGAACCAGAGGGAGCAATCTTGCTGTGCATGGTGTGTACATGCAAGCAAATGTATGAATCCTTCTGTGGGCAAACATTCATGGTGAAGCTACATGTATGTTTCCTAAAGTGACAGAAGGTACATTTCTATGGTATACTTTTGGAGAAAAGGTGTTCTTTCAAAATTTGCATAAGGAACATAAAATTGAAATAAGTCTTTAAAATCATATAGCTGAACAACCACATAACCAATGAGATCACAATGAACCCTTGTTTTAGTGGTAGGGAAAAAATTTAAGTGTTTGATGGTTAACATTAGCAGAAGAGTTAATCTGTGTCTAACATTTTGCAAATTCATTTCATTTAATCCTGATGACCTCAAGATAAATGTTTTCTTTTCTATTTTTTTTCATTTTTTTCATTTTGAGGCAGGGTCTTTCTATGTAGCCCGGACTTTCCTAGAACTCTCTACGTAGACCAGGCTGGCCTTGAACTCACAGAGATCTTCCTGCCTCTGCGTCCAGGGTGCTAGGATTTAAAGGTGTGTGCTACCACCACCCAGCAAGAGATATTTTCAGTGGTCACACTCTATGGGGAAAGAATTGAAAATAAATGGCCCAACATCACACAGATAGCTAGGTCATGTTGAAAGGATTTAAAGCCAGGCTAAACAGGTCTCGTGATGTCCCCTTAAATGCTAGAGTAGAGATACACAGAGCTTGCATTTCTAGGGGCTGGTTCTCTTTTGGCCTCAGGCTGATATGTGGATCTATGCCATGGTTAAATCTGATATTACATTTCTCCAATCCAGGTCTGCAACAAGATCTGTTATGTCATCAGGAACCAATTAGGACTCTTGATCTTCACACCTTATACCTGGAATCAACACACTGTGTTGACATATTCCACCCCTCCTCCAAAGAAAGAAAAGAAGTATGCTGTTTCATTTGGCTCATGCTGCCTTACTCTGGCAAACGTAGTATTTCTATCAGGCTTTTTAAAAAATATTGTTGATAATTCCCAGACACCCATTCAGGCATGTACTGATAACTGTTTATTGTGTAGACAATATGTTCCAGGGTGCATAGTAAGATCTGGAGACTTCAAGACGAACAAAGCACACATAGAATCTATTCTGGTCCTTCCTATGGCTTCTACCTGATTTATTAAAAAAACTTTAACCTTGCTAAATTAGCTCCACTTGACAACAGGAGAGCTACTTGTTCCTCCAGGTGTGGGATGGGATTTACTCGAGCATCCTATTTTGGATAAAGTATTAGAGTGGTGTGCTCTTTCCGTTTTGTTTACACAACTGCTGTAAGTTGCTTGGGGAGGGGGGTGAAGCACTTATGTTTATTAAAAAAGAAAGGTAGAAAGTACGGTTTTGATTCAAGATGTTCCACACCCTTTGTCTGGGTTAACGCTCAGCAAGAGCAGATTTTTCACTAGGTGTGACAGTGGCTTTCTGAAGGCCAGGCTTCAGGGAGACTGTTGCGATAGATGCGATCAGGACTCCTCTAGGCTCCTACCTTGTCTGTTGATGGTGTGGGCTCTTGTTCGCAAGGCCTAACCATGCAGAGGCGACTTTGTTTCACCATCTCACACTGGCGATTCCTGTTGGTGACCCGGGTGGACAAGCCCATGCCACAGCTCTTAGAACACGCGCTCCACTCCGTGGTCTGCTCAATGCAGTTGATACTGGAGTCAGAGACTTCCACTCCTACCGTGGCTTCTGGTCTGTAGGCTAGTGAAAGTGTAAATACAGTTATTTCAGCAAACTGTGGGGAACTAATAAGTGTTGCCCCTAGAATACATTAGAAAGTGGATTTTAATTCTGGAGCTAACATATATCAGTTTTTGAAGAGCACAGAACTAGGTCTATTTGCAAACCCCTAACAGGCAGGACACAATGCAGAACTTCAAGAAATCTTTATTCACTTAACCCTAAGCTTAGGACAATTTGTCATAGGAACTTAGTAATTTCATGAACATAGCACCATATAGCATCATAAGATGAACGCTTTCAACATGTGACTTGGTACACGGAAAGGTAATGCTAACAATTTAATTTTTTGTGTATACGTTCAGGTGTGTGTGTGTGTGTGTGTGTGTGTTTGAAAGTATAGATGTATGTGTATGTATTCACGTGTGTACAAAGGCCATAGGTCTAGCTCAATTGTTGTTCCTCAGGAATGCATTCACTGAAATCGTGGGCTAATTAATTGGGCTAGTCTAGCTGGCTAGTGAACTCAAGTGACTCACGATCTCTGCCTCCTCAGCATTAGGATTGCAGGTAAGGGATTTTTTTTTAAAGGTCTTGGAAGTAAAGACCTCACCAGCTGAGCTATTTCCCCAATGCTTTATTTTAATATTGATGAGTAAGTAGAGCCAGCCAAACCAAACATCCAGAGAAAGGATTTTTTTGGGGGGTCAGTTAGGAAAGAGAGGGCCAAAGAATACCTTCAATGGGACCCTTTAAAAGAGGAGCTGTGTGAATATTTCTGCAACCTAGCTCAGACTTAAATAAATGATGCATTTGACCTTAGTGGGCAATCTGAAATTCACAATGGAATGGCCAGAAGAAAGCCAACTTCTCATCTCAAATCCCAGAGCCAATGCCTGTTTCCTGACTGTGTTTACTAATCCCCCCCCCACCCCATGACCACAGAGATCCTCACCTGGAAGGGCCAGGCCTCCCAGCATCCCCTGCTCATTTGGGCCACAGATCCACTTCTCACAGCACTCCCCAGGCACAGCAACTTTTCTTGGAGCTGGGCAGTCTGGACCGGGCAGCAGTACATCCAGCTGGCAGCGGGGCACACAGCCAATCTGCCCGTCTCTGCAGGTACAGTGGTACTGACAGTTTGGTTCAAACTTCTCTCCGCTGCGGTAAATGACCCCATCGAATACACAGTTGTCTCCCTCTAGAACTGGGATATTCAGAAAGGAAGGCAGAAGGAAGAAGAAGAAGAAGAAGAAGAAGAAGAAGAAGAAGAAGAAGAAGA